>VXAV01008378.1:43340-69496 GCA_013399715.1 Alectura lathami | reverse complement strand
GCTGTCCCTCCGGCCGCAGCCCCGGGGCGGGTGGGCGAGCAGCAGGGCGGGGGCACCCGCAGCCACGTCGCCGTGTTGGGCTCCCCCGCGGATTTGTCAGCGAGCGCGATAACGCGGCGATAGCACGCAGCCGGCACGGCTGATGCATATCTGGCGCGGGGCTGAGCGCGGCCGCTTTGGGCTTCGGAGCCTCGGAGCCTGGAGGAAATAAAGCCGTTGGTAGAAGGAGCGGATCAGATAAGGCAGGAGGAAAATGGAACTGCGTGGAGTAAAAATAACTGATCTATCTGGGTTTCGCCGCACGCAGAAAGCAAGAGCTGATCCTGAAAGATACCTGCTGGCGGCGCGCTCGCTGGCCCCGAGCTCTCCTCCTGGCTTTGCAGAAGAACATGGAGGTCTGTAGCTGGGGCCAGCGAATCGCACCGCGCGGTGCTCTCAGCTGGCGTTCAAAGGCTGTCAGGCTTGAGAGCATTTAAACCCAGGAAATGCTAATATTATATTTTATTACATTTTAAAGAGACAAAAATCCGTTGGCCCAGATCCTCTATGAAAAAATAAACGATGCCTTAGTTCTGAACTGCGCACGGGTCGCGGCGCAGATCGGCTGCCTGTAACACAACGCTCTCCTGAGGGCCCCGAAGCTCCGGCGGGGCCCCTGCTCGACTCGGGGACGGGACCGGGTTCACATAACCCTCACTTAAAACATAGACTGGCACATTTTTGCTTTATCAAACTCTATTTGCAAAAGACCGGGGCTAAATGATCTGAAAAGGTTATTTTGAAGCAGGGTCACCCTTGCTGCCACAGGTCTAATAAAACAAAACTATAGCCAAATTAGAAACATATTTCATCTAATAGGGTAAAATATAATTGGTGAATCTGTCTGGTGTTTGACCTGCAGTATTTATGCTAAGCGAAAGTTTAAATATATCACAATGCAGCATGAACAAGAAAAGCTGCACTCGCTCTGCGCTCTGCGGTTTGATCCCTTCCCCTTAACCCTTAGCTTCGCACGAAGCCAACATCAGCATTGCGCAGATGCGGCGAAATCAGAGCAACGGCTCCTGCAGAAGCGATGAGCGACTCTGGGTAACGCCCCGAGGGACGCGGGCAGAGCTCACAAGCGCTGCCAGGCCTCGGGGCGGGGAGCGGGACGCTCTGATGCTCCCCACGCTGCAAGGCCGGTGGGACAGCAGTGCGTGAAACCCCGGGTCCCAGCACCGGCGTCCTCGTGGGCATGGGGCGATGTGGGCGTGACCCGGGTGCAATGAAGATGCGGCTCCTGCATCTTCGGGGCTAGACCTGTGAGCTGCGCTCACAGCGCAGGCAGCGGGGCTGAGCCTGCAGGGCGGCTGGGACACCCGGGTCCTGCACACAGGTGCCCAGCTCGGCTGCGCACGGTGAATCCCAAACTCCCCTGAGGCTGCCCTGCACCAAACACGGGCTCCTGCAGGTTCATTATGCACAGGGGCCTGCCAGGAACATATGGGAGAGAAATTCGGGTGCTCGGAGGCGGTGCCAGCCTCAGTGTGTGCCGGGGGAGGTCTCTGGGCCCCCCAGCTGCCTGCGCAGCCCGTGGCCGGCCGGCTGCCAGAGCTCCAGCCCCTCCCCAGCCCCCATAATTTATGCTCTGCATAAAGGCAAGAGGATCCCTGAGCAGGAGTGATGGATGAAGGAGATTATTAACAAGGATATCGTTTTAAGAGAGGCTGTCTGTGGGTTCCCCGCAGTTACATAACATTTCATAAATCCCGTAACAGATCGCTCCCTGCTCTGGAGCCTGGCAGCCGCCACCCAACCGGCCCCGAGGCCCTCAGGGGTGCCGGGAGCCCCGAGGGGCAGAGGGAGGCCATGGCGGGCACCCACCTGCTCCTACAGCATGCGCGGCTGGGCTGGGGGCTGGCAATGACCGCCCGGGTAACGCTCATCTGCCCTCGCTGATGCGGGGGGAAGGATTTCTGGTAGGGTTTTGGCACCGCGGTGCAAACAAGCACGGTTTATCCAGGTCTAGACATCAGCTGCACAAACAGCTTTCAGCGTCAGCACAGCGGGGCCGCGTCCAGCTCCTGTAGCGGGAGGGAGGCCGGCACGGCCGCGCTCTGCCGCGTGCCCCGCGCACCCAGCGGTGCTCCATCGCTCACACCCAGCAGCTGCCGGCACGAGGCTGCTGCTGGGCCCCTCTCACGGACCTCTGCCTTGCGCCGCCGTGCCGCGGCCCCAGCCCACAGCAGCCCCGTGGAAGGTGGCTTTGCTCCCCTGAGCCGGGATGTGCGGGTCTGGCACAGGGCAGCGGGTCAGAGGAAGCCTCTGGGCAGGGCTGCTTGGTGTCTGTTAGGAGCGCTCCTCTGACGAGGGACACATGCCAGTCCCTGTGCTCCCTAGCATTCATGAGTTTCGGCAAAAAGTGTGCACGCTCAGCCAAACGCATGCGGCTATGATTCATCCCTTGCAGCAGTTCGGGCTGAAAACAAAGATCCCAACCAAGCGATCCCTTAACCTCCGAGCCTCCAGCAAATCGAGTAGGGGGCGGAGGAACGCACAGCTCCTCGCGCTGCTGCGCCCAGGACGGTCACTTTGCATAGGCAGGACGAGCTCTCCCCACCCTAGGCACGGCTTCACCCATCGGAGATGCATTAAAATCCCACACAGAGCAGCAAGGCTACAACAAGGAGCTGGGAAGATGGACTTAGAAGACAAGGAGCTCTTTTCTCTTCCTTTTCTTCTCCACCTTTTTTCTTAAAGCTTCAAGTGGAAGAGAAAGAAGCTAATTACATTCTTTGCTGAACATATTTAGCAGGTCTTTCAGAGAACTGATTGCGTTTGGCCGCTGTCCAGCAGCGGGGAGATGGGATTGCGCTCGGGGAGGAGGACGCAGGGGGCCCAGCGCGGTGACCAGCTGCAGGCCCTGGCCTGTCCTGGACGCCGCAGGAGCAGCTGAGGTGCTGTCCTGAATTCCTGGCGCTTGAGGTTCATGCACACCCCCTCTCTGCGACAGCCTCCCGTGCCCAATTCACAGCGTGCCTGCGCGTGCACTCACAGGCCGTGCACTGTGCTGTCTGCTGATGAAGGCATCAGTAGTTCTTCAGCACCACGCATCCCGTGCACCCAAAAATAAATAAAACCGTTCACTGCATCAGCAGCCCCAAGGCCGCACTCAGAGCCGCACCGACGCTGACACATCCGCAGATCGCCAGCTTCATTCTTGTCCAACGCACAGTGAACGCTGCTGAGCTCGGGTGCCCGGCCGAGCTGAGCACTGCCTGTCCCGGCACGCGGCGGGGATGCTGTGCGTGGGACGTGGGGGGACGCGCGGCCACGGGCACTGCTCCCGCTGTCTCAGGGACGCGGTGCCCCGGGGTGTGGGGCTGGGTGCGAGTCCATGTCCCACGCAGGGCACCGAGGCTGCCCCGCGCCGTGCCAGCTGCTGCAGGGCACCGCGCTTACATCGCTTCTTCACCTATTTCTGGGCAGACTGCCTGGTTTTATGGTGCCTGACTGGCTCCCTCGGGGATATCATTAGCGGGCAGTTAGTGAACCACGACACAGGGTTCTGCTTTTCCCACAAGGTTCCTGTGAGAAAGACCTCCTCCCTCCCTCCCTCCCTCCCTCCACTGGGGTTATCTTATCTCCCAGCGCTGCCAAGCCCAGGCCCTTAACCCCTGTGTGCCGGGAGCCCCAGGGCCAACCCCGCTGCACCAGGCAGCCGCCCCCAGCGCCGTCCCCATCTCCTGTGGCTGCTCCTGGTGCCTTGGCCACCGCTCAGGCAGCTCCTTGGCTCTCCTGGGCAGCTTCTCCCTCTGATTTCAGCCCCATTGCACAAGCAGTCTTTGTGCAGAAAGAGCCTGGCCGTGATTTTAAACCCGAGACACTGCAGATATGATTTCTGCTCCAACATCCACGCAGGTCTGAGGCTCTCCAGCCCCACAGGCTCGCAGCAGCAGGGAGGGCTGCGGGATGCCCTGCCCGCCGAGCGCGTCCTCGGCGCCGGGCTCGCTCCCGTCACCGGCGTACGGCGCTTCGCTGGGAAAGCCTCGACAGAGACAGCTTCACCCCGAGCAGATGGTTCCGATTTGTTGCTAACCGGTATTTATTTAGACTGATAATAGCAGGCAGCCCTCCAATTGTGCCAGGAGTTTTTACAATAAACTCGAGCTCACATAATCAAAAGCAAATCAATCAGCGGCGCTGCCGGCCCCGCCCCAGCAGCCCCGCCTGCAGCCCCGCCCGGCCCCACCGCAGCTGGGGCCCGCGGGGAGCCCTGGCCCCCACACGCCTCCCTTTGAATTTGCTGCAGGGAGAGGAACAGGGACGCTCTCTAAGGGCAGCATTGATTTAGACAGGCGGTTTTCTCCACAGACTTCAAAAATGGTTGTAACAAGGTCACAGAGAAAAACAATTTTATCCTCTGATTACTGTAACACGATACGAGCTTGGAACTGCACCCACTCTGCCTGTTTAGCTCAGCGTTCCTTGTCTGGTTCCTGAAGAGAAAGCTGCCGGTGCAGGAATGGCTTGGGCAGGGCAGGGCAGGGCTGGGACTGCTGCCCCCCGCCCTGAGCCCCAGCCCTCCCTCGGGTGCTGCAGTGGAGCAGCCACCAGGTGCCGGCGAGGGGCGTGGGGAGCGCGGCTGCTGGGCGAGGAGCACCCCCTGCACCCCTCCCTTTAGCCCACGTGGCAAATTCAAAGGGTGAGCAAGAAGAACACGGCGCGTCGTCTCTTCTTGATCACGCTGAGTTCACACAGGAGAAATGGCTGCAGCGGCTGTGCGCAGCTCACCTCCTGAGAATACGCATCCCGAGTGAAATATTGCAAATACCCAGCGGATTGCCAAAATAATGGAAATGCAACAAGGTCAGAGTATCAAGCCGTATGATCGGAACCAGCCCTAATACCAGCAAAGCCACGTTTAAAGGAGATTGTTTTGTCACAGGTTTTTCATGGCCCGATGGCTTTGTAGCACAAGGTTGTTTGGATCAAGTCATTCCTGATGAACATTTATTACAGTGAGGAAATGTCACATTCGTTTTATGCTGTGAAAGTTCACAAACTTTCTCAGATACTTTAAGGACTTTTCAGGGGGTGACCTGCTGCCTCGGAAGTGATTTACTCGCGGGGACGGCAGAGCGCGGGGCACGGCCGGGCTGCGGGGAGCCCCCGGTGCGCGGCCTTTGGGGCTGCCCAGGCCCTCGCCCCAAGGGTTAACGTCCCGCAGCGAGCGAGGGGGCTTTGCGGACTTTCTGCTCTTACATCACGGCTGTGCTATGAGGCCTGGCAGGGGTCCGCGCTCCAGCGCTGCAGCTCGCAGCCCCGAGCGCTGTGTAATCTTTGGCAGGCGGGGAAGGAGGGGAAGGAGGGGAAGGAGGGGAAGGAGGGGAAGGAGCCTCACGCGGGGCCGCTGGGGCGTGGGGATGGGGCAGAGGCACCGCGGCCCTCCCCTCGCTGGGGCTGCGGGGGATCACCCAGAGCACGCCTGGGCCCGGGGTCTCACAGCCCAGGGTGGGAAGGTGCCCCAAATCCCCCTGCAGCTCCCAGTCATGAACCAGGCTGCGGGGCTGGGGAGGCTCGGTCTGCGCAGCATGGCTCTGCACGGCACAGCATGGCACGGCGTGGCACAGCCTGGCACGGCGTGGCATGGCTTGGCACAGCAAGGCGTGGTGCAGCACAACACGGCACGGCGTGGCACAACACGGCTAGGCATGGCACAAGACGGCACAGCAAGGCACGGCACGGCACAGCACGGCACAGCACTGACCAGGATGCCCTCGCTCCACTGGGGCACACGTCACACCAGGGCCATTCCCCCAGCGCCCTGACGGGGAGGTGCGAGCCTCCACGGATCCAGACCTCGGGAATGAACTCACAGAGCAAAACCAGGCAGCCGGAGTGAAGTACTCCCTAAAACCATCCATTACCCCATGACAGCCCTGCAGGAAGGAGGGAGGGGAAGTCAGGGACACGCTGCTCAGGGAGTACGAGGCCAGAACCAGCGCGCAGTGCTAAAGGTGAGGCTGCGAGCCGGGAGGCAGCAATTGCATTTCCAGATGCAGGAGCCCTGGGGGCTGCACACACACCCCCCTCCCCCCCCGGCCTCGCCTGCAGACACCAGGAGCCCTGGGGCATGGGTCGGACTGAGCCAGGGCTGCACCAGCCTCAGGAGCCCTGGGGGCGGTGGCACCAACATCCTAGGGAGGGAGAGGTGGGCACTGGCAGGCCCCAGGGCAAATGTTCCTGAGCCCCACTGGTGCTTTGGAGGAGAGAATAAACACCCTACCGGTAAGGTTACAGAGGAAACTCAGCTGGGGTAAGCTGCAAATACCACCAAAAGCAAAAGAAGTGGGACTTGGAAGAATTAGGAAAATGCAGAATTTGACCAAGAGAAACATAGCTGGGACCAGTGCAGCTGACACGGCTGAGACATGAAGGGGGGAGAGGGAGGAAATGGGAAAATCTGGATGCGGTTAGGATGGAAGACGCAGAAGAGATTTCAGACAAAAATTGGGATGAGTCGGCAACAAAGGATGGAAGAAAAGATTGTTTCCAGCAGTGGCATCACTTCAGGCTATGGAAACACAGCCTGTCTGCCAGTGAGGGCAGCAGAGCTGGGCGCCGAGCACCAGCTCGTGCCTTACACACTGATTTCTCGAAGGCAGAAAGGGCACTTGGAGAAGAGCAGGAGCCACCAGGTGCTGTGCGAGTGGGTGGCTCAGTGCTGTCCCCCCAGCTCCTCCCAGCACAGGCAGAGGAGCAGGGATGGGGCCCTGGGGCTGCTGGCCACACAGCCTCCACGGGAGGTGTGAGGATCTGAACCTGAGCACCGGAGAAGCATTCCTCGTGTTTTGTCCTCCTGGCAGAGGTGTGGATGAGACACTCAAGGGAAGCAGTAGGAACTTTCGTTGTGCATTCTGCCAAGAGAACAAAACAAAAGCACAGATACGAACATGGGCTGAGTATTTGTAAAATTATCTTAGAGAGCAATCTCACGAGGTGACCTAACAGCCCTCCGGCACCTCCGGTCTAGAAAACTGTGAACTCAGTTGTGAATTTACCTATTTTTCAGCAGAACAAAATTAATTGGAACACGGGAAAACCAGCAGCAGCAATGCCTTTTCAAAACTTACTTGCAATAAAAATAACCCGCAGACAAACAAAGCAGGAGTGTGCATGGGACTGCTATTAAACCACCTTGGTTTTATCAGATCCGAACTGAAGGGGAACGCAGTGGCATCTGGACAAGCCATCAGCGGTAGCAGGCTGAGCACTGCAGCCCTTCCAGCGCGGCGCTGCCCCGGGCACCGGGATCGCGTTTCCTCAGTGCTGGGGGCTCTGACCTCCACGGAGGGAGGGATGCCTTCGGCCCACCGTGCTGCGCAGGGAGGGGACGGGGAGCAGGCCGCCAAGCTGGAAATAATCCCTGACTAGTTTCTTCTCCTCGAAAGTAGGTTACTTCCCCATGGCTAACATCACTGTCACCTTTTATGTGCCTTAGAAATCCACGGACTTGATGGATGTAGAGAAAAACTGAAATGAAATGCTGGGAGATAATGGCCTCATGCACTTCTCCCCCGTCCCCGTACCTGGGCGGTGGCTTTGTAAGGTCTGCAGAGCCAGCAGCTCCCTGCGCTGCCCCAGAGCAGCGTCGGGGCCACGGCAGCACCAGCGCTGCCGGCGCGGGAGGGGCTGGCACGGGGCTGCCCTCCTGGTGCTGGAGGGGGAAGGATGCCCCAGAACCTGGGCGAAAGCCTTTGTTGGAGGGCAGGAAGGAGGAAAATCGAGTGTAAATAGTGCTGATGAAAACAAACACTTTCCATAGCAGCTGCCCAGCAGAAAAAAGCCTCTTCCCATTCTCTGCACCCAGGACATGGAGGGCTGTGTGGGGGTGATGGCGTGATCCCAGCACCAATTCCTCATGTCCAGAGCAGCCCGAGATGCCCCAGCCATGCAAATCCACCACCTGCAGCCGCTCCAATTCCATTCAACACCACGAAACCTGCAGAGCCAGCCCACACTGCCGGGTGCCCCCGCTCTGCCCTGGGGACCCTGCAGGGCTGCGCCCACCCCAGGGAGACCCCTGGCAGTGGGGAGCCCCCATCCCACGTTGCCAGCGCCCACCCAGGCCCGGTGGCCCCACCCTGGGCAGGATCACCGGGCTGCAGAGAAAGGCAGAGGAAACATTTAATGACTCTGGCATAAGCTCTAAGCAGCGTGCTGAAGTGTGGGGGGATGCATGTCCTGGCTCCCTGCTCCTGCATCTAATAAAGCAAATGTATGCAGCGCCAGCGAGCGAGAGCATCGTTAAAGCAAACGGCAGCTCGCCACGGCTGGCGCGGGAAGGGGCTGGGAGCAGCAGCACGGCGGGGTCGGGGTGGCCGAGGCAGGGGGGACACCGCGCCTGCAGCCGCGTGAGGCCGTGCCCCCGTCCTGCTGTGTGGCACACACAGGTACCCGGGAAGAATCTGCAGGCATGTTTGCTCAGTCTAACATCTGGAGCATAAATAAAAGATGGCCAGAGAACGGGATTTCCTGGGAGAGCAGCAAAGTACCCTGCCACTAACTTATTTTAACAGTTCTCACCAAGCAATTTCCAGCTCATTTGGCTGCTGAAAGCACGGACTACTCTCACGTTGAAGAGGCGACTTCAGTGCCCGGTGCAGTACGTCCTGTGTTTGGAATTCCGTGCTAGGTTTTTGATACCCACTAATTTCTCCATGCTGAGGCAAATTTGTCACACGCATGGGTCTGTTTGATTTCATTAAACAGAATATTTAAGCATAAAAATTGTTTAATCGCCTTGTGTCATTATGAGATGAATTTCATTTTGCATACATTTGCATATTTCATCAGAATTAAGGCTGCTAATATGCAGATGAGAGGCAGGTTGCGGCTGAGGTGTTTATTGTAATAGCTGCAGGCTGTTCCACTTGAAAAGCTTTCCGGGCGGCGGGGCGAAGGGGCGTGGGAGCAGGCTGGGGCTCGCCGAAACGGCTCGGAATTCTGCTGGAAGCCAGCTTTCTGCTCCTTTTCCCACTGAAGTCCTCTGCAAAAACGCTCCAGGTTGCTAACACGCACTCGCGCTCCCCAGCCCTGGTGCCTCCCCCAGCCGCCTGCTCCCCAGCACCGCCACGGGCAGCGCTGAGACAGAACCGACCCCGGCGGGGGAGCAGGGCCCCGAGCCGTGGGCCGCGTGAATCTGGCGGCCGCGTGTCACCGGGACGAACCCCAATCCTCCCACATGGCTTTGAGTCTCGGGTGGGTACGAAGCCTCCCCCACGCGTCACAGCCAGCGCTTCTGCTTGTCGGTGGGAAGCCCTGGAGATGTGATACGATACAGCATCGGTCCCCTCTATTTTTAAAAGATTTTCTATGCTTGTTATTTATGAAGTATTTTGCTCTGTTTGCCCCTCGCAGAGCCCCACTCTTGATAACGTTATCCTGCACACTCACAAGCACGTTGTTTAGGCGCTGGAATAACGGCATCTAGGATGCAAAGCCCGTGATGAGCGGTCAGCCCCTTCGACTGGTGGGTAGCAATTAAACCAAAACGAACCGGTGAGCAGCCAGCGCACCCGTCCCGAGCAGGGGCACCTTCTGCTGACCGCGCACCGAGCGCCCAACGCGGGCGCACCGTGCGAACCCTCACTAGGGGCTGTGGACAAAGGCTGAGCAGCACAAAGAGGAGAGCTTACGGGAATTTCTGAAAGCTCTCGGAATTAACAGTTAAAGCACAATGAGTGTTTCCAGCACGTATTAGTCAAAAATTGTATCATTCCCTCTCTAAAGAAAACCCTTAACAGTGCCTGTGCTGTTGTGCCTGGAGATCACTGCTGCCCGTGCATCAGAACCTCGGTATCTCCACATTTTTATAATTTTCTGCTAGTTCTGAATGGCCACCCTACAATGAGCAGTACAGGAAGGTAACCTTGCACTCCACACAGCACAATTGCAAAGGAATGCAAATCCCAGTGCTATTCTGAGCACTTCTGCTCACACAGAGGAAGGAGAATGGGTCCACCTTAAGTCCTTCTGAAAGGCTAAGGCTCAAAGGTATGTATTTGTTTAAAAAAATGCTAGTGATTGCAGAGAAAAGAGAAACCTGAGAGCTTACTCTTGAACAGTCAGACAGGGTCACCAAAACCAGACTAAATAGTCTGACTGCAGGGCAAGGCACTGGGGCTGTCTGAAAAATGATCCTCTGGATGGAGGGAATAACGAGGAAAAGCAGGGACGGGTGGGAACACGGCGCTCCCAGCAACACAGCCCCGCTCAGGGCAGCCGGAGAGGTACACCACGCCACCACCCCCCCGCAAAGGTTCTCCTTGAGGCTCAGTGGGACACCAGACTACAAATTGCATTTCAGACTGTTTTAAAGTAGCTAAAATGTTCCAGTGTAATGCTAAGGATTTATGTTCTCCCCCAAACCCGCTCTTGCGCACAGAGCCAGGCCAGCCCTGCCCCAGCCTGCAGGAGCCAGCCCGCTACACCCTGAGCTGTGCCTTGCTCCGCATCCTCTTGGCCAGGTACATGGGAACAGAGCTTGACCCTGGCAAGGGCACACTGAGACCCTCCACTGTCTGGAGGAGAGAAGCAGCTCAGGGTGAGCTCCTAACTCATTTCAGAGATTAAGCTTGGCCAAGGGACCACCCAAGATCTCTCTGTGTCAGCACTAGGTGAGTGCCTGTGCTCTCACCTCACCAGCGCATCACTGTTAGCTTCAGCTCTCCTTCCAAAGGGTTACCACATTCTCAGCCTAGAAACATCTCCCCAAGATGCTCTCACAGGACAGCTGCAGGGAAGGAGCTCCTAAGAAAATGAGAAGCTTTCTGCATGAGCAGAAACTTCATTGTTTAGGTGAAGCCAGATATCACCCCCTACTAACAGGGTTGCATGTCAGCATCTCACAGAATAAGGGAACCTTTTTCAGGAAAAACCTGAACTAAGACACACTCAGTTACTGCTGCACCACACCTGAACCCCAACCCCACAAAACCTCCCCCCTCCAGGGAAGCTCCTGCCCTTACCCTTTTATATGCTTCACCTGCCCTAGGTCCACCTGTGAGGAGAAAACAAGCCCCCACACCCTTTAAAAGCCGTCTGCCATCCCCAAGGGAAGGGTGGCAGGCTGCAGAGCTCAGCCTGTTGGCTGCTCCTCAGGTGCCTGTTCCTTGCTGCCTCTAGCAGCTGCATTCCTGGGAGGTGCTTGCAGCTTCCAGGCCCTCTGCCCTTGCAGCTTGCTGCTCTTCAGTCTTCTTCTTTGCCTGTTTCTTTTGCTCTTTTGGACTGCTGTAACTTTTTCTTAGTGCTTACCTTGACTTTTCTCTCCTGCAGTGTGAAATCCTGTCTCATTTTTCCTTTGGAGCCTGGTGTCAGCTTGGAGCCCTGTTTTCCTCTTGCTGTGTCCTTTTCTGCACCCCCACCCAGCTGGCCTTTCCCCAGCAGCCTGTGGCAAATCCCTGCTCCCTCCTGCTGGCCTGCCTCCCCCCTCCTGTCGGGGTCTGCGTCTCTCCAGGCTGGAGCCTGCGGCCTGGTGGCAGTGGCATGTGCTGGGCCAGCCCCAGCTGAGCACCATGCACTGCTGTGCAGAGGTGCACCGGGTCCCGCGGGTATTTCTGTGTGCAGCAAGCTGTGGAAGATAACGGGCACCCCACAGGACCTGTCTGTGCCCCAGAGATCACCTGTGTGGAGCTGGGGCCCTCGCCCTGGGAGCGAAGGCAGCGCGCATGGCGGCTTTGAGCTCCAGCTCAGCCCGATCCGAGGGGCGGGTGGCTGAAGCAACACACGGCACTCACCAGATATTAGGCAAGCAGGGAGCACGCATTCAATTCCTTTAACTTATGACTGCACTTAATTACTGCTTTTTCCTCTTCTCATAAGCTACATATGGGATTAATAATAACGCTGAATCAGATATACTCTCTTATTCACCAAAAAGAACAGAGCAGTAAAAATGAGCGGAGGAAGCTCTTACGGGGTAAAACATGCGTGCCTGGGAGGATGACCCTTCCTCACAAGGGGCTGCTGCTGGTGGCAGCCTGCACGGCCTGGGCGCTGCCTGGTGCTGTCCACGGCCATGCCCCAGTGCCCGGCCCTCGCCATGGGGCTGCAGCTGGGGGGGTTCTGCCGCTGCCCTCCTGGGACCCCAGCTGGCTGCCCTGTGCCTCCATTCCCCATCTGGAAGCAGAGGAGGGTCCTCACCTGCGTGTGGTGGCTGCAGAGCCACCACTGAAAAGTGCTCTGGGGACTGTGGCTCTGCACTGAAGCCTATGGCACTGAGGAGCTGGAGGAAAAGAGGATTGCACTCTCCTTCCCTGCTGGGTGACACGCATCCAAAAAATCAGGCAAGTTGGTAACCCCTGCAGGATGAGGACATCTAAATGCTTGAGGCACTCAGAATTGACCTGAGCATGCTCCCAACCCACCGGGCTGCAGCTGGAGGCTGGCGGGCGGGTCCCTGCTGGGGCACCACACTCAGGGCTGCCCCGAGCGCGGCTGCTGGGGCTGGTGAGATGGAGGTGCAGGCAAACCGAGAAACGGGGTGCAGCCCCGAGGAACCAAGGCCCTGCTGCGAGGGGTCAGCAGCCCATGGGAAGGGGCCCTGGGCAGGAGCCAGGGAGGAAGGGGCTCCCTCGTGCACTGCGCTGGGCGTTATGGGCTCTTTATCTGGGCATGCCAGAGGGTGCAGAGCTCAGGGGCGCTTTAATAACAGGAAAATTTAATTCAAAAACCCCAAACTACGTGCTTGGCTGTGTTTGGCTGTTTACCTGCTAATGTTTGCCAACTGCTACCTCATTAGCTGTACAGGAAATACAATTGATATTTCTGTAGAGAGATGACACTTGTGCCTCGGCTGAAACTGGAAGGCTTTCTCAATGCTTCGTATCACTCCTGGTTGCTGCTTCCCATAAGTGATACTGCCTCATTTTGGGAAGGAATCCAAGAAATAAGAGCTTACCAGAGAGGCCTCTTGAAAGTATGGGCAGCTTTATGTTAGCCTGGGAGCTCCCTCGGACACAAATCTTCTGGAGGAAAGAGCGGATTCTATGCTGTTTGCAAAAGGGCCACAAATGGGAAATAAAATGTTTGTGCAGCTTTTTAATGTGAAAAACATCCATTCTAGAGCACGGATCCTGCGCCTGGGGTGAGCGGGCGGCAGCACGGGGCCAACAGCGGTGTTTGCAGGCATCCAGCACCTTGCAGCTGAGCTGGGGCCGCTCGCGGGCGGTGCAGGAGCCCTCGGCTCCCACCCATGTGCCCGTGGCCAGCGCTGGGCCCGCTCTGCCTTCCCTTCCCACGGCCACTCTGTGCTGGGGAGGAAATAAGCAGGATTCCCATCAGCAGGGGGAAGTGAGCATTCAGGGAGAGTATGCTCGGAGGAGCCATTCTCAGCTGCTTCCAAGCCTGAGTTCAGCAGGAATTTCTGCGCACCCGTCTGCAGAAGGAGCCATCCCCTCCGGACGCATCATGAACCTGCAGGAAACAAGACTTTCTGGTTTGGTGGCTCTGTGTCCCTACGTATTTCTGTTCGTTATTTCATTTTGAGTCAATATTGAGCTCTCCTAAAAGAGGAGATCTGCACCGCGCGCTGGGGATGCTGTGACATGGCTTTGTGACACGGCCGCCCCCCCCTTCCCTCCGTGGAGGCAGTTCTGGTGTTGTTCCTCGCCACGAGCCCCACCGCCTCCCCTCGGAGATCTGCGTACAGTTCATACACAACAAGACATTTTTCCCTGGGATTAAATCTCTTGAAATCTGATCCATGAACACATCTAAACAGCAGCGCTAACAGGTAACTCAGAGATATGGAAATGTAAATGATTCTCCAATCAATAAAGATAATTACAGTGAGAGATAGACTGACAAGCGGTATCTTGAGGCTTTTCTCCTTGTCTTCCACGGCTCCCCAGAGGCACCTCAGACACCGGTGGATGTCGTTCTGAGGCTTGCTGTGGCTGGGGAACATTGTTCACTGAACGAGGAGCACAAGTGACAGTGCCAAGCTCACCATGTGCACGCTGCAGCTGCAGCCAAACTTCTCCAGCAGACTAGGGGAGAGGATTAGCAGCACAGCCATTACCATGAGATTTTCAGTTCCGTAGCTCACTTTCTCATTGACATTCTATTTTTTTTTCTGTAATTATAGACAGCATGATAAAGAGATCAACATTATTCAGCTCTCTTCCTACCTTTTAAAATATGTCACTAACTTTGTCCAATTAGCCTTGGGTTTCAGCAGACTAAATACAAACTGCTGTCAACTTCTGCAGAACTCAGGAGGAGGCAGAGGTTCATTTCCATTTTTCCCCCGGGGTTGCTGGCTGTCAGGAAGCACCTTGTCTGCACGTTTCTGGGAGGGCTGGTGGGGCAGGGCTCGGAGCGTTTTCCAGCATGGCCAGCTGATCTCCCTCCTGGAGCCAGCGTGCTTGCACAGACGTGCGGAAGAGCCCCAAAAGGGAGTGGTTATCAAGTGAACACAAAGCAGCTCTGTCTGAACCGGGAGCTTCCTGAGCCGGGCAGCTCAGGCCCCCTGGCCCCTTCTGCCCGCAGCCCCCGATCTCCCCCAGAGATCAGCAGTGCTCCAGCTGAACTTTGCTCGTGGCTCCTGGCATCCTCTGCGAAAAACCTTCGTTTCCTGCCCAGTCAGCTGGATGGCCTTTGTGTGGAAGGGGAACTTTCAAGCACTTTCCACAAAGTTCGTTTGGATTGAACTAGTGGAATGGTTCCCAGTGCACGCTCCAAGAAAGACCTTTTAAACTTTCCTGCTTGAGCCTCTGTCCATCGCATGAGGCACAGCGGACCCATACGAGGTCATCTCCCCATCTGCCTTCAGCTCCTTTAAAAGATGTCTGACAGCTTTGATGCAACCCAAAACCCAGTGCATATCCTCCTCTATGGCACTGGTTTAAATGTATTTTTATATATGTACTTGCAGAGGAATGAAGCTGTGAGTATGGCGGTTTAGGTCGTGCCATTAAGGGTGGTGGAGGTCACTCCATCTGACACATGTCAGATGAAAAGCTCAAGCCAGAATACCCAGCGACTGCTCCGCGCGGTTTTCATCCCTGTGCAGAGGGAACGGCAGCTCTCTCGCAGAGCAGCTTTCAGCAGCCTCGGTCCAGGCCAGCGGGTCAGGGCAGTGCGCATTTCAAGTGGCACATGAAATACCTGTTCACCTCTAACAAATGCGATGCACACAAAAATACCAAACTCTGCTCTCCCCTTCTTCCTGCTCACAGTCGTGGAGGAGGAGAGGAAACTGCTTCTGCCCACCCGCGTTGGCCGCGAGCTCTCCCTGTGACGTGAGGGTGCTCCCCAAACCTGCTCTCTCCGCCTGCAGACCTCGCTGTACCTGCCTCTGCCCGGCGGCTGTCGGGGTCGGCCCTGGCGATGCGCTCGGGGCGCCGGTGCCGGCTGCAGCAGGGTTGCCGCTCCGCTGTGCTCACACCGCGGCGATAGCAGCCGATAGCACCGAGGCGCCCGGCCGCGTGCACCAGGCTCGCGCTATTTCTGACTGCAGAGTACAGATGGCTCTGGGGTGGCTTTTCTTGGCACCTCCCTGCGAAACCTAGAGAGGGCATCTGCTGAGCACAACTGCTCCGGCGGAGCTGATTCCTCGCCCTCTCCCCCCGGGTGCTCCGTCTGGATGGCCCGCTGACCTCACCGCTGCGCTGCGCTGGGTTAAACGTGCTCGCTTTGGTTATGTACCTCCAACAGCTTCAGGCAACAAATGTATTTCATGCGCGGTTCTCCTGTACCTCTCCTTGATGTTCTAAAGCAATGAGAAAGAAGTGTTAAATTTGTTCTTGGCTACTTTTCCTTGCAACTCCCAAAGGCACCGGTTACAAACTGAATCAGTTATCAGCTAGTTAGGCTGGCAGTTCCCGAAGGTACTGCATGAATACTGATAGGGACCCATGCATTATTCAGTGCGAAGAGCAGAGGAAAATGAGCAACACGTCCAAAACAAGAACAGCAGTGGCAGTAAGGGAATAATTAGCGAGCTGTCACTTGTCCCTGTCAGTATTCCCTCCCTTAACACATGAGGGAAAATAATAAAAAAGGGTAAGATCATCTTGCAAGCTCTGCTCTTAAATATGCAGCTGGTAGGTTAAAATTCAATGATAAAGGGGAGAGGATAGAGAGCTCTGATACAGTTTTCAAAAGATATGGCCTCCATTTCCATGGAGACTATATATTTTTTATTTTTTTTAATCCCACAGGCACTGGGTTATACAGCAAGTCCCTGCCTTAAATATCAGCCCATGAGCAACAGCACGAAGGGGATGTGGCTCTAACACAGGGGTTTATCCCAGGGAAAATATTTAGGATTTTTTCCTCCCTTTCTCCACAACACAGCTGAGGTGAGCATGCTTTAGGGAAGCCGGGCTCGCAGAGATCAGCTCTGCTGAGCAGCTCTGCAGCTCCGGAGCCGGGCGTGGGAGCAGGGGAGCCCTGCCAGGGCGTCCATATCCGCACAGCAACAGCAGCAAGCTGCAGAGTCCACACGGCGCCGGTGCCACCAGCACCAAGCTCTGGCCCCGTTGTCTGACAGCGCTGGGCTGGGCTCTCGGCAGGACAAGAGCGAGGAGCAGGCTCCTTCCCTGCGGGTCCCGTGGGCTCCACCTGCCTCGGCCCCGTTGCTGCGTGCAGCAGCCCTCGGAGAGCTCCAGCTTCACTGTGGGGTGGGATCTGTGCAATGCAAAGAGAAGCGGTGTTGGTGGCAACGTTGGCAAGGACTTCCCTAAAATACCCTGACACAGATCCCTCGGAGCAATCTGCCACATCACGGCGAGGCTGAAGGGCTGATCAGGATGAGGAAGCGAGCAGGTCTTTGAGCACACAGAGCACCACGGAGCTGAGAATGTCAAGATGCAGCAGCAAACTTCACATTTCTCACAGGGAAAACAACCACAGGGAGCATCCACAGCGGATGTGATGTTTAGAAAAGCTATTAAAGAGCCTCGCTTATCTCTAAGATCTGCAGCACTTACGTCACCCAAGACCCACTTCCCTTTTTCTCTGCCCTGATTCCCTAGAAAGAAGGGAGGCGGCAGCGTCATGCTGTGGGCAGGACCCTGTGCACCCACAGGGCCGGGTGTGGGGGTCTCTGGGGTGGGCAGGGGGGGCTGGGGACCCTGCCCAGGCAGCCAAAGGGGAGGGAGATGGGAGAAGGCTGGAAAGGCACCGCAGGGCTGCCTGCAGGTGGCTTCTGCCCAGCCTCACCCGGAGGCTCCTCAGCATTCCTGCCCCTCCAGGAGGACACCTCCTGTGAAGCCACTTTCTCTCGGAGGTATTTAAATTACAATTCCCTTCTTTCTCAATCAACATATTGATTTGCTTTTCCCTGCTTCTGCACAGTAGCCAGTGGGATAAAAACACTCCACAGATAGTTTTGGGCTGTCAAATGCACCCAAAGCATTTTCATGTTGGGTCGCTATGAGCACTTTCTAGCTCCTGACTAATCCTTGCCCAGCCTCTGATGTGCCACGGCTTCCTTTGGTATCTGCTCCCAGATTTGCACACGTGACTGCATGTGATTGACACAAGATGTTGTAGTCACCTATTTAACCCGTATTCCACCAAAAATTTACAGGCGGTTTTTTGTTCATCAGCCGTCTTCCTTTCAGCCGTTGACTGGTGGCCATTTTTTATCACACGCGCTGCGCCTTGTTCTGGGTCCTTGATGAAGGAGTCTCCGGATAATATTTTTTACCCTACAGAGTTTGTGGGCTCACTGTGAGAAGAAAACGGGAGATTTCACATCAGCTAAAGAAGCATCTTTGCTGCCACGTGCCTGTATTTCTGCACAAGCACCCGCAGGTTCCTCAGCCTCCCCTGCTGAACAAGGCCCCTGGCACAGACGAATATTCGCAGGGGAGAACCGGGAGGAGCTGTGGCTGTCAGGAGGAGGCGTGTGCCTTCTGCGCTGCTGCGCCGCACACAGCCAGCCCCAGCTCCTGGCACGGAGTGGGGAAAGCAGCTCCCCGCCGGCCCAGGGCCACCACCCACGCAGAACCAGTGCTTGCCTCTGTGCCGAAGGGGGTTACGCTGCTTCACCCAGCAGGGATCTGCCCCCGACCTCAGCGGAGCCACGCTGGCTTTAAACCAGCCCAAATCTGATGTGCTGTTTTTTCCCCAAGCTCCGTATTCCAAATTCTAAGGGTAGAAGAGGCTTCTGCCCTGCCCTGGGTTGGCGGGGGCTGCCCAGCCCTTTGTGTGCCGTGATGTTTGCTTCCTTGCCACGTCTCCGTGCTGCAGCAGCAGCACAGCTGGCGGGACCGGCCCTGCTGACGGCATCGTTATTGCTGTCACATCCGCGCCGTTGACAGGCCGTGGTGAGCGCTGGGAGCCTCCTGTGCTGCCGCTTCCGCTCGGCTCCGCTCGGCCCCGCTCCGAGCGCAGCACCTTTGTTTGCCTCCCTGCGGCCTGGCTGCGGGAGGATGCGTGGTTCCGCCGGCGAGAGCGAGCCCCCGGGCACGGAGCGTTCCTTGCTGCTCCGCCGAGGAGCCCGCGTGTCGATCGATGGGCTAACAGTTGTGATCGATGTCAACAGGAGAAAACAAAGCAGCCGCCATTACGCTGCCGGGGACAAGCAGGGCAGCGGCGGCCCTGCGGGCAGGGAGCAATGTCAGGAGCGTGGCCCGGAGGGGAGGCACGGGCAGGGCAGGCTCTGCCCCACCGCTGCCCTCGGCCGGGCCCCTCCTGCCCCTTCGGGTTGCGGCCAGCAAGTTGCACAGGTGGCAACCCAGCAGCACAGCCAGCCCCAGCGCCACGTGCTGCGTGTGCCGCGTGCTCCTGCTTGGCCGTGCCCTGTCCGCGGGGACAGCCCGGTGCCCACGGGCGGGTAAGCGGGCGCTGAGGCTCAACGTGAGCGCGGTGCCGGGGGCTGGCAGCACCCCGTGATGAATGCGGCTCAGACGCGGGCAGTGTGCCATCGGAGGGCGAGGCAAGAGCATTCCAGAAGAATGCTTGATGCCCTCTGTCACTCACCGCCAGGAATAATGCTCCTCCGCTGTCACACGGCGCTCACGGGATGCTGAATTAAACAGGGGCCCTTTTGATGCTGCTGGAGAAACTGTTGCATTAATTATCCACAGCATTTGCACACGTCGGGAAGCAGGAGCGCTTCCCCAGGACTGGGGCATCTCGAACCCTCAGCCCCCACCTCCGCGTCACACGTCGAGTCGCTCGCGCGGCCAGGACGCGTCGTGCCGACCTGCTCTCGTGTTGTTTGTCAAGGAACAGAACCTTGCACGTATGAGGTCTTTGCCAGAGGTTATTTTTGCTACCATGTTAGTTAAGGCTGAGAGTATTATCTCACATGCCAATGAATAATTTACTTGCCATTAAAAACTTATTCTGAAACAGTCGCCGGCCCTGGCCATCCGTTCCCATACAGCGGGAAGCGGAGAGCCACAGCACGGTGTCTGCTGCGGAGCTGTGGTGGGAGCGCTGTCTTCAACGGCTGCGTAAAACAAAACGTCCACCGCACTGGGGTTTTCATGAGGTGCGCCTAAATCTGGGGGGTTTGTAGCATTAAAAAAAAAAAAAAAAAAAAAGTGATACTTCTTATTTTGCTTGTGCTTTTTCTGAGATCTCTTTTTTCCCCCTGTATTCTCCACATCAGCTGATTGTTTATAGCACAGCAGAACTCGATCCTTGTAAAACACCGTGCACGGCTTCCCCTTGCACTCAGTGCCGTGGGAGGCCAGGGACCGCCGGTAAAGGATTTAACTTGTTAATGGAGCAAAGCTAGAACAAAGCTCCGTAATTTGGTGTTAGCTTTCCCAACCTGATTGTGTTTATTTAGAAAGCAGCTAAGACACAGGCATGTGGGGCTATAAATCAGCAGAAAATCAAATGCTAACATGTAAATAAATTGCAAATCAGCTGAAAAATTGGTTTCATTTTGAGACGATAAAGCATATTTCTCCTGTACTGATTTTATAAGGTGCCCCTTAAGAATTGTAATATTTCTGTGTGGTAATGATAAACATTAGTGAGTTGCTTTAGAAATGAAAAAATGGCAACCCTGTGGGGATTTGAAAAACATATGCACTTCAAATTTGAAAATCCAATTTAACTGTCCATTATATGGAGAATAAAAAAAGGTAAGGATAGGATAATTTTGCAGTTACACAGCATTTGACTAAATCTGATTCAGGGATGACAGCTACACTTTAAAAGCTACATGTCTGAATGTAAGGAGACAGCAAATCATTTATTTATGATTGTAATCTAGCTCCTGTCTAACAAGTTAACAACTGTGCAGAGTGCTCCCTGAGTGGAGGCAGCCTGTGTAGGCTTGTCAGTTAGCACTTTTTAAAACACTTTTCATAGAATTTCTGTTAAAAAATATATAAAATAAAATAAAAGAGACAAAAGAGAGTCCCTGTCAAATTTACCAAAACAAGCAGATGTTAAAATTGCAAAAGTTTGAGGAAACAAATCCTGCTCCCTATGTCACCCAGAGCACCTCTTGCACCAGAGGTACGGGACTGTGAGGCTGGCGCGAGCGCCGCGGGCACGGGGGGACACAGAGGGTGCTGGGCTGTCCCCAGCTGTCCCTGGAGGTGACGCCGCGGCCTGGCCGTTGCTGTCCTTGGTGCCGCGCGGCCAGCAATGCCCTTGGCGGATTTGCCCTCCC
This sequence comes from Alectura lathami, assembly GCA_013399715.1. Taxonomy (NCBI): domain Eukaryota; kingdom Metazoa; phylum Chordata; class Aves; order Galliformes; family Megapodiidae; genus Alectura; species Alectura lathami. The sequence continues at coordinate 48,858 of VXAV01008378.1, read as the reverse complement.
TTTCCTGGACGCCTGGGCCTCGGAAACCCTCCGGCCGGGCCACGGCCACGTGCGGGGATGCTCCTGAGGTTGCACGTGCCTCACAGAGAGGTGATGATGTGAAAAGCTTTAGGGAAGCTAAATCACAGGAGCAGGTGGGAAGGACTACGAACGAAGCCCTCACCAAGAGCTCCACCGTGACCCGGCCGAGCTAACATCAGTGCCATGCGTCCTCTCGTTTTAAATCCCCTCCGAGGGGCCGAGGAGGTGAGTAACGAGCCACCAGGTATTCCTGAGGAGTAACGGGACCAACCCCGTGAAAACAACACCCAGCAAACCAGACATCGGGACTCGGCAGGGGAGAACTAGGGAGCCAAGAGGGGCCACCGCAGAGACCCGCACGCCCCCCGCCGCGCATCGCCCCGCACCCACCCAGCCACAGGGACGGCGCCGGCAGTAAGGAGGGTGCGGAGCAGGGCCACGGGGGTGAGCAGGGACGAGGGCAGAACATCCGAGCTGAGGCTTTTAGCCTGGAAACGAGGTGTCTGAGGAGGGGTCCCACAGAAATCCACGAAAGCAGGGCAGTGACGAAGGACTTGCTGGTAACTCCTCCTCGCGAGGTGGGAAGCGGGCAGCGGGAGCCGGCAGGGAGCAGGATGAGGCCGCGCAGAACCGTGAGCTGTTCCCACGGTGCGCTGAGCAGTGGGAATCCTGAATTCCACGATCTGCGTGGGTCCAGGGAGTTAGCGGACAAATCGGTGGCAGAAAGCTCCGCCACACGTCCACACGCAGGCGTTATCTCTGCCATAACTTACCGCAGGTCCCCAGAGCGCTCGGTGACGCGTCGTCGTTCGCCGCCCTGGTTGCCTGACACTGTGCAAAGCCCCTTTCCCCCGAGCAGAGCAAAGCCGCTTCTTGCTGCGGGGTGTGCGGGCGCTCGTGCGCTGCCTCCTTCCCTTCTGCGCTCAGAAGAGCCCCCGGCTGCCTCCCCAGCGCGGCGGGGGGCTGGCCTGCAGGCGCACGGGGCAGCCGGGCGGCAGGGCCCTGGGAGCTGCTGTGTTTGTTGCACTCCAGCAGCACAAGCAAACAAACTCCGGAGAGAAAGTTTGAAATCGCGGTTGTCAGCTACTGTCACCCTGGCACCCTCTGCTGAATGTTAATAAGTGGAAGTAAACAGAAGTCTCTGCCTGTTTGTTTATCTTGGGTTTGGTCAGTGGCTGAAAACATACCGTTCTGCTTTTTCAGACAGAATAATTCTCTTCAGATAGAAAAGGTTGTTTTTGTAATTGACAATTTTCCCTCTTTTGACTTCAGCAGAGGAAAGTGACCGCAGAGTGTTAGCAATGCAGTGGCTTGGCTCTTCAGTGATATTCTGCTGATAAGAAAGTATTCAAAATACGGTTTGCAAATCGCCATCAGCAGAGGCCTCTGGAAAAAAAAAAAAAAAAACGACTAGAGCAATCGGTGCCGTGCTGTTTCTGCACTCTTTCTGGCCACTTGCAGAACTGATTATTCTCGGTCAGAAAGGTAATGCCTATGGTGTGGTTTAAACCGGATTAAAGGCAAAAGTGTTGTAGGCACTGCAGGAGCCTGCCCCCCTCATTTTTCTTGAGGGAGGGGTAAGGAATTTTCAGAAACTAGGATGGCTGAGGTCTTAGATAATTGCAGTTTTCCCTCCCCATGTCCTCATGCTTTCTGTGCCTCAGAAGAACAAAAAAAAAGAATGTATCACTGCGCTGTTGAAAACGAACCATTGGTTCCTGCCACGTCACCATGCGGAGGGGACGTGTCCCCGCCGGTAACTGCGGGGCGCAGGGGCTGCGAGCCTCCCCCTGGCCGCCTGGCAGCCACCGCGGAGCCTCTGCGAGCGCTGCCAGCCCGGCCGGGGGCTGGACTTGGCGGCAGCTTGGCAGCAAAAGCCAGGAGGCCGTGGAAAATGGCAGTGTTAAACCAGCCAGCAATCTGTGGGGTCCTCAGAACCTTATCATCCATGCGAGTCAACAACTGTGCTAAATTGAAATTGTAGAGTTGATTAAACGACGTATTTAAGGCCCCATAAAAGAAAGCAAGCAAGCCAGGAAGGGAGAGGTGCGTGCGGGGGGAGCGGTGCGGAGGGTTTATCTCACCGCGAGCAGCAGGCTCAGCCACTGATCTAATCAAATTATTCAGCATTAAAAAACTGCCAAGGCATTCCAGTGCTGCAGCTTCCAGAGGCCCAGCTGGGATCAAATGCTAATCAACATCTCCACGATATTTATTCCCACTGTCAGTCTGGTACGTGTTTGTTTTCCGAGCACTGCATACTAAGCTGAAGGATCGAGATGAATCGGTGGAGATGGGAGATGACGAGCAGCCAGGCTGAGCGCGGGGCAACGGCACCGGCTCTGCGGGAGCGGGGACGGGCGGGAAGGGGGGCGGAGACCCCCGGGTGCCCCCTCGTCCCCCCGCCCCTGCACGGCACCCTGGGCCCAGCTGCCTGGGCACCGAGGCTGGGGAGAGCCGGGTCCCGGCAGTGCCGCCAGGCTGGCTGCGCACGGTGCCGGTATGAGCGCGGTGACAGCGCAGACGAGGACAGCACCGGGGCTGGCCACGTGCAAACCCGCAAGGTCCTCCTTAAGCGCTCGCCACTGGAGCGCTCGGAGACTAATTAATTTCCTTTTTGTTTTTCAGAGTTTCATTTTTAAATTACAGTCTTCCCTCCTCTCTAATAAATACTCAACAATTAAAGCTTTTTTTCCTCCGACATGCGATTCCAACATCTCAGTGTCCCACCTCCTGTCACCTTCCCTGCCATAAACAGATTCGTAAAAACTGCTTTTGACGCCCCAGCTGCCATTAGCCACTTAAAATCCCATAATTATCATCCTATCATGGGCCTGTTAACGAGCAGTAAAAATAAGGCCATTGAATATGGTAATTTATTCGTAAATTAGCCTAATGAGAATAGGTTTCAGACACTGTTTACTTTCTAGCTGCCTGTTTCGGTGCGCGCAGCCTGGCTGTGCCGGGATGGTGGAGCCGCTGCCAGCGACGGGACCTGGCCGGGTGGCAGCGCCCGGTCCCGGTCCCACTGCCCCCTGCCCCGCCGGGACGCACCCGCTCCGCAGGGATGTGCCGGCTCCGTGGGGTCACTCCTCGCACCCCGGTTCCTCCCCGCTGCTCTCGCTGCCGGGCTCCGGGCACGGCGCTCGCTGCCGGCACAGCACGTTGCCGGCTCCCTGCTCCCCAGAGACCGCCAGTCCTCGCCCACAGCGCCCAGCGTTGTCATCTTCTGCCTGCACAGCCTCGGAGCGTGCAGAGGCCAAAGATGCTACCCGGGAAGCCAGAGCCAGCCCAGTGCAGCAGGCAGACACGTCGTCACGCAGCAGGGCCATCACGGCCCGCGCCAGTGCCGTCCGGAGCCGGGTGGGAATATCGAGGCCAAAGGACAGGATCACGCTGTGCGCTTGCAATGCAAAACAGCAAGAACTTGTCCAGTTTCAGGAAAGCAAAGAGTGAGGATTCAAGGGGAGGAGTAACAGAAGGAAGCCCGAGCAATGCAAAAACAACGTACAGGAAAAATCTGCAGGTGCTTTCAGAAAGCAGCGGGCTGGGGGCCAGGCTGCCACCAGCGAGCAGCAGCACTCGCCGCAGTGCTGCTCACAGTCATGTCCCTTGCTCAGGGCACCTGGGGGCCCAGTCCCCTGGCTGTTGGTGAGTGCTCGTTCCCAGCAAGCAAACAGATGGCAATCCCTCCCAACACCGTGTGTGCAGCACCCTACAGCCATGGGAACAACCGCGTCTGCCCCACACCACGGGCCTGAGGAGGAGAGACGGTGCCATGGGGCCGGGGTTGAGCCGTTGGAGAGGGGCTGGGGGCAGAGAGCAGGAACCAGGAGCCGCCCCTGTGGACAGGAGCCACTGACCTGGGTGTGGGGATCTCAGTGCTCTGGTGGGCAACCACTGGCGAGCACCACAGCCCGCTCCTCAGAGTTTAAGTGCCCATACGGTGGGCTGGGAGACGGACGGAGAGTCCCGCACAGGGTCCTGGACCGACGGGTCTGAGCACTTGGGCACCTGGGCAGCTTGTTTTTGCCCAGCTCCATCGTTACACAGAGTTGTTCTCAGGCAGTGGAGTGGTAATAAACCCTGAATGAATGAGGATGAGAGGTCCTTTCAGGGAAGAGGTGAAGAGCTCTTGACTATGAGCCTTTCACCCTCTAGAGTATTTTCATTGCTAGGCTGGCTAAAAGCCAGCAAATAAATCTGGATGGCCACAGCGTCACAGCCGAACTGCGGAGCAGCCCCCAGGGACCACCGCCACCCCCTGCTCCCGTCCCCATGGGGAACGGGCTCAGCCCCCCGAGCCCCACGGGGCTGAGCGGTGCCCGGTTGCTGCGGGAGGAGCCCGGTGGGAGCCCCCTCAGTGCCCCCAGCTGCGCCCAGCTGCCCCTGGCCAGGCGGTGGCTGCAGTCACCGCGCCTCTGCTGCGGCTGTGCTCCTGCCTTTCCATCTCCTAATTTAATTACCACTTGTTTCTTTACTAATTATACTGCTCAAATCAGAGAAGAGCTTAAGGCCAGTGCTGCAGGGAGGCTAGCGGCTGTCTCCTTTTTGCTAGGATGGCCCCATTATAATTTCACTTCCTTCTGATGGAGATTATAAACACTTTATGTCAAACCACTTCCCAGCAGTTCTCACAGTGTGAAAACGATTGAGGTCAGGAGATGCACACAACCTACCCATCAACTCAAGTACATTCCTCAAACATTGACACGCAGTCTAACTGCGGGGAGGTCACCTCTGGAAGAAACCATCCTGCCAGCTGCTGAGCGAGGGCCGAACTGCAGCGCCGGAAGATAGCCATGTGGAACACGTGGAAAACAGCTCCCTAGGTAACAAATGGTTAACAAAAGCAGCCACTTCCATCCCGCAGGAGTAGGGACATCATGGTTGTAAAGAAGTTAACCTATTAGCGTATTGCAATAAAAGAAGCACCTCTCATAGCCAGACAGAGACAACACCGATACGTAACTCCTGGAACAGCCCCGTCTGGAAAAGCTGCGGGAGAGGCCGAGGGCTCAGCAGAGGGGGCAGCTCCCAGCGCGGAGCAGCAGGTGCCTGCGGGACTGAGGAGTGCGGCTGCTCCCCCGCCCCGCGCCCTTCACGTGCAACTTCGATTCGACGAGAGATCAGACCAGGCACGAGGCTCCTTCCTGTGCTACCCCGCGATCCTCCCGTCGTCCCTGCCAACACACACAGCTGCTCTGGTGCAGGTCGCGGTGCACCGCGCTACCAGCATGTGTGAATGCAGCTCATCAGCAAGACAGAGAGAGCCCACCTTTGGCTGCTGATTGCATTACGAACTTGTTCCCTGCTATCAAGAGCCTCCTGTGTTTGCAGGGAATCTCACACACACAGGTGCATTCAGAGAAGCAAGGCACACTCCAAAACAATGAGAATTTCTGTTCACAAACAAATAAACAAAGGCGCGTGTACGGAAACTGCTTTCAGAGGTGGCCTGGAGCAATGGGCAGCGAGCTCCCCGCTGGCTCCCGAG
>VXAV01008378.1:22652-40311 GCA_013399715.1 Alectura lathami | reverse complement strand
TTTAACTGACTGATTGGCTGACATCTATTTCCAAGGAGATCATTGACAGGGAGAGAGCACAGTTTACTCAGCCACGGTGGAATACAGAGCCATTTGCATCGCATGGAAAAAAAATTAATTCTACTTGAAATGCATGTATATGTCAGAAACACTTGACACATAAAGTACAAATAACACTGCTTTGAATCTGTAACATTTATTGTACTGCACGTGCTACACAAATAAAATACATAATTACTAGACAGGCATAGATGAATTATCCTCTTAAAAATTTCACTTTTTTATCACATACCATTAGCAACCTGGAAGTTTTGTAGCAACAACCTGTGTTTTCAGATGTGTTAGGAAAGCAGAAGGCACTTAGGGGCCCAGGTGCTGGGAGGTCTCAGCAGCGTGCAGACCCAGGCCAGCCCCCCGTCCCGCGCTTACTTCGCCAAATCAGAATCCCTGCTCGTGAGTTTAACCACAACGCGTTTTTAATAATGGATCTTAATACAAATTGAGGCAATTTTGCTTTTTTGATTAAATTACTTTTAAGTAGTAAAACACAAACTGCATTTCAACCCCACTGGTAATTACCGCCTCCTTTCAAGTTTTGCTCATCTTCCAATTAGGCATGTGCTTGTCAGCGCACAGCAGATGAGCTGCGGGCCCGCAGAACGCTGGGGGCGATGTCACAGCGTGGGGTGGTGCCGCAGTGCAGGGTGACGTCGCGGTGCAGGACGAGGACCCCCCCTGGGGCTGGGCTGCCCCCCCAGGCCGTGTCCCGGGACCGTCGGGCAAAGCTCCCATTTCTCTTGCACCGCGCACACCTGTGGAAGCCCCACTGCCCGGAGGCTCTGCTCTGCCACTGGCTCCACGTGCCAGCCCTTACGGAGCCGAGGCTCCGTGTTTCCCTTGTGGGGGTACGACAAACCCTGGCCTTGCTGCTGCTGAGGGATGTTTTGCCAGCCCTGCCTTTGCACGTCCCACGCTGAGAGACATTTATCCATGATTAACGGGAAGTGGAAGAAACAGTGACATGAGAAAATGAGCTGCTGCTTGACCAAGGTTGCCAGACGTGGTGTCAAGCAGCCCCTCCACGGCAGGGTGACAGCCCTGCTACCAGCGGCAGCGCTAATAATCACGAGCTCACGCTGCTGGGGAGCCCCAAGTCCCCAAACACAAATGAAGCCCTGGACAGCTTACAATTTTTTTTTAGGACAAGAGCATATAAGTGGTTGTAAGAAGCAATAAGGGGAGAAAAAATGTATTGATCACTGCAGTTGCTGGAGTGAGGTCGATGTGATCGTCAGCAGAGGTATGTGCACTGCTAGGGGATGTAAAACCCCGAACAAACCACACCGGAGCCTTGCTGCTGCAAATGCCTCCCTGCACCGCTGCCCAGCCCCTCTGCTGGAAGCAGGCAAATCCCCTTGCACATCTCTGGAGGTCCCAGAGAGGTTAAGAGAAAAAAAGCCCGATGGTCGGCCGAGCCCCAGTGTATGACTGGGGAGCAGGTACGCACCGGCACCCACAAACGCCTGTGAGCATGTCGGCACCCCTGCAGATCCGGCCCTGGTACCAGGCAGACTGCGGGGGTGCGCGCACACAGAGCCCTCTCCTGTTGGTGCTTCAGCATCGAAGCAGTTAAACGCTGCATGAGGTTTTCTCCTCCCCAGCTCCCCCCAAAATTGTAGTAACATCTTAAGCAGAAGCACCAGATGAACAAGATAAAGGCAAAACCCTTCTGCAGGAGGATTTGTCTTTCAAATCTAGATTAGCAATTGGTGTTTGGGGAAGATGGGACCATAATCTGATTGAATAAGGGGAGTTTGTGATATCAATCTCCTTGAATCCCATTGTCTTTGTGCTGCTTTGTAAATTAATATTCATTTTCATCTCTGCGTTTCTGCTGAATCTCTTGTGCTTCTTGTCTCTCACGCTTTGATGAATTGCAGTCCCACGTACTGGATACCGTGCACCGGGATTAGCGCTGGGTTGTGCCTCCTCTCTCCGGGTGTGTGTGCAGGAGCCGCGGCTGCAGGGAGTGTGTTCGGCGAGCCCCAGCTCCGGTTTCTTGCAGCGCCCGCCTGGTTCTCCTCGCACAGTTCACTGCCGGCACCACCTTCCCCAAAATTCAATTTTTTCCCCTTCCCGTAGAACATTGCATCTTGTTCAATCCTTCCCCTGTCACACCAGCTCCAGCACTGTTTCAATTGGATTCCAAAAATAACCTCTTTATTCACACGGCTCATGCTATTATATCGTCGTACAGCTCGGGCAGGCGAGGGGTCATTCCATTATCCAGGAACGAGATAACTGAGTATTAGGGCAGCCAGGCTCTTTGACTCTGCGCCCTGTGGTAATGGGCCTTTTTTAAGGGCATTAACCAATGTTTCTACTTAGGTATTTGACAAGAGTAAAGGTAACATTGCCATTTAATCCTCCGCTTTCTTTTTTTTTTTATCCTTGCCTATAGACAGCACTCACACATCTACTTCTCTTCAAGTGTTCCAACTCCAGCTCAGCACCGCACAGCTCGGTTTCTCTGCACCCTCCCCTGGAGGCTCTGGCTCCTGCTCAGAGGGAAGCCCCCGGGCCCTTGACCAGGAGGAGCTGCTGCAGGCCAGTTTGGGACCCCTGCACGCCCACAGCCCCTCTGCTCCTGCACTGCTGGCTGACACACATCACTGCGTGGGGTGGAGCGGAGGCAGGAGCTGCCGCCCCGCTGGGTTTTGGGCCAGTCTGCCACCTTTGCAGCCCTGCTCTCACCTCGTGGCTGCGTGCAGCCCTGCTCTCACCTCGTGGCTGCGTGCAGCCCTGCTCCCGCCTGCTCCGAAGTGAAGCAAGGCCGCGTGCCGGTGTGACCTGTAGCAAAAGGCATCCCAGCTCACTGCTCTCATGTGAATTGCCCTCTGGTAGGAGAGTCAGGGGCAGGGGATTTTCTCTCTCACTTTCCCCTGGTGCAATTCTTGGCAGCGTTCAGCCCCCGTTCACACTAAGGACCTTCCTTCAGATTGACGAGCAAATGCCTGGAAAACCCAGGAGTCTCTGAATCAATCCCACATCACCACATCAGGGGTTTTAAGGAGCACAACCAGAGGCAGGCCACGTTTCTCGCTGACCCACTGCCCATCAGGAGCCGGCACTTCCCGGTGCCGAGCCCGGTGCTGCCCAGTGCCAGCGTCCCCCGGCCCCGCGGTGCAGCCAGCCCAGCCCCGTGCATGCAGCCCAGCGAGGGCAGGAGTCTGGGGGCACGCGGCCAGAGCCTGCTGCACCAGCACCTCACCTCTTTAAGAGTGAGAATGTATCTACCGAAGATTGTGGCTTAATTGATTGATTAATAACAGAAACTCTAATTGAATCCTCCCAGCTTGTACATAAGATGTCTTAATGTTAGAGCCTAGGGAGTAAATGCACAGCATGGAAGTATGAAGTGCGGCACAACCAGTAACACTTTCAATTTAAAAGTCAATCTCATTATACGAGAAGCTGTTTTCTCTATCCCTCTGGAAAGGCAACAGCAATCTCCCATCTTCTCCCTACCAGAGCCACATGGTTTGTTAGTGTCTGTGGGAGATGCAAATACAAGCTTTTTTTTATTTGTTCCCACTGCTGCATATCTGAGCAGCTCAGTAAATATTCATGAGGCTGCCATTGTAGGAGCTCGGAAAACTACAGAAAATATGCCCTCCGAGGTGACATGTAATTTGGCACTTCCCGCATGGAGAGGCAAAGGATGCAGCCGGAGCAGAAATATCCTAATAATTAAATACCTTGCTACAAGCTAATCTTTTCTGTTTCTCATTAAACATGAGACACCTCAAACCTTTTCCATATGCAGGGCCCCGTAATGCAGAAGTTAGCAGGACTAAGAAGGGTGGGTGTGCACACAGCATCCAGGAGACCGGGCAGCAGCTAGGGCTGGGAATAGTCTGGAATTTCTTCCCAGATTCTCACTTGATGACCACGATGCCTCTCACCACGGAGAATGGAATCGCTCCTCACTGGAACGTCTCTGGGTCAGAACGGGCGCCCACGCACGGCGTGCCCCGTGTGCTCCTTGCCCACAGGGGACACAGACCCTCCTCGGTTCTCTGTGCACGCCTGGTTCGTGCCCCCGGGTGTGCCTTGTGCCAGAGCTGGCTTCAGCTCACGCTCTGGGGCTGGCTGTTGCAGAGGCTACAGCCTGCTCGCTCCCACCTGCAGCTCTCCAGTCCCCACCACCTGATGCCTCCGAAAAAAGGCAGTGCCAGGAAAACAGCAACGCCAAGCACACACCTCTCCTCCAGGCATTCTCCGTGTCTTGCTCCAGTTCACCACTTTGGCTTCTAAGACCAAAAGTCTCACAAGACCAGATCCTCCGTGTTCAGACAAGGAAGTGGCCCTGGCTGGTGTCGAGCCTCTCCCATCGGGTCCATGGGGTCACCCCAGGCCCTGAGGGCAAGGAGCAGGCTGGGGGACCAACTTCCAGCTTTTTCCTCCTTCCACCTTTTTTCCTTTCCATTTGAGTGCCTTCCTCTTACCAAAGGTCTGCCTTGTCTGGACAGCTCTGCTGATCCAAACAGTTGGGGTCCAGAGCTGCGTGGAAGGAGATGTTAGCTTGGGCCAGGTCACTGAGGAGGGAGGTTAATGCTCTGCCAAAGCAGCTCATTCCCAGACTCCCACCCTTGGGCCCTGTCTAGGGGAGCTCTCCGCGCCTTGCCCATGACCCCGCGCCTGCCAGGCTCCAGCCCCCTGTGCCGGGTGCGTGCGGTGCAGGTGCCCGGGGGTGGACGTGGGTCTGATTGAATCCCGTCTTGTCTCCACTTCGAGCTGTGTGTGTAAAATCCCCTTTATAGATCCAGCTCGGAGACGTCCTGCCTGCTGCTCGTCCTGTTTGCTGTAACTACACCACCACTGGCACCTCGGTGTCACTCCCGCTGTGATCTCACAGATAGCTGTTTCCTATTTGGATCCCACCTGTCAGAGCACCTCCTTCCCACTGGCGGTACGGGTAGTGAATGACCTTCAGCCAGCAAGTGGTTATAGCCTTAAGACAACACAATTAAACATGTTTTATTGCTTAACACACTGTGTCAGGAGCCTTAGTTGTGTTTTTGTTCCAGTCTTCTATCGTTTTCAGAAATGCCTGGAACTGTGACAGCTCAAAGCGCCGGTGCACTTCTGCTCCCAGGTAATCAATAGAAGGCCTCAAGGTATCTCACACTTCTGTCAAATATGGGATTTTTAGCATGAAAACGTTTTCAAGACTCTTTTGGTCACTGCAGGGCTCCCTGCCCTCCCGCTCCCACAGCTATCAGGGCAAGGACATCGGGCTGCCATGGAATGGAGCGGCCAGAGCCGCAGCGAGAGGGGCTCCGAGTGCACTGGGACAGGACAGACGGGGTGGGCAGATGGGATGGGTGGGGTGGATGGGATGGGTGGGGTGGACAGATGGACGGAATGGACGGGATAGGTGGGATGGGTGGGATGGGTGGGGTGGATGGGGTGGATGGGACAGGGCCGATGGGGCAAAGCTGAGACCCTCGGGGTCAGGTGCCACCACGCAGGAACAATCCCAGCCTCTGGAAGAACCGAGGGCACGGGCGAGGGATGGGCCTGGCCCCATGCCACCTGCGCACAGTCATTGTGCATCCCCTGAAAGCCACTGGTGCTGCCCTACAGCACACAGCGCGAAACCAGGAGCGCGGGAGGCTCGCAGGGCTGGGCCAGGCAGGCCAAGCGTTGCGGTTACTAGCGGAGATAGTCCAGGTTCCCCCAGCTTGTGGGCTGTTGTTTTGGTTTTATCTGTTTCCTGTTTTTCCTGTTGGTTTTTTTTTGGTTTTTTTTTTTTTTTTTTGTTTTGTTTTGTTTTTTTTAGGAATTCTTGTGAATTAGATCCCAGTAGCAATTTACCTGTTTTTCAGAAAAATGCCTGTGTTTGCAGGAGCAGCATGCCAGGATGAAATGTTAGTTTCTTTGGGTAGAAAAACTGTCTTTTCACTTTAGAGAATTATTCCAGGTTAAAATTAAATATTTATGTATTTCACAGTCTCACAAAGCCTGTTTTTGCGCAGATGAAGAAGGCTCTCTGATATTACCCCACCTGTATCAGCGTGGCTTTGGCTGCCGTTTGTCTTGCCGGCTCTGGGCTCTCTGCGTCTCTCAGCGCACAGCTCAAACCCTCGGTTCAGACCTCCACCAGGCTGAAATGGAGGCAGCAGACATTTTGAGTAATATCTGATGTCTTTGTAAAGAGTCCTTTTCCAGCCTATGGCCTCTGAATTGCTCTCCATTATTTCTCAGCTGCACGCTCCACGCGCAGTCAGGCTGCGTGGTCTGAGGGAACTTTTCCACAAGCCCTCCCTGAGACCGGCTCACGTTCATGCTCGTTTCCCAAATCCTATCTGATCGGCTCGTGCAGCCGTTGTCACTGATGGTTTTAACCGCACTCAAAGTGTCTTGATTTGTCTCTGAGCTGCGTTGGTCAGGGAGCACTTGCTTGATGCATCCATCATTTCTGTCTCGGTCTAACCTCCACAGCGTCCTTTGTTGCCCCTGGCAAATGCTTTTGGATGCAACCAGTGGGCAAGGCGGGGGTCTGTCAAGTCTGTGCTAAGGTGTGAGCTCTGTGCACTTGGGGCTGTTCCCACGGGAATTAACACTTGTTGGGGCTGACCAAGCTATTTTCCTGTTCCCATTTGCTCCCTCTGTGGCAAATCTCTCTGAGTGAAATGGTGCCTGCTCCACGCACAGACTTGATGGGAGTTTTATTTGCAGAACTCAGAGCAAACTAACAGAAAAATAAAGTGAAATTGCTAATTGGACTGAGATTGTGCCAAGCTTTGCTTAAAGGTTTCCTGGTGGGAGAGGGAATCCCTCACCCGAAGGAGGAGCCTCTCTGCAGCGTGCTCCTTCTCAGCCACGCCTGCGTGCACGGTGCCAGCCGTCCCAAAGGCAGAGTACTTTCTCTCCTTAGGGCTAAGCCATGCTTTTGCACCAGAGTTGTCCCTGGATGACGAGCAGCAATGTCGAGCTGTGTGCATTTTGGAACCGATCGCATTTCAAGAATTTCTCCTGGGGCTACCAAGGCTCCTCTGCAGCCGTGGAGCACAGCGGCCTGGGGGGGAGGCAGGAGAGCGCGCAGCACGGACGGCCTGCGGGCAGCCGGCTTGGAGAGCCTGCAGGCAGAGCTGCCGCGCACCCCGCTCCCCTGCGGGGCTGCGGTTTCTTTCCTCCGCGTGGTTGTTCCTGAGGAGCAGAGGTCAGAATCCGACGGCGGCACTGCTGGTGGCAGCGTGTCACGGTGAGCCCTGGGGGAGCCGTGCCTGGGGCGAGGCAGGCCAAGCCCCCCTCCCTCCTGGAGCCACCGCAGGGCTCCGCGCCTGCCCCCGGCCCCGCTGCCACGCGGCCACCGCTGGCGCCTTCTCCAGGGGCACGGTGGGCTGCGTTTCCACAGCAGCTGCTCCAGAGCTCCGCATCCACCTCTGCTGCTGCCGCTGTGCGGCGAAGCGCTTCCTTCCCTCCTCCTGCCCTCCTCGGGGCCAGAGCAGCGCCCACCGCGCCCGGCACAACGCGGCGGGGCTGGCGGCGACGGGGAGGCCACGAGGAGCTGGAGCCATCGTCCTTGATTGGAGAATCCTGACACAAATGGCAGGAGAAAAACAAATAGGGAGGGAAATGAACAAATTATACCGATAATTGGTTTAAAAAATGCATCAAAGAAAAATGATATCCAATAATACTGCTGGTTCCTAATGAATGTGTGTGTAATAAAATCAGGCTGTTTGGGCCGTGGTTAGCCCTGCACTTCACATCCCCAGATTAAAAATGGAACATCTGTGATGATTTAATTTACATGTTAATAACAAACAGGCCTCCAGAAACCAACGAATAAATGCCTTTTATTGCCGGCGTATCTTTTCCACTGCAGCTTGAATGAAAACTCTGGTAATTAATTGTTTTAAGCGATTCTATTAAAAAGTGTCTGGAAGTGCTGTGTGCCGAATGTTTATGTGGGCAGGCAGACGAGAAGAATACAGACGAGGAAGCAGCCTGCTAATTATGTGCCTCTTTAAAATTCACTGCCTTAAAGACATGGGATACTTCTAAACGTGAAGTCGACCTGGGCACATCCATTTTTCCCCATTGTTCCTTTCCAGTTGAAAAGTTTGCAATTTGAAATAAATGGCGAGTCCTGATGTCACCGCGCTCCTGCACAGGGTGCTCTGGAAGGGAAAGCTGCCTCCTGGAGCATCGGGGTCTGCCTGGGCCAAAGGAAACTTCCAGATGCTCCGTGCTCTGCAGGAAGGCACCTGCGGTGTCATAAATGCAGAGGTAATTCTGAAACCCTTCCGTTCTTCAGGCCCTGTAAAATTTAGGATGAGGATCTGGGTATCCAGGGACTGACAATCCTCTTCTCCCTGGCAAGCAAAATTCAGGCCCTGTTTGCAGCGGTCTCTCCTTTGCCTCGCGCAAAGCACTATGCTCCCAAGACGGAGAGATGCAGGATCTGCTGCAGCAGCGGGCGCACCACGGGGAGCATCCCTGTGATGCCAGGTGTGGTAGAGGAACCACAAGGAACAGGACACAGCCAGAGGTGTCCAGAGCAGCACTCACACTCTGAAATTTTATTCATTGCTAAATGCCAAAGGGAACAATGTAAGAGAAGGTCCTTGCAGGACAGACAGACGGACAGGCCACCACTGGGTGCTGGGTCCCTGCGGTGCCGGCAGCGCGAGGTGGCAGTGCCTGCAGGTGGGCGGTGCGGGCAGGAAGCGGATGCGCGCGGTTATTTATGGCGCAGGGCAGGAGGACAATGCTTCCAAACTAAAAATTGCTCCTAAACCAAAGCATAAATTTCAGCTGACAGCAGGCAGGCAGTGAGGTAAACCAGGAGGAAGCTGAGCGGGCTGTAACATTTCTGTTGTCGTTTGCTATTAAAAGACAGGGGCAAGGGAGACGGAAAAAATATCTGTAAGGTGCGGGATTACACAATCCTCGGAGTAATTGCATCCACAATTCCACTCGGGTGACAGGGAGCTCCCCATAATCACCGCCAAAGAGGCCACAGACAAATGTGCCCTAATGAGAAGGGAAGACTTTTCCGCAGCCCTCTCCGCCTTTCATGCCGTGATTGTTCAGCGCCGGGAGCTGCCTCTCTTGGCCAGGGGCGCGCGGCATTCAGCGGGCTCTCCCTAGCACCGAGGAAAGAAAAGCCCGCTCCCCGCCTTTGTTTCGCACATGAAAAGCCTTCCTTCCCTCTGTCAGCTGAATGCCTTCAGACGAGCTCCTTCAGCACATGCAGAGTTTGGGCAACCCTTGCCGTCACTGCCTTCCCCCTGGGCTCCGTGTGCATTAAGAGCAGAGGGATCGGAAACCTCCCGCTCCGCTGGAAAAGCACCTGGGAGCGTTTAGCGAGGTCCCTCCGCGGAGCAGGGACGCCTTTCCTCCTGCCTCCCCGCTCGCCTCTCCTTGGAGCCACGTTGTTTTCCGCTCAGCTCTGCTGTGGCTGTTCCCCAGGGGCCGAGGCAGAGTTTCTGAAGGTTTCTTCCCCCAGAAAGGGAGAAGAGGAAATCTGCTTCGGCAAGGAAAGTGGGAAGGGGCGAGGGAAGCAGCTCCCTTGGGATGGCTGCTTGCACAGGAGGTGACAGGAGAGAGGTGCTCCCAGTGCTGTTGGAGGCGGTGTGGGCCCGGCTGCAGCTGGGAGCGGCCCCCAAAGCCAAAGCCACAAACCCTCCCTGCACGAGTGGCTCGGTCCCTGCGGCAAACAAAGGCAGAGAGCCACTTGTCAGCGCTGCAGTCAGTCAATATTTCACTGAACTTTGTTTTCCCTATTTAGTACAATTAAAATCCCAAGGAGAAGCCTTGTATAAATCAAAGTTCTTTTAAAGTGTACCACGCAGACACACATATCGGTGCCACTGCACAGCGTGTGCCAGTAAAAAATATGCAACCCCCTTTGGCAACACAAGCAGAAATAAGCAATTTAGGATCTTAAAAGATAAAAGATAATAAAAGTAATTAAGATAATTAACCACCCTGAAGAGAGAAGAATTTACTGCTGTAAATTTTGTACTTAGTTTTAGATGGCAATATCGCAGCTGCCACTCCACTTAATATACAGCACATCAAGGCGCGCTGCCTGCGCCGGCGCCGCTGGCTACGAGACGGGCACGCTGCCGCGCGGCTGTCGGCAGCCGCACCACCAGGCCTGGGGAGCCCTGCCCACGGCCAGGGGTGGGTGCGGCCCCGGGACACGCACCTGCAGCCCGGGCACTGGGTGAGGGCGGCGGCCGGGTACGGGGGCACGGGTGCTCCCGAGCTCCAGCTCCTCCGACGCCTGGCAAGCCAACGAGGGGCGAAGTGAGAGGTCGGGACACAGGGTGCATGGCGTGGCGCGGTCAGAGCTCTCCCCGCTGGCCCCAGAGGGTTCCACGGGCCAGCGACAGAATCCCAGAGTGCACGCCTGCACAGCCTGGCTGGCCAGGCGCTCCCCTTCCCGCTGGTGGAGGCTCTGGGCGCTGGCACTGCAGGACCCCAGCCCTGCCCCGCTCCCAGCACCAGGACCAGGCGCACACCACTCCCCGCATCAGCCATTCGCTGGGCCTCCAAGCAAGCGCGTTCGCTCATGCTGGCTGTCATGCTCCAGAAGAACCACCTGCGAGCATCCCAACGGAACAAAAACGCTCCTTGAAATTCTCCACTGCCTCCCCAGCTAGACTGCCGCTGTGCTTTAGTGAGCGCACGTCACGCTGATGGTGCTGCCTTGTTGTTTCCTCCTCTCCCCACCCGTCTGTATCCATCTGTTGCACCCAGCTCCACTAACGAGCTTTCTGGGATGATGAGCACTGTTTGCTCCACGCTAAGTGGTGCCTGGTGCAGCGGGAGCGCAGCCGTGCTAGGACTGCTGCCCGCAAGGGAGAGCAAACCCTCCTCTTCCTCATCTGCTTTTCGTAACCCTTTGCTCGTTGCACGTTCACCCTGAGAGAAGCTGCACAAAAGGGGTCACAGGAGTCGTCCTGCAGATGTGTGCAGGGATCGCCGAGGGCCAGCGTCACCTTTGCTCTTTTCAGTCTCTGCCTCTCTGCAAGGAAATTCTTTCATTAAACGAGGACCAGCAGCCCCATCCTCCTTCCTGACACCAGACCCTTGCAGCACGGTGTCTCTGCAGGATCAGCCTGTTCTTTCTCCGGTCAGCTAAGGCAACCCAGCCCCGGCTGTTCTGGAGCTGAGGCAGTGGCTCCATGCATCTTCTTGCTTGTGTGCTCACCCCGCATCCCTCAGCACTGAGCTCCATGCGGGCGTTCACGTTCTTGGTGCCATCCGCAAGCACCCAAGCAACATTTCCGTGTCCCCCCTCT
Organism: Alectura lathami; assembly: GCA_013399715.1. NCBI lineage: Eukaryota > Metazoa > Chordata > Aves > Galliformes > Megapodiidae > Alectura > Alectura lathami. Next base: position 28,984 of record VXAV01008378.1, on the reverse strand, counting down.
GCTGCCCACCCTTCTTTCTGCTTCCAGCTCACTCCCTCTTGGTGTTCCCACTCGCTGTGAACTCCTTGCTCCTCCCAGCCGGCCGGGCAGGGCTGATCGCTCTGCGCTCATGGGGCAAGAGCTGAGCTGGAAGCAGCCCAGAAAGGAGCTGGAAGCAATCGGAGGTTACGAGGCCAGTGCATCCAGTGAGAGCAGGCATGGGAAGGAGAAGCAAAAGAAGGGCTATGGGGAGAGGAAGATCCAGCATGGGTTTAGCATCATTTTTCTAATGAAATGCAATTTACGTGATCGGGCTGTCCATGCCTGTCGGTATCTGGCTACGTCTGCTGTAATAACTTCTTAATCTCTCGGCAGATTTCAACCCAGTCTGACAGAGGTGTGGGTAATGACATTCCTCAAAGGTGCACGAAGGGCTCCTGCCTGGGGGAAGGTTCCCGTCCCTGCCCCTGGCCGCCACCGGCACAGCTCAGTACCGCGTGGATCCGGACAGGTGATGGCAGTGCTCATACAAACACCCAAACTGCAAAACCCAGGGCGGCGGGGCTGAGCTGGGAGGTGCAGGGGACAGAGGGGACACAGGGGACATGTGGCTGTGTCCGCAGGGAACAGCAGTGCAGGGCGCACGGCACATGGCAGCGCCCGGCCCCAGCCTGCTCCGCTGGGTGCCATCAACCCGACAGCAGCTCGCTGCAAACAGGCACAAAATGTTTGTTTGCCACAGGAAGCCAGAGTCCCAGGTCCCCCCTCCCCGCGCGCCTGCCGTCAATTAGCGCAATTTATTGCACTGTAAATCCCCGCGGCCAGCAGTCCCCGCGGCCGGGCTGGAGACCGCCGGGCTTCCGCCACAGCCAGGCCTCAGCCCCCGGCCAGGAGCAGCTGGGCTGGGTTTGTTCGACCACGGCGCTGCGACGGCCTGGGCCTGAGAGCGAAACCTGGCCTGGGCCGAAGCGGACAGGGTTATGCGAGAGAACCTTTCTGGCCCCCGGGGCGGCGGCTCCGCACAGCTCCTGCAGGCTGCACATAGCAGCGGGGGAAGACGCGCTGCCACTAACAACGCAGCAGCACCCAGCTGCACCCAGCTGCGCCGCTCTTCTTCCTCTCTCGTGTGTTCGCACCTGCAGCGTCTGCCCTGCGGTAAGGGGACGGGAAGAGCCCGCCGCGGCCCCTCCCCGGCCATCGCCCTCGGGGGCACCGGAGCCTCGGCACCGCAGACAGCCCCCAAACCACCGGGTCCTGGCTGCGGAGGGCACCGCTTCTCCGGATGCCACAGAGCACAGCATGTGGAGACAGAACCGGCACAGATGCTTGGAAGTGAGCCAGAACTTCGGAAAAAAAAGTTCTGCCGGAAAACAACCATCAAGTTTTTACCAGAAAACAACTATCAAGAGCTTGTAAATTAGGAAGAAAATCACAGGGCAAATTTTTGTGAATCTCACTGACTTGTGGCAACTAACTTGTCAAGAGGCAGTATCGGCTGCCACTCGATGCTAAAAGAGCTTTTGTAACGCTGCTTCGCATTTCCAAAATGGAGAGGTTTTTTAAAGGAGGAAAACTCATAAAATGTCTCTTATTTTATAATTTGAAAAAAAAAAAAAAAAAAACTTACAAAATTTGAAGTTGCTTTTACATGACAGAAGAACTCCACAGTAAAAATTGTTTACTGCTAGTGTCAGTTATTTTTAAAATTTTCAGTAATTCTTGTGCTGTGAAACAGCTTAGAATAAAAATAGATAAAAGTGTTGTTTTTTTTTTTTTTAATGGAGAAAAATTCACTTTTGATAGAGCCACTTTTCTATTTAGCAGTAAATAACTCTGCATGGTGCAGTTTTCTCCCTGTCCCCAACAAGCATTGCCTGACCCGCGATGACGGGGCTGCCCCACCACGGCCATCGGCTCCTTGTGCAGGCGGTGCCGAGTGTCACCCATCGGCGGTGCCGAGTGCCACCCATTGGCTCCTCACCCAGCCCACTCTTGAGGAAGAGAGCGAGTGCCGAGGTCCCTCACCTCTGCGTAAAGCCCTCTCCAGTCTGGAGCTGACGGAGCAGTGTGAGTGTCAGCATTGTGCACACAAGCACTTTCTGCAGCCTGGAAGCCTCCTCATCTCTGTTTAGACACAACCTTCAAGTATTCTCTTCACCACTTCTCAGATCCTTCTGTCACTGGCTATTGTTCAGCGTAAGAAGCTCTCAGGCCCCGGGCTGAGTTGCGTTTAATTGCTGAAGGGCAGCGAGCGCTGCGAGCGCTGCCTGCTCGGCGGAGGGACCGGCCGCGGTGGCTCAGCCCTGCCCAGGGCCCCAGCCCAGCTCCCTCAGGTCACCTCGCTGCCCTTGACAAGCGATGGCGTTCACAGCCCCATGGCCACAGAACGCTGGCTGTGATTTAAGCTTTCACATCACTCTGGTGGTTTTGAAGAAGCATCTCGAGAGGCAAGAACTGGGGCCGGGTTCGGGCCGGCGCTGGCTGAGGGTCGCTGCACCCAGCAGGGCGAAGACAAGCGAGCCAGCCCCGGAGCAACGCGCTCCCGGTTACCCTCTGCGCATATTTGTCCAACAACTCCGCTGCCAGGGCTGCTTGCTGGGAAACCTGAGAGGGAGGAGTTAAGCAAAAAAACAGCAGAAAAAATCAGTTTATTTTATTCCAGAGTGACGAATGTATTTTGAAATGAAATCCAGAAGTGTTGCCAATGAGCCTTTGTTTGCTCTCGCACAAAAGTCCCTGACCAGGCAGTGAGGAGCAGTGGGAGGAGGAGGAGAGGAGGAGGAGGAGAGGAGGAGGAGAGGAGGAGGGCAGCACTGCTGAGGCCCTTCTCTGCTGCATTCCAAGGGGCTTTCTGAAAAGAATGAAGTGTTGAGCGTTTGCCAAATAAAGGAGGGGGGCAAAGGTTGCTATTTATCCCAGAAAAGTAGCCAACATTATGTCTATTGATGGGAAGGAACCTGAAGAATTGTGGGAAGGAAGAAAGTTACTTCAGCTGCCTATCACAGGCCCAAATTTCCATGAGCTGCCAATCATAATTAAAAGGAATGTGGCAGTTCAGGAAGGTCACCGCAGCGAGGATCTCTCTGAATAAACACCGGGTCCCAATTGAAAACCACTCCAAAGGCTTCGAGTGATAAAAACACTAACATCTACATTGGTAATTGCTGTTGCCGGGCTCTCGGAGATGCTACCCCATTTCCCCGACGCCGGGGATTGTCCCACATCGGAGCCGTTCGTTTACACGTGTCGGGGCACAGACCCTGGCTGCAGGCAGGCTCGAGGCTGCCACCCCAGCCCTGCAGCCCCCCAGCCCCCAGCCCTGCAGCTCCCGGTCCCACAGCCCCTGGTCCCAGAGCCCCGTCCCATAGGGCAGCCCTGCCTGCCCCACGGCGCCCAGCGCGCTGCGAGAGCACACGGTGCCTGGCCCTGTTGCCCCTTTCCAGAGGGGTCTTGGGCTGGTTTTCCCACGCAGCCACCAAGCAGGAATGCTCCTGCGCTGTCTGCTTAGTGCAGGCCTGTCCAGAGAGCAGCTCTGCCCAATTCCAGGCGGACAAACCGCTCGCAGCCCTGGTCAGCACAGCCCTGCAGCCCACTGTGCCACCTTAGGTTATTTTTGATAACAAGTGTAAAGCCTCTCCCCTCCTCTGTTCAGCACTAAGGGTGGCTTTCATCACGACAAAAAACATCAACGGACACAGTGCAGGCCCCGCGCAGCCCAGCAGGGCACTCAGGGCTCAGGGTGTTTGGGATTTGCTCAACAGCAGCCCCCACAGCGTGCAGTCCCTGCTGCATCTGCACGCACTGAGACGAGGGGCCCACCTTGCCCTGCAGAGCGGCTCCCAGGATGGGACCACCGTGGCCTGAGAGCAGCTTTCCGTGCAGGATATGTTTCCCACCTCGTATGCAGACAGTGACGTTTGCAGCAGAGAGCAGCACAGCTCCTTGCCGTGTGTCTGCCGTGGGCTCTCGCAGGCTCCCCATGCCCGGAGGTCACCTCCAGTGCTGGACACGCACCGCACCGGGTCTTGTGCACGCTGCCCACGAGCTCCAGGCTGGGCTGCTCCCGGCACCGCGCGCAGGCATGGGCGAGCCCGGGCTGCTGGAAGCAGCTGGCATGTGGTGGCAACGCGATGTGACTCCCAGCCCCGTGCCGCCTGCTGCAACATGCTCCCTTCAGCCTGGCACAGATGCGTGATATTTCACTCAATGCCTTCAGAGCCTTTTTGTTCTAAATGTATTTAACAATTAGATGTTTAACGGCCTCTGCGGAGATGCAGCTTTAGAGGCAGAAATGAAACCTCTAGAATGTCTTTAACAGAAAGAATGATAAAATGCAATTGTGAGCTTGATTGAAAAAAATGCACTGTACGGTAATTTCCTCCGCAGCCATAATCACTCAAATAGCCCGGCGCAGTAACATCAAAATAAACAGAAGCCAACAACCTGCACTGCTGTGCCCAGTGCTAGATCCAGCTCTGCGGTGCCTCACATGGAGGCATCCAGCAGAACTCCAGCAGAGGACTTTAGGGAACCATGAAATGCTCAGCAGAAGCCCTACAACTGAACTTGGTGTCCCTCAGACTGCCAGAGCAGGGTGTCCCTGGGCCAGGGATGTCCCACAGGGGACTGGCCGCCTCCGGGGCCCACCACGGCTCTGTGCAGGGCCCATCCGTCATGGCCGTGATGTTTAATTAGGAGGAAAGCCCGCTCCATCTCACCGCTCGCCTTGCACCTCGGCAGGGCCGGGGAAGATAAGCTCTATGACATGCACATGATAGAGTACAAACAGTGTCTGTCGCGTGATGTATAGAGCCATCTGCACCGCGCTCGCTGCGCTCCCTCTCCCTCCCTCTCATCCACTCCCGTTCCTCTTCCTTTTCCTACGTTCATTGGCTCTGTGGTCAGGTGCCAAGCATGGGCCTGGCGATGTCTCATTTCTCCGGGTGTCAGCACCGCTCAGCGCTGGCTCCCGCCCTGCCAGGGCCCCGTGCCCGTGCACCCATGCACCCCCGGCCACCCGCTGCAGGGGTCCCAGTGCCGTATGCGTGGATGGGGGGCACCGTGCCCCTGCCCCTGAGCTGCTTTGCTGATTACTCCTGAAGTTCACTAAGCCTGAGCAAAGCGAGCCCCAGGCAGGAGCTGCGCTTCATGCAGGGCTGCGGTGTCCCCGTGTCACAGCCCGGGGCTGTAAGCGGCTGTGGCTATGAGCCAGTCGCACAAACCTCCGGCTGTGCAACCCGAGCACCAAAAGGATCTCGCCGCAGAGGTGTGAGAGGGCTGGTACCCAGTCCCCGTGCCACCAGTGCCAATCTCGGTGGCACGGAGGGCCCCGGCCAGCCCCATTCCGCTGCCTTGCAGCCGCTGGCGCCCGGCCCAGCCTGCACAAACCCCCTGCAGCAAGCACATTTTCGGAGGATGCTGTAATCTCCTACGGCTGCCCTCCCTAATCCCCAGGGAGGTTTCACTTTGCTCCTCCCCGCTGCAAGCCTGTAACAACCCTCCTGTCCTCTGCCTTCGCACAGATGTGATTTTTTAGGAAACTGAGCGTGTAACAGGATCCCGCTGCTGTCAGCCCTGCCTGGAGCTCGCGGAGTCCAGCTGAAGGCGGCGGGGCAGAGCCAGCCCCACGCACCCCCTGCCCCTGCTCGCCGAGGGGCTGCCTCCTCCGACGCAGGCCTTCGTGGGGAGGGAGAGCCAGGCCTTCGTGGGGAGGGAGAGCCATGTGCTTGCACCGGCCGTGCAACAAATCCGCACGAATCCGCGCTTCCCCAGTGTGCTCTGCCTCTGAGGTGCCAGAAATGGCGCTCAGATAATCAATACCAGCAGCGCTCGGGTTTGCAAATTGCCTATCATTCATGCAAATGGTGAATGATGAAAAATTGCACTTCACTGCCCTTTGTGCGCAGACAGCTGGAAAAGTTTGTCCTTTTCTTAGTGTTAGTTAAGACTAACATTAAAATGCTCCCCATATTCTTGGTGCCTGTTCAATATATTTTATATAAGTTTAATAAAAAAAATTGCTAAGATCATTGGAAGGGTAAATAACTGCCATGCTGACATTGCTTCTATTTAAATCAGCTACACACTGCGTGCGTACATCGTTTGCATAAAACAATATTCAAGTAGGGTGATTTTAATGTTCTGTGCTATTTCTGACTCTCTCTGGATTGCTGTTTGCATATATTTGCATACCCTAGGAGAATTAAACCAGGAGTATGTAAATGAGCGAGCAGGCTCTGCGGCGGAGGAGTCTCTCCGTTCCACAAAGCAGCCCTTCCAGCCTCCCCCGCCGACAGCCTGCCCGCAGCCCCGCGGCCGGGCCGGGCCGCGCAGCCCCGCAGACAACGCGGGGC
>VXAV01008378.1:0-21997 GCA_013399715.1 Alectura lathami | reverse complement strand
ATCAGCCCTCGGGGAGCGCGCACCACGCGGCACCGCGCCACGCGGGGCGAGGGCGGCCATGGCCAGGGCCAGCTGGGCACCGAGGAAGGTGTCTGCCCCACTCGGAGCCCCCGTAACCAGCCAGGGCTGGTCAGTACGGCACACGCTGTCCCCTCTGTCCCCTGGGCACTTGGGCTGTGTCTGGAAGAACTGAGCCTCTGGTCTTTTGAAGGGTGCTGCTCTTTTATAATGCAGTGCTGTACATTTAATTTAATTGTTGTGTGCAACTCACCCATCCCTCCCTCTCTCCCTCCCTCCATCCCTCATAAGGGCCAAACCAAGCACAGCAGCTGCCAGCCGGGACGAGCATGAAAATGCAGCAATCCCCATGGAGGAGGCTCCTCTGCAGCCTGGGGTGGGCGAGGAGCACAGGTCCTGCAGCTCACCCCGCGAGGGCGTTTCGCAGGAGGCGAGCCTGTGGCCGCCGTTCCCGTAGCCGGTAGCTGCACATCCTCTTGGTGAAGGCTTCTTCTCAATAATTAAAGAGGTATTGGCTTGTTGAGCTGGAGAGATCATCACCATGGAAGGAGTGGTAATAACTTTCCACCACAAAAGGACTTTTTCATTCTCCCGCTGATCATGACTTGGCTTTACTGTAAATTAAACACATCCTCACCGGCACCTGAAGGTTAAGGGGGATTTTCCTGCACTAAATCAAAGCGGACACCGGTTTCTTCTGCAGGAAGAATCTGAACTGGCTTAAAAGGTCAAACAGTTCGACACAGGCTTTGGGTGGTTGTTTAAGGTCATCGGGCAGCCTGCTCTTGTCAATACACCAATTATTAACAAGTCATTGGAGTTAAAGTGATTTAGCCTTTTCTTTTTTTCCATTCCGTTAACAGGATTAGTGATCAGCAAATAAAACTAATGGCGGAGGTAAGCAAAGCAGGCCGGGCAGCCGGAGGAGCGCATGCAGCTCGGCGGCTGCATGCCAAGGCCACGTCCCTCTGCCACCCGCGCAGCCCTCTGCCTGCACGGGGCTGCTCAGGGGCTCTCGCGCACCCCCAGCCTTTGTGCCCGGGGTGCACCCAGCCCTCCCTCGCATTAACAGGTGCCAGCTGTGCTCCTGCCTCCCCAGCCCCTGACCGTGCCAGTGCCACGCAGGGCCTGCAGCTCCCCAGAGATGCCAAGGGCTCGTGTGAGCGGGTCCCACGGGAAGGCTTGTTGCCATCTGGCACTTTGTTTTTCCAAGCAGAGACCTGCGCTGGCATAACCAGGAGAGAGCCGGGCCTGGGTGACGATCACCAGCTAACCCCAGGGACGGTTTATTTCCAGCTTGTGCAGACTGAGCTGCAACAGCAACAAGTAATTATAAGGACAACAAGAGTGAGACTGTGTGAGGGCTGACTGCATGCTTAACAGAACAAGAAAATGCAGCTTGGTCCTGTGCCCCACCACCTACGTGAATCTTCCCCCGTGGGATGGGACCGGCGGGTGCGTTCCTGTGCGCTGCGCCCACACCAGTGCTGGACCTGGGGGCTGCTGCCAGGACGCTTCTTTTTTGTGGGCACATTAAGTGGCTTTTCTGTTTGGATTTTTTCTTGACTTTTTAATTTTTCATATCCAGCATAGACACAAATTTTGAAAACAAGGAAGGTTGTCATGGTTTTCACCTCTCCCTTTCTTCGCAGTAGTAAAATAAGAGTGCAAGGATCTGAAGCTGATGGGAAGGGAAGCGAAAATAAAAAAATGAATATGAATGATTCTTTCCCAGGATTTGTGACATGCTTAGAAGAAAAAAAAAAAAAAAAAAAAAAAAACGAAAAAACCAGTCACACAGGGAAACTTTATTACGTTTAAACAGTCTTTTTATCCCATCAAAATTTTAAGATACATCTTTGTCCTACAGCAGTTTTAACAAATGTGTCTCCGTTTGTATTAGCTCTGTTCCTGGACTAATTAAGCATACACATACATTTTTAAATGCTCGCTTTACTTCAGTGTGCTCTGTTTCAGCCTTATTTAAGAGCCTGTTTAACACCTTGCACAAAGCCCTCGGAAATTCCTTCCAGAAAATGTCACACGTAACGGAGCGAAGGCAGCCCTTCGAGCGCACAAAGCTCCGCCGGTGGTGTGGCGTCAGAAGCCTTCAACCCACCTTTTCCTGGGCCAGTGGCAGCCTGAAACTTCCGTGGAGAGCTGCGGCGGACGGGAGTCCTTCCCCGCTCCCCTTCCTGACAGAGGATGGGCAGCAGCTGGCTGCCCCAGGAGCAGAGGGAGAAGCAGCAGCAGGGCTGCCAGGGCCGCACCACGCTCTGGGGGAGCTGGCGGTGGTGCTCCTGACAGGGCCCCAAGAAACCGGCGGCGTGGGTCTGCCCGACAGAGCCATCGGCCCCACGTTACGCAAGCGTGACCAGTTAACCTTGCCTGTTCAGTCATTAAAGCCACAACGATGTGAGCTCTGAGGGAGTCACTCAAGGCCGGAGGGAGAGCCCCAGCTCCCTGCAGGCTGCCCCAGGTGCGGGCATCGCCCAGCTCTGCTCGGCTGCACCCAGGGGCTCGTGCGGGCAGGGCCTGGTGCACGTTATGGGACGGTGTCGGACACAGCCTCGGGCCTGGATCCACAGGTTCGGCACAGATTAAACCTCCCTCACCTGCAGTCGGCTCCTCCCCGGTGCCAGCCTCTGCCCGTCCCGTGCCCGCTCGGCCATCGGGCCGTCGGCCTCCGTTCGCTCACGGCCTGAAACGCCCCCGTCTCCTGGAGACAACCCCCCTGTTCATGGCATTATTTCTTACAGTGCAGTGCTGGAACTTGTCAGGAGACTTTTTGCAGCATATTGTTTTAAAGAAGACATTCAATTACCTCAGCTGCAATGCTTCACTGTGCTCTGATGATCTACTAAGGGAAAAATAACTAATATGTAGCATGTTGTGTCATAGACAATTATAGAGAACATCGCTTTTAAGGAAACAAGACTTGTGCCCAATTGTGCAGGATTTATTAAGTTTGCTGTTTTACAGCAACACAGCAAACTGAGGGAGGGGAACACATTTGCATTTCCTTCTGCAAAACCTTTGCTACAGGAGGGGAGGACTATTTTTTCCTTCCCTCATTAAGAGCCGCGGAGCTGGTAGGACTACAAATGACGGAGATAAACATCTCAACAGACACATGATTATTTCCTCCTTTAGTTTTACACAGCATGAGATTCTTATGTGGAAACAAAGTGATTTGGCTATAGATTTATAGAGGGAGCAAATGATTCGGTCCTACATGATGGAGCATATCATGCATATTTTGTGCCTTAGCTCGTGGGCATATTCAGCTCTGCACACAAGACTGATGGAAGGGAGGCAAGAGGGAGAAGAGCTGGGGAAATGTGACATTATGCACAAGAGGAAAAGCTGCTAGGATTTCACAGCTCCTTTGGCGAACAATGTGACTGCAAAATGCACTTACCGGAAAGGATAACTTAATTCATCTGCTGTGCAGAGAGCATCGAGGAGCCTGCACAGCAGGCAGAGGGGCCAGGGCAGCGCAGGGGTGGCACTAAAGGCGGTGGCACTGCCGGGGTGATCCTCCCTGCCCCTGCTGCCTGCCACACCAACACCCACGGACGGTGCTTCCAGGGCATCACCGTGACTGCCCAGGCCGTTCCTAGAGATGTTTGCTCTTTGAGTGCTGACACGCACAATGAAAGACCCTGCTTCAAGGATCTTGCAGTTTAAGACCCTGATCCTGCAGCCTTACAAAAGTGCTTCATTTTAAGCGCATGATTAATGCTGTTGACTCTGGTGCTTAAAATTCAGCGTGCGCGGAACTGTTTGGGGCTTTAGCTGACAAGCAGAGCTCTCTGGAGATGTTAATGTGCTTTAGCAGAAATATAACAGTGCATCCATGGGAGGTGCCTACAGTCACCCAGAAATAGAGCACGGAACAGCTATTTTTTCCCAGAAAGAGGAGTCTGAGAGCAGTGACACACTCTCTGCGTTGGAAGGATCTGGATTTGGTAGGGCTTGGGGTGGCGGGCCTTTCTGCGAGCACTGGCATGCGAGACGTGAAGAAGCTTACGGGGTATGATTGATGGGTGATTTGCAGTCTTCACTAAGAAAGCAAGAGAAGACTAAAAACAATGAATCAGTCTTCATGGAATTCTAAATTCCCACCGAACGCATTTATCTTTTCCACTTGCTGTAAACGGACTGGGAGCAGGATAGCGTTATTCTCCATTGCTGGAGAGAGGAGGGCAGCCTTCGCGCCACCCACCGCCGCGATAAACAATGTTCTCATGAGCCCGCTGCTATTTATAGAAGCAATCCTATTTCTCACATATTTGCCTCTCGGTTACTGAGCAAGGGCACTTTCACGGCCCTGATGGATCTGAGCGCATTCAGACGCTAATCCCGGGGGAGGGATGCCATTCCAGGGATGCATTGCTCTGTCACTGGATAAGCCATAACCTGCGACAAGCAGGCTTCTCCCAGGCTCCCCGCCACGCCGGGTGTCATTGTGTAGCCAAAGCACATTAGCGGCACAGGTACAATACACATCTCTGTGCTCTTCCCGCCTATACTGAAGAGGTAGGAAGGGAGGAAGGAGGGGGGTGGGAAGGGATTTCACAGGATGAATGATCTGCTTTCCGCTGAGAGCTCAGGCACATCCAATAACCTCAAGCAGAGAAAATCTCAGCCTGAATTAAAGGCTCTGCTGGTCTGAATTCTCCTAAATATTCCACCCTGGTTGCAAACACTCCAATTCCAGTCTCATTTGCTGTCTCACTGTAACATCTCCCGAGTTAGTGTCCTTGCTTGCTCCGAGATACCATAGCCCAAAACCAGCTGATGCCTGGGGGAAGTCACGCCAGCTAAGAGGCAAAGCAGCTAACTGGCTCTAGCAATGGCAGTGCTGATTGCTCAGAAAGCAGCGGCAGATCCACAGGGAAGCAGCCCCCAGGTACAACGCCGACACCTGCCCAGGGCCACAGCCTGCCCCTGGCACCAGCAGGGCACCGAGCCCTCCCCACCTCCACCTCACGTGGTGAGAGGGAGAACAAAGGCAAACGCCAGACCCAAAAAGAGCTCTGAATTTCTCACCGTCATCAATGCCATGGGAGCATGGCAAGAGCCAAACCCAAACAGCACTTCACAGGGTTCTTGGCTTTTCTTCTTTATTTATTTATGAAAATCTGCTGCCTGGGATAGGAACAAAGTACACCTTTGTGGCCCAGGTGATTTATTTTTGTGCTTTGCCTTGTTTTCCTTAATGTGATATGCAAATCCCAGCACAAGGGAACGTGGTGTGCTTTTCCCTTTGTAAATTTATCCTGCCCAGACCCAGAGTGCCATCCTTAGCAGGCAGCCCAGGAGACCCCTTAAATTAAAGCTGCGGTACAGGGGAAACAACCAGTGCAGCTCCTCGGAAGGTGGGCAGCGCTGTGATGGCACCATCTTGTGTTTCTGAGGGCAGGTTGTCTTGCACAAGGTGTCTGAGCATTCCCTGGGCTGTGTGATTTTGATGCAAGAAGGTATTTTGCCCTGGGTCAAATCAGCCATCCACTAATTCACCTGCAGGGGCAGATTCCATATCTCAGAAAACAGAAAAAAATAAAATAAAAAATAAAAATAAAAATAAAAAACCATAGGCAGCTGCAATACTGCTAGCTGGGACACAGGGTGAGGGCAGCAGGACCAGCGCCTCATCCGGGACACAGCTGGGACTTCAGCGCTATGGGAAAGGCAGCTCCTGACAGCCGAGTGCGTACCAGCACGGCCTGCTGGCACCAGAGGCCGCCCAGCAAAGGGCTGCCCGCGCTCCTGGCCCAGAGCCGCTCAGCCCCAGCCTCCCCGCGATCACCACAGCCAGGGTGTGTGCAGCAGGAGCTCTGCAGTTCTGCTGGGAGTGGGAAAGGGGACTCCAGAAGTGTCAGATCCATCTGGCACTAGGAAAATTCTTATAAATAAAATAGTTCCTATAAAATCTGAATGAGATCTCTACAGTCCATCTAATGTAGACTGTAATAAAGGAGAGACGTAGTAACGACAGCCAGAAACACCATCTTGTAGCAAGAAATTTTATTTTAAGAAGTATAAAAAGAAAAGTAATTTACTCTATATTAACATTTAAAAGTGTGTTAGCAACGAGGGGAAATACATTACTGACAGTTCGGGTGATTCAGCACAGCCCAGGGGAGCCCACAGCGCTGGGCAGATCCTGGCACCATGCCGGCCACCAGCCGCTGGTCCGCCGTGACCCAGCCCTTCTTGGTTAACCACTGAGAACTGATCGTGGGGAGGGCCAGTACTGCCGTGGACAAATGTCAAAATCCACATTTAAATTTTCCATCATTTTTTTGCAAATCAGAGGCACAGTGCTATCAATCTCTTCAATTTCTCTGCCGTAATGTCTGGAATGGGGCAGTGGGTAATTACACTCAATGCTACACAGATATTTATTCAGCTCTTATAAGGCATGCCTCACCTGTTCAAACCTTTGTCATCAAAGCATTTAGAGCATGAAACCCAATTAAAGATAAACCTCTTGCTGTTACAATGGAATAGCTACAAGAATTAGCACTTAAGCTGCATTAGCGGGAGGCATTTATAATAATGATGCACCCAAATTTGTCTTTGGCGATTACTCAGGGCAAGCAAAGGGTAGGTCTCCTTTCTGGGGACGTGATCCATCAGGTAGCGTTCTTCTGTGCCGAGCGCCGTGCCTGCTGCTCACCGTGCTGCAGGTCAGGTGTTCAAGGTCACCCTTTGGGAAAAAGGAAGGCAAGGTACGCTGCTGGGGATTTGCCAAAGGCTCTGTCTGGAGAATCAAATGCAGGTGGGTGCAGAAGGTAGAAAAGCTGAGCCCAGAGCATGTTTGGGCAAGACTGGGAGTGAAACAGAAAGCAGAATGCTCAGGAGGAAATAAAGGCCCAGTTCCCAGGGAGGAGGAAATGCATGCACTTGATGCAGCATGCGGTCCAGAACGGGTGGCTGGTGGCTGCTCAGAGCACCATCAGCAGCCGGCCACAGCCCGAGCCAGGAGCCTGCGACAGCCGGAGCCTGGAGCCTGCGGTCCCACGGCCCCTGGGGCTGTTCCTTCCCCCAGCCCTGCGTGTGCTGCGTTGGAGCCAGCCCCTCTGCGAGCGGGGACGCAGTGGGGGCAGCGCTCCTGAGAGCAGGCTGCAGGTGCAGGCTCCCTGCCGTGCGCCTGTCTTCATAATAAAAATAATTGTCAGCTCATCTGCCTCACCTCCAAAGCACTCTGCAAGCAGTGATTGAGCCATTCTGCCCTCTGGCAAGAGAGGTTAATATTATTCACTCTGGTCTGCGGAGAAGGATGCAGACCCATGCAGAGGTTATGGGCCAGACAACCAAAAACAGCTTTTAGTTCTGGGCACTTTCATTTTAAAGTGTCTGACCTCTGAGATACCATCCGTCTGATTTTCAAAGCACCAAGCAGATCCTGTTTCATTGACCTTAAATGCAGGGGTACACAGAATTAAAGGCAGCTACAGAAGTCGTCGGCCAAAGCGAGCTGCCAGGGTCAGGGGAGGGAGGAAGCTGGGAGCCAGGGCCCCGTGCACATCCCCAGCCTGCTCCGAGCTGCTTCTGCAGAGCCAAAGGCCAGCAGCAGAGCGGGACCTGGGAGCTTCGAACTCTCCATTAACGCATTTGGCCTGGAAGCACAAAGAAGGCTTTCAGCCATCCCTGTGCTGAGGCCCGGGAGCAGTGCTCATCCGCAGCTCCGGGGCATCGCTGCTGCTGCTGGGGAGGCCAGGCAAGGCACTGTAACTCAAGAGTTAAACAACACGAAGCACATTGCAGAAGTTAGGCAAATTCTTCCTCTCTGCTGTCACTACCTAAAAAGCTTCCCAAGCCCTAGACTGTAATTATGCAGACGAACAATGGAATTAGCATATCTACCAGCTAGCTCCCTGCTCACGGCAGGTGCTGGTGGCCTCCGTGGGAAGCCCCAGGTGCCACAGCTGCCGGGGCCAGCCATGCTCCCGTGGTGCTGTGCCTCCGCCTCCGCTGCCCCTCTGACACTCCACTCGTGCCCACCTCCGCCCTCCCGCTTGTTTCATGCTGCTCTCCTCTGCAGATGCTCCAGGACAAGATGACCTACAGGGGGGCAGGGAAAGCTGTGCCCAGAGCTGCTCATCCTGCAGCCCACTCCCCAGCCCTGTGGTCTGTGCTTCTGCCTGCAACGTCAAAAAAAAAAACAAAGTTAACCGGGAGCCAGTGGGAAGCCAGGTGAGACAGGGACAGGAGGGCAGCTCTGGCACTTTGGGATGGTGTAAGGTGAGACAGTGATGGGACAGTGGTGCGGAGCCGCAGCAGTGTGCCCGCCCAGACCGGTACCGCATCCCACCTGGAGCCATCATCACCCATCCCGCCCGGAGCCGTCACCCGTCCGGTGGTGCAGGATCGTGGGAGCCGACGCCGCGTTTGCACCAAGCGCTCCCTGGGGGCTGGCAGCGGGTGCTCACCCACCAGCCCAAGCTGCCCCATCTGAGAAACTGTGACGGCTTCAGGAATGCGTTCAGGGAAATGTGTGTGCAGAAATCTCCTACAGTGGGAATAACCTTCCCGCGCGCCAGGCTACGGAGACTATTCCTTGACTGTAATTGGGGACCTGGTAATTAGATGATGGCAAAATGTACCAGAAGCTCAGTTTTCATTCTGTGGTCCAAATTACAAACCATCATATTTTGAAAGTGATGCTGACATTCCTCAGCCAGGAGGCTCTGCCAAAAACAACTCGAGCAAGGCTTGTCTTGGCACAAAATCAAACTCAGGGCCTCAGCAGCGAAACTGAAAACATTTACACAGCTGGACCCAAATCACCCTATTTTCTAAAGAGTTTGTCAGAGCCTGAAGCTCTTGGTGTATTTCTGCCTGGTTTAAAGGATCCTGTGTTCTTGCAATCTACCAGCTATCCACATATAGGAAATAAAATACACTGGAAAAAGTGGGTGGTCTTTCTATTAAAGTCCAAAAAAATAATCCAGCAGAGCCTCACGGGGATAATGAGAACGAGCCCGATATTTACCCGCTCTATCAATAGATGTGCCAGACATATTATATTTGCATATATAGATATGGAAACCTCATCATTTTGCTGTATGTATGTAATGGCTAATAAATGCATTAGCAAACCGCTAATGAAAACAAATTGAAGCCAATGTCACAAATTACAACAGTGTGAGGAATTACCTTTCTGCATTTTTTCCTAGCTAAATGTCCTCCCTGTATTTTTTTATTACATCAGTCGTGCACACTGCTCGTGCATTGTACATGTCATGATCTCCAGGGTAAATGCGGCTCGGCCTCCCGGCACCGTGCACGCCCAGCCGCGTGCATGGGTGCAGGCACGGGCAGGCGGTCTGCGAGCCGTGCCGGTGCCCGTGGGGCCGTGACCCCACCAACAGAGCTGCCCTGCTGCGGAGGGCAGTGGCCAAAGAGCCACCCAAGCCAGCAATGTTTCATTTCGTGCCACTTCCCGGGTTTGCCTGTGGGAAATGAGCGGCTTCGCCGTGTTCATGGCAAAGAGCACTGGGCGCCGGGAGCAGCGCGAGGGCCGGGTGTCCCGCTGGTGGGTCTCTGCCCCTGGCGGCCCCTCCGCCTCAGGGGCTTTCCACACAGGAGGTTTGCCCCTTTTTCTTCCCCTTCCTGCATGCTACCTGGACTTCTTTTTCTACTGATAAAAGCAATAAGAGCAAATCCTCTTATGCACTGAGACGCGATGTGGAGCTGGCTTTGGGGCGGGTGGGATTGCTGTAAGACACCGGAGCAGCGGCTCTTGGCTTCACAGCGTGCTCATTCTCGGACAGCAAGAGGGATGTGACAGGTACGGAACTCACCTCGCTTGGCTTTGAGTCGTTACAGTGCTTATTTACAATGCCACAGCACAGGGCCAGGCCACTGCTATCCAGGTGCCGCACGAGTACAGCACAAAAAACCAGCCCTGCCCCAGGAAACGCGGCTTCTCCTGGCAGCCGAGATAATTACCAGGCTGTTTGACAGCGATCCCTCTTAAAAGCCCCTCCTATGCTCAGCTGTGATTGCTGCCAGAAGACGTGGAGGAACCATTTTTCATAGCTTAACTTAAATTTTTGTGGCTACGTGGGGACCTCAAAATCTTGCAAAATTAATTTTTTAACGCAAAACCCTTTAAGTAGAAATACTTGTAATTGCAACCTAAAGCAAAGTGGGATCAGTGAATGGCTCTCTGATTAATTCTTCTGCTAGGCTAGCCTTTCCTCTCTGTTCTACTGAACAAGCGTACACACATTATTGGGATTAATGCTGCATAATGCATAATTAATGAAACTGCATAAATATGCAGATTTGCAATTTCAGATTGACTGCCATGGCTATATCCCTGAACACTATGGTAACTGATTGGATGTTCGTTATTACCATATTCAAAACTGTTTCCTTGTGACCATGTGCGAACAAATAACTCCAAAAGGGAGGACTGCATTGTTTCAGGCATGAAGAAGATTCTCTCTGAAGCCGCGGGGAAGGGTCAGCGGATCCGCCAGGTACAGCTGCCCAGGATCACTCAGAGCTACGCACACGCTCCGCGGAGGTTCTTGGGAGCAGGAGGGGAATCATCCTTGGAATGAAAAGTGAACAGAATGCTCTTGACTGGTTGCCCATGTTCGCCACAGACCTGCGTTCCTGCAGGCTCCTAGGGTGACGGCTGCGAGCAGCATCCTCTGCACAACGTTCCCTTGTGCTCCCCCACCACAGTGCAGAGACAGAGCAGCAAACGGGGCTTTGGGCTTTGAACCCCCGCACCTGGAAAGTGCCTTAGGGGAGCTGGGTGTCCCTAGAGCAGGAGAGATGGGGCATGGGTACCCCCTGCACCCCCGACACACCCTGGGCACCTCCCCTGCCCTAGGGATGGGGCGAGGCGGGGTGGGGATGGCTTCACTCCCGTCCCTCATGCGGGCATGCCGATACCTCACAGGCTTTGTTTTCCTGTGTTGAAACCATTCTCATGCATGTAAACAACCTAAAAATCCATAAAAGCAGGGTATTTTTGTCCAAGAAACAGCTATGTCTAGTGGTGGGATTCAGAAGATTTTCATGTTGGTGCCATGCTCGCGAGGATGGGCAGGGAGAAGGGAGGGCGAGGCTCATTGGGGAGCTCAGGTCCCATGGGATGGGCCCTAGGCAGGGACCGACCAACAGAGCCCGGTCAGCCCCTGGGCGTCCTGCACCAGACACCAGCCGTCACCAGCAGGGACCCACCTGGGAGCCTGGGAGGAGCGTGCAGCAAAGGAGGGAGCCAGCGACTGGCCAGCGGGACAGAGGGGGCATCCCCCAGGTCGGGTCTGGGGTCTCTCCCGGCTTTTTGCTGAGGGACGGTGTGGAGGTTTCCCCAGGTGACTTCCAGCTCCTGCAGCAGCCATCAGCTGCTGGGTGTTAACGCAGTGCTGGTGACGGGCTGGTCACCGGCGATGGGCGTCCCCTGACGGGTGGGAGCAGCAGCTCGGGGTGTGTGGTGGACGGAGCTGGCCTGGAGCTCCTCGGGGTGTGCTTCAGGTGTCTCTGGAGCAGGAGCAGATGGTTTGCTTTGTTTTGTGCTGTCTGTTTGCACTGCTGAGAATGCCGAGATTTATTGCATGATGATTCGAGTGTTTGGATCTCACACCGGCAGCTTGATCTGTCGATCTCAGCGTTCTGCCCAGGGAGGTTTGCAAGCCTGCTCCCATTTTTCACATTTACAGGATCACATTCTTACATGGGGAAAAGGAAAACCTTCCCCAGGAGGTATATGGGGAATGTTTTCACTTTAAAGTACAAGTTTCCTGCAGATACCTTCAGATGTTTATTGAGGTGAAATAAATGAAAGTGTAAGCCTGCGCTGTCCCGGGCAGGGTGAGATCGCAGCTCTGAGCCCCAGAACCGCTCAGAAGCGCTGCCGGCCACCCGCTCGGACACGGGGGAGGAGGTGGCTTCCCTCGCTGTCAGAGCTCACTGACCCTCACAGCACGCCTCAGCCACACTGACCTGGCCTTGCCCTGCTCGGCTCCTTCCTCTGCGCCCACAGAAGCGCAGTGCGTCTACCTGCGGGCCAGGGGGATCCTGGGGAGGAATCGCGGCACCCAGGTGCCCACGTTGCTCTGCCCGCAGCCCTTCTCCTCCCCAGTGTGGTGCCACACTCATCACGTTCTCCCCTTCTTCTCCCGAAGGACGTGGCACTGCTAAAGCACAGCAGCAGCTGGACCCAAGCCTCGGGAACGTGTCTGAGAATCGGCTCCGTCAGAGGCAGGGCGGGGGCTGGCCTCCCCCCGGCCGGTCAGGCACAATGCATCGTCAAGATGAAGATGTGCAAGTGAGAGATGAGATCTCAGAAGGAGAGGAGGGGACAGGTGACCTTAACTGGTCTGCTGTTATTGATAGGCCAACTTGTCTTCATGATGCAAATCACCCTATAAATAAAAGTAAAACAACTACAGGAAGTAATTTGCCGCGTTGTTGGAGCCAAAATAGACCAAAAATTAATTCAAGATAGAGCACCACTGACACAGCAGGGCTCCCTGCAGAGCCTCTGCAGGCAAGGCCAGAGGCAGGGGCTTTGGAAGAGAACCGGACAGCAGCTGCCTCGCGTGCTGAGCGGGGAGGACGCAGCTCCCAGCACCACCCCGCAGTGGAAGCGTGGGCACTGCTCTCCGCGTGCTGTTGCCCCCTGTGCTGGCTGGGGCTGGCTGCGTGGTAGGGGTCCGGGGAGCAGGAGCTCTGCTGGCTCCTGGAGAAGGCCACGGGCACCCTGCCTCTGCACAACTGAACGCCAGGCTGGTGGCAGCCACCCGCTCCGCTGCTCTCCCCCGTGGCTCCAGCACGGCGCTGACGGCCGAGTCTTGGCTCGTTTTTGTCTGGGAGGTGCTCGCGAGGGTGCCAGCGGTAAGTCTGCCTGTGCAGCACTGCCGGGGCTGCTTCTGCCCACCTGAACCACCGAGATACGCTGTCACCAAGATGTGGCCTGAGCAAAGCTGCTCATCATTGTTAGTGGGGGAAATGTCCCCAAGTCACGAGCAGTTTGCTAAAAGCTTCTTCTCTGACAAGTGGCCGCTAACTCCTGCCTCACTGAAGCACCTTTTAACTTAGGGATCATCAGACACCTTTATTTGCCCACTGAGGGGGCCAGAGCCGTGCCCAGCGGCTCCTGCAGGCGGACCCTCCAGCTCCGATGCCCGCAGCCCAGTGTCCCCGCTGCAGCAGGACCCGCTCCAGCCCCGCTGCCTCCTCGCCCCGCGCTGCTTTGCTTTCCGCCTCCCAGAAGTGCCCGTGCCCAGGCCCTGCTCCGAGTGCCTCCACCGAGGACACAGCAGAGGGAGCAAACAGGAGGGTTTGGGATTTTGTTACTTTGTTTGTGCCAGGGAAATAAAATGTTTTGTTTTTTTTTGGTCACTAAATTGCAGCATTTCTCAAAACATTAGAAATCACAGACATTCGCTTCAGCCCCAAAGGAGGACTTTTAAGTGCTTCATTTTAAGGAGATGCTTCTTTTTTTTTTTTCCCCTCCTTGTGTTTGTTTTCAAACCTGTCGGAAAGCACTAATATTTCCAAGCTTTTTTGTTGTTGTTGTTTTTCTCCTGATCCGTTTCTTTGCAGTTTTTGAACATCCTTGCCGGTTTGGAGCGAGTCCCCTGGAGGCCGAGCCAGCAGCAGGGCTCGATCACAGAGCTGCTGCCTTGCTGGGCGAGCCGCTCCGCTCGGCTCCTCTGAGGCTTTGAAGCTGCCACTTTAAATTCATGCAGATGGGCTGCGCTTTTGTTTCGTCAGGAAGTTATGAAACACTTTGTGAAGCAACATCAATGGGAATAACAAGGGCAGCTCCCCCCCAGCGCAGCCCGGTCCCCACGCGGCGCAGGGAACCCGTCCCGGGCACCCCGCTGCCCGCAGGCGGCCCTGGCCCAGCGGCCAGCAGCCGGCAGACCGCAGCCCCTGACTTCTCCAGCCCAGGGCTTTTGATGTGGGCTCCTTCCCCCGCCCCAGCCAAACAACTTGTACAGCTCGCACCTAGCTCCCCCAGGGCCCTGGTGCCTGTCTTGGAAGTGTGAGGAGATGGAAAATACACAACTTTATGGGTCGTTTTTTCCAGGCAGTCATTCCCCTCCCTCCCAGCAGTCTGAGCCTTATTTCCATGTTAAACATCTCGCTTCTGCCTGTAGCCTTTGGCTCCCGTTCTGCCTTTCAGCCAGACGTGAGGCCCTCGGTTCCTGGTACTTTCTCCCCAGAAGGTGCTTCAGGATTTAGTGAAGGCATTCACTCTTCTTCCTGATCTCATGCGAACTCTTTAATTCTTTGTCTGTAGCTCATTTTCTTCATCTCATAAACAATTTTGTGGCTTTCTTTAACACCCTCAACATCCCTTTAAAAACGCTGACACAGAACTGTAGGCAACATTCTAGTGCCCATCTCACCAGTGCTGTGCACGCTCACCCTGCTGTAAAACTGTTTCACCGCTCCTTCCCACTGATCCTTTTGGTACAGCCATGGCATGAATTAGCTCTTTATCACGAGAAGCGTGCCCATGTCCTCCGTCCTTTGCAACCCTCAGGTGGTGTTCAAAGTCATCAGGGAATGTGATGCCATCTCCTGCTCCAGCAGCCCAAACATTATTCCTAGTCTGCATGAGACGCAGGGATTCGTATTTACTTCTACTAAAATACATTTTATTTCAAAGGATGCATTCATCTTCAGTGAATGCTCTCGCCTGCTGCCAGTCATATTCCTCTTCTTCAGTTCCTCATCAGGCTGTTCCCACACCGGGTTCTCTGCTCCTCTGCCGCGGACTGATGCCCGCTTAACGCTGGGAGCTGTGCCCACCCTGAGCGCTGCCCCAGCCTCACGCAGCTCTGCCCTCTGCTCTGAGCTGGGTCGGACAGAAGCACCTCGCCCCGCGATCTCAGCCTGGCATTGCAGGGCTGCGGAGCACGCAGCAGCCAACCAAGAGGCAACGACTCTGGCTCCTGCTCCTCCAAGCTCCCTCCTCTTCAGTTCTGTCCCTCCACTCCCCGCTTGTCAGTGGGGCTGCCTGGGGGCTCCGCTTCCGAGCGGAGCCGGCTGTGCTGAAGCAGTTCTGGAACGTGTGAACGCACCAGGGAAATGCCAGCTCTGGCTGTTCTGTTTCCCCTTCTTGTTGATAGAAAGGGATTATTCATCAGTAACTTCAGACCTACGGACCCAAGGGAAACACCACGTGTTCTCCTGAGCGGTGGGCATACCGGCATCTCTCCTCCTGCCAGGGTAGGCACCAGACCCAGCCGCATGGGAACAGCCACCGGGCAGCCTGTCTCAGCCTGCCCCTCGCCCAGGCCCTTCATCTGCAGCCGCAGGACTCGGGGGATCTCCTTCTCAGCAGGCCTCTTCGTTCAGAGCTTCTCTTCCAAATGTGAAAATTCTATGAGATTTGTAAATAGTTATTTTCCCTGCAATTAAATCTTCTCTTGTGTCTGCCACAGGGATTCAGCCCTGTTCTGACATAAACTGACAATATCTTTTCCCACTGCAAGAGCAGCATGGACACTGTAAAGGAGTTAGGAGAAGAGCTGGTGCAAACCTGTGCTGCGCAGAGGAGCGGTTGTGCAGTGCACATAGTATGTGTGCCTGCTACCTTTTCCACGGGTGGAACGTATGAAGAAAAGCAGGAGCATGCCAGAGCGACAGCTCCTGCAGAGCTCAAAGTCAATAGCACTCCAGACCTAGCCGTATTTTCACTGTGAGCATTTGATTTTTATTCACTTCCATTAGACAAATGCCTGTGGCATCAATAGGAGATCAATCCTCTTGCATCAGGCACTGCGCACGCTGTAGAACAAGGTAACCCATGCTGCAAACTGCTTGCGGAGCAGGAGCAGGCGAGAAGGAGCGCAGGCGTCAGCACCGCAGCTCACGCCTCGTGCCTGAAGCATCCTGCGAGCAGGAGGGAGGAGGCCAGCGACACATCACAACGCCGGAGGCACAGGAGCCCGGCACCCTCCCGCCCGTGGGCCCAGAGCCACGGGGACACAGAGGGGCCGTGTGCTGCCCCCACCCTGCGGCCCGGGGAGCTGCTCTGCCCCTCGTGTGCTTGAAGCCACGCAGCTCGGGGCACAAGGCTTTGGAGAAGGGACTTCACGCACCCGACGCCTGCTGCTTGCCAGCCACAGGGAGGCCCCAGCCTGTGCAATAAACGTTAGGACACTGCCTGCATGTGATGCCCAAGCGAACTTTGCTCTCAGGTTTCCTCCTCGGGATTAGATTTTCCTTCATGCATTTGGGATTCTTTTGCATCACTGGTCACCATCCATTAATTGTCGTCACAGCTTTTGCTGCCTTGCAGCAGGAGGTGGCAGCAGCCAGGCGAGCTGTCACCAGGGCTCCCACTGGGGACGTGTGTGGTCAGGGTGGCTTCTGCACCACTGACAGGAGCTGTGCCCAGGTCACACGGCGAGTGGTCAGCAAACAGTGGCAACTTTGGGTACAGGGTGTGCTGTCTTACTAAATCTGTGTGGTTTGCAGACAAAGTAATCGTGCAGTCAGTGATGAGGAAAACCAAACAACCCACAGGGCTCTGACATGAGCAGAAATGCAGCAGCACCCCAGGGATGCAAGGAGGTTTGGTCTCCAGCAGCGGCTGGGAGGAGACCTCAGCACCGAGCCGGGCTGGGGCATGGGGTGCCCAAAACCTGCATCCCATGGCAGAGAGCTGGGCCACAGCGAGCCCATGGCCAGGGAGTGGAGATAAAACCGAGGGAAGAAGGGGGGCAGGACAACTGCATCAACTGAAACAATGTGTTATATTTAAACATTAAAAACTTATGACTCTAAATGGCAAGTACCTGACACAGCAAAGGAGAAGAGGGGAAACTGAAGCAATGGTTAAACAATGCACAAGGCAGTCTGCTGGGCCTGTTTTGTATTAAATCCATTTGGAGGCTGAGTTCGCTCCTTTGACAGCTGGCCACACTTGCTCAAAGAGAATAAGAAAGTTTTTGTTTTTTGGTTTTTTTTTTTTTTTTTTTTTTTAAAAAAAAAGATGTGTAATGGGTTTCTTATGTACCAGAAAAGAAAAGCTCTCTGAGCTGGATCACCTATTTTCTTGTCAAAAGACTTTGGACAAAACCTAATCATGAATAAAATGCCTCATGATTTTTTCAAAGAGTTCTTTCATTTGAAGTCAGCTTTTCTGAAATGGAACGCGCGGCCTGGGTAATGCGGAGCAGGGCCAGGGCCTCGCAGGCCGAGCTGCTGCGGAGCCGCCACCTGTCCCCAGCCCCAGCGCCTCCAGGGGAGCCCGGGGGGCTGCTTCCCAGAGCACGTCAGGGGCTACCTGTCTCGCCCTCTGCTCTGGTGCACCCAGCACGCCCAGCTGGGACCCACAGGGCTGTTCCCAGCACAGGACCCTGCCACCACCGGCCACAGCCTGAGTTAGCCACCCTGCTCTTGCTCCACGACCGCCCTCAGCCCTGCCGCAGCTCTGGGCACGCAGCGCTCACGGGGGACAAGAGAGCAGAGGACGCAACGAGCTCTGCCACCTCCCCAGGGCGATCGCCCCATGCTCTGCGTCATGGGGCTCAGCTTACTCACCTAAACCGAGGCAAACCTGGATGCAGTTTTCTGGCTGTTGCTTGTTTTCTCGTGGCCCCTGCCAGCTGTTTATGGACTGAGAAGAATTCCAGCCCTTTGTCATGGAGAGGACCGCTGGAATGTTAATTGTCCAAGAGCTCTAATAGGTGTAATAGCCTCTGTGTTACATACGCATTAATTAAGTAACACTGCATTTAGCTCCAAATCATGCGGAAGGAGCGTGCTGTGTTTGCACAGACATAAATATCTTCTCAGTTAGAGAGCAGACTAATAGCTCTGCTCGCTTTGCACGGCAGCGTTTCCTTCTGGAGAGAGCGGAGCCTCCAGACAGCTCACCTGCGGGCAGCAGCGCTGCGCCGGGCGCGGGCGAGGCACCGCCACGCTCTCCTCGCACGCGGCCTTCAGAAGCGACATGGCTGGGAGAACCGGAGCAGCTCTCGTGCCTGCATGCTTCAGCACAGGGCCGGCGCTCTGCAGTGACTCACACGTTGCCGATCACCCACTGAACAAACAAACTGCCTGGCAACCTGTTCGTGGTTCCTCATTACCCAAATTTTTCAGCCCTGCTGTTTCACTGCAAATGCAATCATTGCAGCTTCCTCTAAGCCGTAAATATAGTAACTGTAAGGGAAAAGGGGAGACAAAAGGATACGGCACGGTGAAAATAATATATTCTCATCTTGATCCGCAGGGAACTTCCATGCATTTAGATGAGAATATAACAGCAGCTCATCAGTGGGAAGCTCCTTGTTTTAAACCCCAGTATTGATGCTTCCACTTTGCTGCTTTAGCGCAACCTGATTCTAAAACAAAATGAGAAGTTGGAATAACATGTTGGATGAGCTCTGATATCCTGGCTGGACAAATATTTGGAAGAGTATTCGCTTTCACCAGGCAACATTATGCTCTGTGGATTAATTATACAGGATATGGTCCTGACTTTGGTTTGGATGATTAAAGCTGTGCTGGAATTCCAGAGGATTACTTAAATGTGCAGCATTAGTGAAGGTAAAACATCTTCAATATCCCTCTCCTGCAGCCTCCATTTCCTTTATAGCAATATGCAGATTAGCACTAAGTATTAATCTGCAGAGGTTCCAGGAGCAGGGCTCCTTTCCCTGAAGAGCACTGGGAGGTTTGGGGGAGAGGAGGGGGAGGTCTTTTTTAAGGGGAAATAAAGAGCTGAAAGAAATCTCATATGTTCGTGAAACAGTAACTAGAAACAAACCATACATTCCACATGTGGCAGTCTTGGAGAAAAAATCTGGATGCAGGCAAAGTAGGGGTGACACGTACGTGTAATTAAGAAATGATTTCTTGAGGTCTTCCTTAAAACGTGTCTGAATACAGATCTAGAATTTGCATAAATAACTTATGCCTTTCACTTTTTCCTTGTGGAAAACACATAACACTGCCTCTCGCTTTCTGATTTTCAGGCCCTCCCCGGCTTGGAGAGGAGGATTTGCCATATTACGCTATTCTTTCCAATTGTAATCAGCCTTAAATCTGAATAAAAGCAGCAAATGGCTGACTAGCACTCAGGGCTTCCCTCCCTCCCCCTGCCCCCCAAGGAAGCAGCAGCAGCGATAGCATTGAGTCAGAGTGGGAAAGACATGACTGCAGCTCTCAGCTTTCATTAGTATTCATGGAGCATCCGACTCCAGAGAGGATTAATAGACTCTGATGCCTAATATCCTGGAGAACAATTAATTTGCCCACAGTTTTGTCATGGTTGAAAGTCAAATGCTGGAACAGATCGATGCACTGAGCTGCAAGTTGAACACTGCAACCTTCTGCTGGAGCTGAATTTTAATTTTCCCATCATCATCTCCCTCCGTTCCCAGCACACCAGTTTTCTAATAGATCTAAAAGCCTCTTACCTTCTTCCATCACATGTTGGTCTTCATAACAAAAGTCTATGTTGATTGTTCAAATATTAGAGCCTTGTATTGCTCTCCATTATGGGATTAGAGATGCTCTAGGCCCCTTGTGTTCTGACCTTTTCCTGTTTCATTTCTGTTTAAATTGTATGAAAAATGCTAACCTTTTGTAATTAAAATCAAAACAGAATGGAGGAATAAACCTTTTTTTCCTAATAATCATTCAGTGTTTATGTTTCCATTCTGACAGAAGAGTTGGTGCAGAAGTTACAGCTGGTGTTTGCTCAAGCCCCATCAGTGGACCTGCTAGAAGAGCAAGGCCACTGCGGAGCGCACCCGTGCAGCCTGCTGGGCCGGGGCGGCCACCGGGCCCACGCCGCGCAGCCTGGGGGCTTGCCTTCCTCGTCTGCAGGATCCTCTGGGAAAGCAGTGCAGACACTGGAAATGGCCAGTTTGGAGTGAAAACGTTTGCACAGTATTTAGTTTGACTGCAGAACGCAATGTTCGTACGGAGTGCTTCTATACGCACGTGTGCAGCGCACAGTGCACGTTTACACCTGGCGAGGTGGAGTGCAAGAACGAGAGCGGGCCCTCGGTGCTTTCTGCTGCTCCGTACCTGCCGGTGGGCTCAGCAGAGAGCTCCAGTGCAAACCTAAGGCAGCGTCTCACAGTCCCAGTTCTCCCAGTGGAAATGACGAAGCCTTGCTACTGGCACGTGCGAGGACCAGCACAAAGCCAGTCCGCGGCGCTGGGAAGGGACCGAGCGGCCCAGGCTGCCCGCGCAGTGCCGCGCCCCTCGTACAGCAGCCCGGGCCGGGAGCTCGGAGCAAGCAGCCCCTCTGGACCCGGCTTCCCTGCCCCGACCTTTTGCCGTGGTGGGGGCAGCCTCCGCCCCCGCTGCCCTGCCCAGCCCCTGCCAAGGGGCAACCGCTGGGAACCTGCGGGGCTGGGGGGGGCGCAGAGAGCAGAGGCCGGTCCTGCCCCTGCTGGGCGGCGAAGCATCGCTGGGAGAAGGTGCTCCAGGGCACGCTCGGCCTGGGTGGCACCTCCCCGTGCACTGCCCAGCACAGAGCCCCGGCAGAGACGGCTGGCTGTGTGCACTTTTATCCAGAAAAAAAAAAAAAAAAAAGAAGGGGGCTTAATGGGTTAAGGCTGGAACGGTATGAACCTCTCTAGCTATTGTGCCGTTCCCTCAGCATTGCTGGTGTCCAGGCTTTTGTGGTTTAATTACAGTCTGCTCCAAATGGTCTTAGCCAACAGATCAATAGATCAGGAACATTAGAATTGTTAATTTGAATGGCTGATTTGAATTTAAGTGCAACTCCAATTTAATCATTTTAAAAATGAAACAGTGTGGGAGGGCTCTCCTTCTTCTCCTCTACCAAAGCAGCAGCTCCAGCGGCCCGCGGGGATCACAAAACTCTCTGACATGCACATTTCCCTTCAGCGAGGAGTTAAGCCCTGCGAGCTGCTGGATCATGACAAAAGTGGTGGTTTTAGCAGCCTTTCCTACAAGCATGGTAATCCCAAATCCAACAGTGATTAACTTGGACTCAAAGCTCCACTGCAGAAATTAATTCTGAATCAGGGTCCCGGAGCCTTGTCTCACCAAACACTTTACAGTGCTAATTGGTGATGGCTCTATGAGCAGGCATAATGCTGTCCTGGTTGCCTCAAGTCTCCCGATTCATCCAGAAATTCGGCCTGCAGGATTTGGCCCCACTGCCACCCTGCAGCAGGCCCCCCCAGCTCTCTGCTGCTCTCCGACTGTCACGCCCAGATCCCGCTCAGATCGCACCTGGCAGCCACAGAGTGCCTGGTAGCAGCTGTTCTTCTCCGTGGGTTCGCTCACGGGTGGGACTCCCCACCGCGAGACACCCATCGGCGGGGTGCCGGGCAGTGCGGGCAGGGGTGGGAAGGGCTGAGGTGGATGAAAGCACCAAGAGCTGCAGCCAACAGGAGCAATGTACAGTGGAAGCCGGGTGCTTCGTGCGTCAGCTGCTAAACGTGAGGGGGCAGAACGGGCTTGCTCTTGGGAGCGTGCTCGTGGAGAGTTCTGTCTGCTCCCGCTCCTGCCAAGTGCGGGATGTGGGCCTGGACAAACCTGGGTGCAGGGCAGCCTGGCAAGGCCTGTGCTCCCGTTTGTTGCTGTGTGCTGCTAAGGTCAACACCGACCTTATTTCACAGCCAATATTTTTCCTGAAATGCTCAATAGTTCCTTTAGCCCTGCACACCAAGTAAGCCAAACGCTTTGTTTTCCTTTTGTCACCCTCACAATCGCACCGTAGTCATCCCGCCTAATTGCCACCATTACTGCACACAGCACTTGCACTCAGAGCCCGAGCACGGGGAAGGTGGTGGGCAGAAAGGCATTTTGTTTGCACCTGTGTTTCTGCTCTGGTTTACCACGGATGCCAGCAGTTTTCTTTGTGAGGATGCATTTGCTCATCACGACACTGTTTAAACATAATGTTTAGGCAGCTTCTAAACCCAGGCTTCTGGCTTTTCCCCACAGCCATGTCAGAGGGGAAAAAAAAAAAAAAAAAAAAAAAACA
>VXAV01008375.1:12664-25306 GCA_013399715.1 Alectura lathami | reverse complement strand
CCATGGCAGGGGGGTTGGAACTAGATGATCTTTGAGGTCTCATCCAACCCAAGCAATTCTATGTCTCTGTGATTAGTAAACCCACAGAGATGCTGGAGCCCTGCAGCATGCTGAAGCAGACACAATGTGTATTATGCACTTTATTTTTGAATAGTTGTAGCTGAAGTTGAACCAGTTCACCAATACATCTCTTCCATATTAGTTATGGAGAAAAATGGTTCTCTGGATCTTTGTAAATCTGAAGCTTGGTGTTACTCTGTTTGAGATTTTTAAGCATGGTTTTAGCTGGGAGATGAAAAGTGGAAGAGGCACAAGCAACCTCCACATGTCTGGTCAGTTTACTCCTGAACTGGTTTTATATCAGGCTTAACTGCTACCAGGAGCCTTGTACCAGTTTTCTACATTTCAGCACAAGACTCATCTAGAGATAATTAGAAATGCTGCCAGATACTGGTTTTGAGCCCACATCTTGAAAGGTGGTCATAACATAGTACTGTGAAGAAAGGCATGCTCCAAGATTCATATATTGGCATGTGATAACACTGCCAAGTGTCAGATATACAAAATATTCACATTGTCTGAAAAGTCAAGGTTGGGAAAGGGTCGTTACTGAGTCAGCAGTGAAATACAATGCCTGTGATGCATTTTGCAATAGCTGGCTGTGCACATTGACCTTTTCCAGTTTTTTTTTTTTTTTTTTTNCAGTTTTTTTGTGTTTTTTTTTTTTTCTCTCTGAGTCGCTTATGCGCTGTGAACTTGGTAAAATGTTGATAGTAAAAGAAGATGGCCTTAGCAAGTCCCTCAAATTCCATAATGAATTATATATAACTTGTACTGGTATACTAAAGTGATATATCCATTATTTGTCTCATTTGAGTCTCAGCAGTATTGTGAGATAGTGCTTGGCAGGGTCACCCCCCCATCCTGAAGGAAATAAGTCAAAATACTTTTTCAGTACAAACCATTGAATTGCATTCAAGACCAATGTAAATTGTCAGAACACTACTGGCTTCATATTGATCTAAATTGTCTGATAAATTGTCTGAGTTTTATAAAAAGTGTTATATTGCAAGCCTTTTCTTACTTCATCACCTGCAGTTTGCAACCAAAAGTTCATCTCTCAGAGATTGTCTCTAGCTTTTGAGGTAGCTTGAAAGAAGCTCAGGTAAGGAAGACAGCTAGGTAGACTTCTCTTTGCATGGAAAAAGGGCAGCTGAAATATAGCTACATGGTAAGTTGAGCGCCCTGCTTATGGTGCTAGAAGCTTTGGGATTTGCTGAAGAAACCAGTTTATGACAGTTTTCATAGCTGTGAAGGTTAAGGAACTATTCCAAGATGTTGTTGGTTTTATTTTGTTCACTGGTTATTACTGACAGCTTTTTGATGATGGTTATGGTTCCTGTATGAGTAAGGATCTTAGATCTGTGAAACACTACCGAATGTCAGGATTTCCCCAACAGTTTAAAGGATTTTTGTCTAAAAATCTATTTCCTAACTGCAATGTCATATATATATTTTACTTTAACCTGCTTGTGGTGAGAAACCTAACTGAAATTGATAATTGTAAAGTGGTGTCTTGGAACACTGTTACGTGTGTTCCTAGCATGCTTTTAGCTGCAAACATGCAGGCAGAATACTGTGTCTGCAGTTATTTTTGTGTTTCTATACTAAAAATGTTAACTCAAACTGAATGGTTTAACATGCCTAATCCATAGCAGATGTAATGGTCAGTGAAACAATTTCTGTGAACCACTTCTATTGGCTTTCTGAGCTTCCTTTAGTATTGATTTGATTTTAGTCAACTACTCAAACTTTAACCAGAATAAGCTGGTGCCAGGTTATACATCAATGACATATGTATTCTGTATTCTTTGGAAACCTCACACAGTTGCAGATTTTGCTTGCCTATACAACCACTTTGTAGCTAATTAGACTAGACGTGGCACTAAAGAGAAACCACAAACACAGCGGTATGCTCTCATAGATATTAATACAGTCCAGTCTCTTAACAAAGTGAACAATTGCTCAAATAATGATTTCCTGCTGTGGACTTTATGCTTTGTTTGTTAAATCCTATTTTCCTTCCTACTTTCCTGTTGACTGCAGCAGAATTGAATTTTATTCAACCTGACTCACACTAGGTCAGCAAAACTCTTCACCTTTGTGGAAGAAAAGTTAACTCCTTAAAGGCTGCCTGTTTTTGAGCATACCTTATCAATGCATTGAGCTCCTACCCACAAGCAAAGGGAAGGGGTTAATAGCACGCTTTATGAAATGTAGGAGAAATGAGGCAGTGAGGTACGTATTTGCTAATATGTTTAAAGCAAAGCCAGAGTTCACTGGACCATGGTTTGGCTTGTTTTCATTTCCTAAGTTTTCATTCTTTCCTTATTATTTGCTCATTCTCTCAGTGATTTGACAAAAAGTTGTGCTAAATGTATTTAATATAGTGTTAACAGTGATTGCTAGCATTAACATCACTACAAAAACTGAAGATATAGTGGAAATTAATCTCGTGGAATATCAAGTCACTTAAGAGAATGGCAACATCTTCTCTTCACATTCATTCAGCTGGTAGTATGGACATACTGGAAGAAAGGTAATTTACAGCATGATTTACAGAATTATACGTCTAAATGTTTGTTGATGTGCTGAAAATTTCGCTGTTGCTGTCGGGCAGGAGAGGAGGAGTTTACTATCATTTTAGTATTTGTAAGCAATATATTTACATCCAAGTGTCAATTAGGTATACTGTTAGCACTGCTGCTCGCTATTTTTATAGATGGAAAAACAAACAGTCCAGTGGTCTTTGAATGGAATAACTTTCTTGCAAGTACAGGAAAAGAAAAGGTCAGAGGGGTACATTTTTAACAAGAAGGCTTAATTTAATCTTGATAACTTTTATGACCTTCCTCTTTCATAATGAAATCCATGGACTGTGTTCTTCAAATAGACTGACAAATGCCACACAACTTCTTGTTCAGTTTAATACTTTGAAGATATTAGGCTCACACTGATGCAAATGGTACTAATTCTGTCAGAATTAAAAGAAAAAGTTATGCTACTTTGCTCCTTTACCATTTTTTTTAAGTTGGTGTTTTCTTCTTTGTTTTGCACTCTATAAAATATGTTGTGTGAATGTATGATAATCACTTGAGAGTAAAGATTCCACCCTGTTAATTCAAACCTTTAACTACTACAATGGTTTTAAATTAAAACTTAGTACTTCAACAGGGTAGGAAATTGTCACTGCGGTAGATAGAAAACATAACATTTAAAGCAGTGAAAAAGTGTTAGAGGTGACATTTTCCTTGGGAGAGTTTCAGTTTGTGTTTTTTTGTGATCTTGGAAACTACCCAAGGCATCTGTCATGTTCATGTCTTCCCCCTTTTTCCTGTCCCTTTTAGTACTTTTATCTGCTCAGGTGGTATTACTTGAAAGCAGATTCTCCTGACAGGAAAAAGGTTTGAGGGGCACAATGAAGGAAACATCATTGATAATGTAGGAGAAGAAAGTCTAAAGTTAAGACTCCCAAAGCTGCTTTCAATAGAATGATAGTTGCAGAAGTCATTGAACTGGCAATGACACATTTCCTGTATCCTTTAGAGAGCCCTTTGAATAGTGAAAGGGCCTGCAGCCATTTATTTTTGAATTTCTGGATAAAAAGTAGTTCCAGTTTCACATATCATTCACCTCAGAATCAAGAGAATGTTGCATTCAGTGCATCTCTGAACTTCTCTAAAAGAAAGAATGAAAGAAGTTTGACTGTCCTTGTTTAAGGGTGTCTGCCAAGTGCAGATGGCCAGTCCATTTTAATATCTCTGAAACTTTGTGCAGGTACCCAGAACAGGTTGTATTCTAGTAATAACAGGTTTTTTAGAAGTGTTGGTGATTCAGTTTCTGCCTTTTCTTCAACTATAGTTCTATTTGTGCCACAGAAGTTGTGCATGGATTTATTCAGTAAAGTACTTCGCAAATCCTAACTCTGATTAATTTTCTGCTACGTATGTGGATATGCTGGGTAGTTGCTCATTTCTCTGGCTTATTTCCTGTCCCAAGAATGATATTAACTTTGATGCAGAGCATCTTTACCAAAATTTGACTGTATTCTTCAAGAAGTAACTGTAAATTAATCAGGATTTCAAGGTGCCAGGGAGGGATTGCACCCCTACATGAGAGACTTCTGCATGATCATTGTGTACAGCTGAGCATAATCATTTCATGGATTCATTAGCACAACACCACCGTGATGCAGGTAATGATTATTAATTGTAAACACAGAAAGAAACTAAAGCAGACATGTTACATGAACTGAAAAAGTTTGAGGAGGAATACGAGGAATATGAGGAATGAGAATACAGGAATTTCTTCACCTGAATCTCTTTCTTAGTTTGTTAGAACATGCTATTTTTATTCTAAATGTAACATTTAACAGCAATCAAATTCACTAGTAATAAGGACATATTGGAGATTTAAGTGTAACTTGAATCACTGCCCTGCGTGTGAAAAGCTGTTGTTTGAAATGAATGTTCTTTGAAACATTGCGGATGACTGATGGCTCTAATTTCTCATCAAATTAAGCTCAAAGGAAGAGAAGGATCTTGAAGGATTAATAATAATTAAGAATAAAATCATTTGATACCATCCTATGTGACTCATCTGGCCTTGAGAAAAAAGGGACAAAGAGCCTGTTTAAAAAAAAAACCTTGGCAATTAGCTCCTGCATTGTAGATTCTGCATGTGCAGTCTTCATAGATCTTCAAAACCTGTCTCTGCTTTTGTTGCTTCATCAGCAAGATTTTATTCTAAAAGCTTGCTTTACTGTTATGGGAATTATTTTCTAGTTTTGGAATCTGCTATGAGTGTAAGTCAATTTCTGCACTGGAACATACAGCTGTTTTTCTTTATTATGAAGTGGAGGCAGTTGATAACCTAAGTTATCTGCCTTTTCTTCCTGAATTAAGCAGACAGTAAGCTGAAGAGATTCAGTCTGGTGTTCTACCTCAAGCTGTTCTATTTCCAGCCACATGGTACACTGCATTTCAGGGTTTCAAAAAAAGTGAAATCAGTATTAGGCTACTGGCATATAATCAAAACAACTTCAGTTATGTCGCTGGACAAGTTTTTACTTATCAGAGATCTGTGAAGGCTAGAGAGGTGACTGTTTTGGATCTAATATGAAGGTCTGACCTAATATAGTCTGTAGAGTGGGGAAAAATTCATTACTCCTGATAGGGAAATTGTTACGTTTTTATTTATTTATTGGTGCAAATAATTGGAAAAATAATGGAGTTTGAGGGTTTTGTTTGTGTTTCTGTTTATCATGTTTGGTTCAAGCCAAAGTTTATCTCTATATGCATTGTGGCTTGTTTGATTAAAATGAAGAAAACAAATCTCTACACTTTCTAGTGAGGTAAAAATTTGTTGTAGTACAGGGGAAAACATTTGTATAAAGTGACATTATTAGCTTACCAGTATTATCATATTATTAACAAAAGAGATCTCAGTCTAAGGTTTTGGTGTACAAATGAGTTTAAGAAATAGGAATTATAGAGTCACTAAAAAGTCTGATGTGCTGTCCGGGGATGCACTGAGGCAGGCATGTAAACATTGCATTTACTGCTCTGAGATGCCGAACTGGCATGAGTTATATCCAGTAACCCTGCTAACGCATCCTGCCATGGGCTGGATGCCAACCCACTCCACTTTGAGGATACACTTATCTTATTGAATCTTAGCTCCAGATAAAACTTGAAGATTAGAATGCACATACTCCTCAGTTTCCTCGACATATGTTCAAGCACTTTTGCTCTCTTGGCAATATTCAAGGCTTAGAAAGAGCCTTGTGAAGGCTTGGCAATCTTTTCAGAGTCAAATTAGTTGAGAGATACATCTGACCTGTGTTCAGAACTAATTAAGTCTTTTTCTCAGTTTAAATGCTGTAAAAGTGTACAAAAAATGCACAAACATTTTCCTTTGAAATGTGACCAAATTTATTATTTTCACATTTCTAAAAGCCTATTTTGTATCTGTGCTGTTTCTTTGACAGAAAAGAATTATACATTGTCTTTGAATATGGCATAAATATTTGAAGTGGGAAATTGGGACTTGCTCCTTAACTTAATTGTGCCAACAAGAAGGCAAGAGGATGACCTGAATCTCAAATTTCAATATCCACAATGGAAATATGTTTATCTTTTTTTCTTTGATCATCATGCGGAAGCTGGGGAGGGTTGTGTGCAGTTCTGTAACTCTTCTATTTCCCTTTCTGTTGGAGAACTGTTATTGTTCCCCGCTGCCTTTGCAAATAAAACAATTCCACTGGTCAGCAGACATATGCAAACTGATGGCCAAGGAATGATAAATAATCCTTCACCTTATTTTTCTTTGACATTGGCTATTTTTGTCTGTGTGATGCAGTGAAACAGACAACCCAGAATTTTCTAAAAGCCCCTCTGTTACTAGGTGCCAAAATCTGAGAGTAACAAACTTTTTGGGACAACTTTAACTTCATTTTAGGGGCTGTTAAACATTGTTCATTCTTATTTATTCACTGGCAGCAGTGAGGGCTAAGTATATTTTACAGTCAATTGGGGCGCTAAGATTTGAAGGCTGCTGGCCTTGCTTCTTCCTGTTCATGATATGAGATGAATGTTCACCACTATTGCAAAACACACTGGTATCTCCTGATAAAAAAAGCTCTGGACAAGGTCTTGAATAGCATTTGTACCCATCTAGAAATGAATTCTTTTCCTGAAGTGGAATAGTGTTCAAAACTGACCATTCACAGCCAGAGAAGCAATTTAGCAAGCTACAAGACAGTGCAGATTATGCATTTCTTCAGGATCTTCTGTGGCATTTACATGCAACTTTCCTGCCAAGCAACAAATTGGTTACATCTCGCTTGTCTGGACACATTTCTCCAGGTTGTCTGACATGCAGTTACTTCCTTGCCTGATATTTCCCTGACACATTCCGAGAGAACCTTTGCAGGATGAACTTGCGCTGAAAATAATTCCAAGGTTTCAGCAATTATAACTGACCACAGAAGACAGGCTTATTTTTGTTGCTTCCCTTTCCTAATGTGGAGTTAGAAGCAGGGAGCCAGATTATGCCAGCAGGAAACATCAAAAATAGAGTTTTCCTTTTCTCCTTCATTCTTTTCTTTTTCTTTTCTTTTTTTTCTTTTTTTTTTTTTTTCTTTTCGCAATGCCATATTTCTCTTCACCAACTGGGAAGCAGGAGGAAGGCTGCTCTAACCTGCAAGTGACATTTAAAGATGAAAGTATTTTCTGCCAGCAGCAACCAGGAATGGTGGCTGCTGTGAACCAGTTTATTGGGCTCACTGCTGAGCACAGCTGGCTTAGTCACCAGTGACTAAGCCTTTCCCTGAGGCAGGCCCATTGCTGCTACTGCCTGCCACCTTTGCTGGCTCCAGTGGCCAAATCAAATGGCTCCTTGTGGGCCGGACTGAGGGCTGTACAGTGTGACTCAGTGTGTCTAAGTTCTTACTGAGACATGGGGGCTGGATTTGGACTTCACAGAAGTGCAATGGTAGTGTAATATAATTCAAGATGAACCGCCTGGCTTGGTCCAACAAGCAATCTGAAGTGATCCTAGTTTGAACATATCTGTTCTCCCTTATTCTTGGCCTCTGTTAGCCATTAAAATTCCATATTCTATTCTGCCTTTCCCAACTGGGCCATAGCAAGACATTTCACATGCATCTTCCAACTGTCTATCTTTGGCCAGCCCAAGCAGGTGTAGCTGGTGACCAGCAGCCCCCTGGAAGCAGTTGGTGATGCCTGTGAGCTTTTGGGTCCATTTGATGCTACTGTCACCTTTACTTTGCTGCTGCTTGATATTTTTAGTCCGCTATTGAAGTTTAGTTCGGGAAAAAAAATGTGATTGAGGAGTTGAATGTAGGTCTAATGAATGCAAGAAGGACATTCCCATGCTGCTTTATGATACAGCAAGCAGCTGAAGCCAACAGATCTTCCTTCATACGTACCTTACTTTCTGACCTGCCCTCGAACTTGTCTTTGGTAGCTGCCAGTCCCTCACCATTATTTTTTTCAGGCTGATTGAGCTTGGCAGGTGAAGATGCAGGAGTTTTCTGCAGTCCTTCCTGAAGTATGGTTTTAACAAATTCTGAGTACATCAAAAATAGGAAAACCAAACAAAACCCATAATGGCATACCACTGTAGCTGACGCTCATCACATTCAATGGCATGATGACTAGACATACACCTATTCGAGCTGATCACTTCTTCCTTTCAGAATCTCACAGTCTCTGGAATTATATGGGAAAACCAAACCCCGCTGGAATTCTGTGGGTTTTTCTCATTAGGAAGTGGAAGCATATTGTTGGGTAGCTGGCATGAATTGTTTTGTTTTGTTTTGTTCTGAGTTCACGACCTCACATCCTGTTCCTCACGTAAAAATCATTTTCACCAGATATTTAAAGCTGTGCTGGCAGACTTCTGTAAAAGTGGTGGTGAGGACACAGCTGAAAATAATGCGTGTAGTATGCATTTCTTAATTTTGATTTTTTAAATATACTTGGACTATTGTTTTTGTAAAGTACACAGGTATGAAGGAAGTGTATTTAAAATCATTGTGTCTCTTGGTCATTCTGCCAGTACAATTATGAGATTTTTATATTTGTTTTATGAAAGCTGTAATGCTGCTGTTAAGACTGCCTATAGTTTGAGGTAAAGGTGGACTAATAAGGATGTATGCTTTAAATAATTTTCCCCATGCATGATTTTATACAGTACATGAAATTTTACTTTGATTTAATTGCTCTATAAGAATAGCCTGAAGTGGGTATTAATTGTAGAATTTGTCATAAGGATATGTAATGAAAGACCCATGAAGAATGGCTATAAGCTTTTGAAATGACAAAAAATAATCCTACCTTGCTGTGTATTCTCTGCTTTTCTGTATGTACTCAGTTCTTTAACTGCAGGGCTCTACATGAATGTCAGGAATGTCTCATGGTACGCGTCAGTTCTCATAATAAGGAAAATGAAAAGTAGATTGAAGTTCTGTGTTGCTGCAGCGAACTGGTAAAGTCCACTTCTGGCTCACTGTTGTTGTCAGCAGTGTTTATCCTAAAATACAGGGCAGGACACTGTGGTTATCAGGAAATTCCAACATTTTTCACAGTTGTCCATTTCCCGTGGGGGTTACAAGGAAAGTTCTTAAATTCTTCAAGTCTAGACTAAGCTGTAGCAACCAGCTACTGCTGGGAAAACCTTGTAAATGCCAGTGAGGTGCTGTAGACTCCATCCATTTCTGTTTCATGGCTGAAACATAATAAAGGAGCAAAGAAAAAGTTATGAACTTCCGTCCCTATCCAATTAGCACCACCCACAGGTATGTGCAGTGTCAGGGTATAAGGGAGAAGCTTCGCTAAGTGTACTAACAATCCAATTCTGATTGATACTTTCTTCCATAGGTTGCAGAGTTCAGGTACATATGTGCATTGAGTCAGACCCTCACAACTGGAGCGTTTACCACAAGGGCAGAGGTTGATGTGGATAAAAGGGCAGGCAGTGATATAAACTGTTGTTTTTGTTGAAGCTCTTAGTCTCCACTAGCAAAGGATCTACCCATGAAGTCTTTTGCATAAGTAAAGCAGAATTTCAATAATTTGCACTAATGGCTGTCTAATTCAGTGGAGAAAACTGGCTTTCATAAATCAGTAAGAAACTGCTTAGGAAGCAATTGGGAACTATGCATCGCCAAAATATACTTACTTAATTTGCTCTGACAGCCCTGCTGGTGGTGGTGGTTTGCAGTGTTGTAGTGCATTGGGATTAATTCCACAGGCCATGACCCTGTGACGGTAGATGCTGTAAAAAATGAGAGCAGCAAGGCAGTCTGTGCCTGAGTTTTCAATCTAAGAACAAAACAGGGGAGAGGAAGTGGAAAGAGAGAAGACAACAGAGTACAAGATGTACATGCAAAGCAGTATTTTCACCACGCTTGAAGCATTGCTGTTCTGCAGATGAATCTCTCTGCTCAGTGGGAGGGTGATAAAAATTTCATAACACTGGGAAGATTCTTTGCTTTGTAAGTAGTGATCATCTAATTCAAAATGTCTAATGTGTCTTGGAGGGGAAGATTCACAGAGGAAAATTGTCAGCAGCCTGGCAGTTGAATATTCTGAGAGGAGCACATAATGTTTTTGATTCAAGGTAAAAAGAGAACTGATTCCTGTCTCCTACTTCCATATTAGTGACGTTATCCTCTAGGCTGGCGTTGGAGAAGGTATGTGCAACACGTGGCTTGCTCAGTTATACATGCTTGTCACATCCTAGTGGCTGGTAGGGATAGCTGTTACTACAAGCTTCCGGTCATTACGAAAACTTTTCTAGTTATACTTTGGAGAAAGTTGACTGCCACTTTAATAGAGGCTTACTTAGTTAGTTAACGCTTTTCTTGGGGGACCAAATCCAAATATAGGTAAACCTAAATTATCCCTAACACATCTTTACCTTATGCATTATGTTGCTCAGATATATCTGAGGGTTTGTGGCACAAATTGTGGCACAGGGGAAGTAAGTGGATCATTGGCTGTCTGGAATTAGGATGTAATTTTATAGTGGTCTACTTCCTGACATAGGCATTTGACCCTTTAAGCCTCAGACCTTGAGGAACTGAGAATTTCTGTTTTCTCCATTGGAAAATAGGAATACAGGAGATGTGTCTGCTCCTGCTGTGCACTAGATGCACAGAGATCAGATTTGCCATCTGTTGAGCCTAGGTGTTAATCATCTTTGGTGTTGAATCCAGGGGAGTGCAGTCAGACCCCAGCAGAGAAAATTTTGAGGACATCATAGACTTAGCTGCCACATGGAAATCTAGGCATGCTGCCTGGCCCAGGGGCTTATTGATCTCACCTGCCCTTAAAATGTTGTAATGGGACTGGTGATTAGGGAGGAGGGCTGGAAGGAGCTTGAGCTCAGTGCTGTTGGACAGGTAAGGTATGCGGGTAGCTTGAACAGAGAAATGGGGATGCTAAGTATTGGGTCTTGAAGACATCCTGTGCTTCAGGGTACTCGCAGAACCACCTGCCTAAGGAGAACATAGACTGCAGGCAGGGAGAGTTTCAAAGACTTGTCCAGATCACTGAGGAGGCTTGTAGGCAGCAGTGAATTAAAGAAATACGCTGAAGTTTCTGTTCTGTAAGGGCACAATCTTTTTGTATAAATGTAGTAATTCATAGTTTATTAATTACTACTATAAACTCTATACAATACCCTACATAATATCATAAAATGTTTCGTCTTAGCAGGAGACTCACTGCAGTCTCTTACTGGCAAAGCTCTGCTGAGGTGAGCCTGCCTGACTTTTGAGATGCTTATGGAGACAGGATGGTTGGGATCAGTGAAGTGGTAATAAGTGTTGATTTACTTTATGGGACTATTTAAGGAAAATCATCAGATTTACCTCTCTGAAGCTCTTTGATGTATTATTGTGCTCACTGTGATAGGGAAGGATGACTTATGCCTGTCATCCAGAGAAATTTGGTGCAAAATACTGTTGTCACATAGATTAAAAGAACCTGAACCACGAATCAACTGGACATAATGTAAGGGTGTTGTTCTCTAATTAAGTAATCCTTTCTCATGTTATTTCATAAATACAATATTTTAATTTTCTTTCACTCTAGTGATTAATGTCTTTGGCACCCTGTACTGATGGTGTAGCAGCTCTGAGGTGTTCATTCTTAGGCTCAAAGTATTAAAACAATTCCATTGCTTTCTCTGTTCCCATGTGTAATTTTCAGTCAACAATTTACAGCCATTTACCGCATGAATTTTCATATTAATAATCTCATCTGCAAAAACAGATCTAAATTAGTCCCTTAGCTGTTTCTTCATGGTTCCAATGCTGTACACAGTTTTCATATGTCCAGCACGTGAAAATACTCATTCGTATTGACGTAACAGCCAAGTCAAGTTATTGCCATTGTTTGTTTGTGCACTTTCTCTAAGTTTTAGGATAGCATTATCCCTATTTCATG
Organism: Alectura lathami; assembly: GCA_013399715.1. NCBI lineage: Eukaryota > Metazoa > Chordata > Aves > Galliformes > Megapodiidae > Alectura > Alectura lathami. The sequence goes on along the minus strand of VXAV01008375.1, from coordinate 13,268 downwards.
TTGTCCTTTAATCTACATTAGAAAGCTATGAAAAGCAGGTAAGAGATACGTGTTGCAGAAATGTAGAAAGTGCTCGATTCTCTTCTCTCAGAAGGCTAAGATCTTTGTCAAATACAGCTAATTTAAACATTTTTTTTATTGTTCAACTTTAGAGCACACCGTATGTTGACTGTAGAAGCTGAACAAGTTGATTTTTAAAACCCTGTGGAAGTTTTTAATTAAAAGCTACTTTAAATTTAAATGAAAGGAAAAGCATTTCCTTAAAAACATTTTTTTTTTTTTTGTACTTTAGAATATAATGGTAGTATTATCTGTAGGATAATGGTATTATCATCTGTAGGTTTTAGAAATATACTAATGAGAATTTATGAAGCAGACATGATCCATTTTCTTCTCATATATATATCTATTAAAGAAAACCACTGATTTTGTAAATTACATGTCTGCAAACTCAGCTTCTCATAAAAAATCATGTTAGGTTCTTACTGGCTTGTTTGTCATCCATGTATATGCGTGCAGAATCTGTGGTCAGGATAAGCTGATATTATTCTTTCTTATAGATATTATTATTTCTTAGACATTTTGAAGATGTGTAAATCCTTTT
>VXAV01008375.1:0-11182 GCA_013399715.1 Alectura lathami | reverse complement strand
AAAAAGATAAGTGGCTGAGAGAGAGTCAAGTGTTGTTTCTGTATAAATTGTGTGCCAGAAGGTTTATCGCTATACATTGTAGATTATGTTGAGTGGAATAATCAGAAGGAAGAGAGGGAGGCTAAAATAACAGAGTGGTAGGACTATTTTGACTCCACAATCAAACCCTCCTTGACTTTTGCCCTTTGGGTGGAAAGTGCTTATGTTACAAAACAATGTGAGGTCAGCCTCTAGGTTTTGCTGTCAGTTTCTTTCTTGCTGGTCTAGACTGAGGGAGTAGTTGCCTAACAGATTTGTGTTCTTCACTTTTGTGTTAAACGCTGTGTGCTGTTACTGTTTGGGTGAGAAGAGTGAGTCGTTTTTTCCGCAAAGAGTAAGAAAAATAAGACAGTCCAAGAACGAAGAACCACCTAGATGGGATTAAAGAGCCATGTCCGGACACAGCAGGAAGATATCTCAAAAAACATGTGAGCCTCCACTTTCAAATATCTCCTTCTCTCAGAGAAAGTCTACAGAGTTAGACTATTTTTACAGTTATGAAGACAGCATTAAAAAGAAAAAAAAAAAAAACTTTTGGGTGCACCCAGTGGATGGGTTCCTTGAAGATTCTCCCAAGTCCTTTTGAATGGATAAACCATACCTGACCTAGTCTTTTTTTTTTTTTTTTTCCCTGAACTGATCAGCCTGGGACTACAAGTGCTTGGTTAGTGATCCAGTGCTAGACCTGTGATGTGGAAGAGGTGTGGGAGCCTGAGTGTATTATTTAGTGGCTGTGGTACAGTGGAGGAGGCCTTTGCAGGAAACAATAAAGTAGTTATTAGGTAATGACTGTGGAGGCACCGTAAAAAAAGGTTAAATTGATATATGTAAATCACTGGCTTTAAGATGCTCAAGCTGCCTCTCGGCACCCATGTTTCTTTACACAAGTGGGTATCAAATAGTTACTGTTTTGATAAATGTAATGTAGCTAGCCTACATTCAAGACCTTAAGGGAGTTGGGCTCTTAAATTCCTTTGAAATGTAATGGCATTTGGGCGCCTAGTGCTGTTTCTTTTACAAATGTCACTGGCTCATTTGCTTTTATTAAGCTGGCTTTTAAAAATACTGCAAAGGCTTTGATGTGTTCTGTCACAGTATGGAAGTAGCATACGCACAGCGTATACACACAAACCAGCACATCTGACTTCAAACAGGTGTTGGCAGTGGCAGAAACCAACACAAACCAGTTGTAAGATGAATTGTTGATGACTTTTTTCTTCTGTGCCTAACCCTTGTGGTGCATAATACTGATAGCATATTTTGGACATTTCTGCACAGGAAATATGGGCTGATTTGAACAGAAATGTTCCATGTTGGCTTGTTATTTGGTGTATATGAATATTACTTTAAAATATATATAATAAAAATGAAAAAATCTGCAGTTTATTGGAGGTCAGACTCCTGCCAAGTATGCAATCCCTAAATCAGCAAAGTATATATGAACATGTGTAAGTAACTTTCACTTGCTTATGTATTTTGTCTTCTGTATAACTGTATCTTAAGAAAATACCTGTTTTTGGCAAAGCTGTTGTACATGATAAAAGATAAAAACATAAAATCTAGCGATATCATTATTACCCAAACATAGATCAAGCATATTCTTAACACTTGGCTGAAATATATTATGTAGTGTACATTTATACATACAATTAGTATAGAAGAGTGGATATATTTGTGTAGAAGATAGATACAAGCAAGATTTTACTGCACTCTGTTAGCTGCAGCTTTACAAACATGGCCTGAGCTTTCTGAGGAACCTGTCTTTATTTCAACTTTTGAGGCTTTTTTTCTTTGTGAAAATCAATGTTTTGCATTGCCTTTGTATGGAGTCTATTTATGGGAATTAAACTCAGCTTACTTCTGTGCTACTCACAAATTATCTTTCCTCCCACTAGTGTTATTGGGGAGGCTGCAATTTGATTTTCCTTTCATTTTCACATGGCAGTGCTGCAATATAAATACCAACTTGTGTGTTTAGAGGGAACTCATTTTTCCTCTGGGCTTGCAGCATCAAATACAACTCATCTTACTCTAGAATTACAAAACAAATTTTAATTGTGGTTCCTTCCAAAAATGTTTGTGACATAATAGGACTTTGTTAGATTGTAGTGTGAAACAATTGCCTTTCATTTGCAGTGTAAACCATTAGAAGGTTTTTCATGGCCACACTTCAGAGCAGTGCCGAATTCTGTAAATATTAAGAACAAAATCCTTAGACATCTGTCAAGCTTCACAAAAGGAATTTAGGGGGTTTTTTGAGTGTTAGTTTTCATGTGAAACTGTACCAACTCTGAGAAAGGAATCTGCTATGATTGAAGGATATAACTATCCATACTATTCACATCAATTGTCTGTGTTTGGAAGCTGCGCAGCACGTAACAACAAGTGAGTAAAACAGAAAATAAGTGTAATCTGCTTTTCTTAAAAAGACATGTAGAATTAGGCCCTTGCACAGGTTTGCATGTGATCTTAGGGACTCTGCTACTGGAATGGGTGGTCACCAAGGCAACAAACTTGCTGTTGCTTGTGAAGATGCATGCAATAAATATACAGTAGACAGATAAACGAAACGAAAGCAACTCAGAGGAAATTTTTCTGCTAATATAATTTCTTTCCTGTGGGTGCAAATTCTGCAAGTATTCAGTTATAAGTTCACATACAAATTGGAAGGTCCAGCTGGAAAGTTAAGACAGGAGAAGGAAGAATATTAATAAGAATTATACGAACCCATCTAATCAGCGTGAAAAGATTTGTTGGCCTAGAATCAATAGTCTTGGGTAACAAGCAGGCTGTTCCTGATGCATATTTAAATGATACATCAAATGATCTAGGAAATTTTGTTGATTTATTGAAATTCATTATAGATGAAACTGTGTCATGGTTGAAAACAGAGGTAAGGAAAAACAGAGTATTCCATAGCATATACATCAAGGCACCCTGCTCTCCAGGAAAAGGGGAGGGGGGGTGAGGGGGAAAAGCCGCGGTTTGCGGAGCTGCGTCGGGCTGGTGCAGGGCCGCGTGGCGTGGGCAGGCGCGCACAGGTGCGGTGGGGTGGGTCTTGGCGCTCAGGGGTCTGGCTCTGGGGCGGTCAGGCTGGCGCATGGGTGAGAACTTGCCTTTTTCTGTAAGTTAATTGTTCCACTCCAAATCTCTTACGTTCACTTTTAATATCATAGTAAAGTTAGTTATACTAACTCTCGAGTTCTACCTTTTATTTTCCTCTCACTTTCCCTCCTCCCCCTGCTGATACTGGCCACCAGCAGCCGCTGGCAGCCTCGAGCTTGCTCTCCAGAGGGGGAAGGGAAAGCGAGCTACTGTTGTGAGGTCACAACAAACTGAAACTTGCAGAATAGCAGTTTTTCCAATTTTATAGAATTCACCAGAACAGAAACACCTTAAACTAGTTCAAATTAACCATTTTTGTGTTGCTCTTAAAGCGACTGAATAATTTCAATGATAATTTGTATCCATTGTTAGTTACAGGTAGTTTAGCATGCGTTTGGTATGTGCAAAACTTTGATTTTCTAGTAGTTAATCACTACAAATTCAGCTCAAAATCTGAAATGTATTTTTGGCAGTACCTCTTGGAGGAAAAGAACGATGCTATTTAGTTAACTTGCTAGGTTTTGTTGCAAGCTGTGTTTTGGATTATACAACTCTCTTCCAAGAATTCCAGATTATTGAAATATTTTTTTAAAGGAAACGTTCTTTTTGGCTTGGATTATTTTAACTGTCATCTTTATATCACAGCAAAAATGTTAGGCAAAAAAATTCCATTCATGTGCTAAATGCTGGAATGCATCCTGTGCCATACTGCTCAAATTCATTATATTTTGTTGGATTTGGCCTTAGCATGGGCAGAAGGCAAAAGTAATCTTTTCAGTAGTGTGCTTGTGTCTCCAAAATTAGTCCCTCTTTTGTGTGATTTTGATTCTAATTTAGAGAAGGGGTAGTCAGTGGCATTGGAATACTATGAGATTTGTTTTTGAGGGAAGACACTCATATTTTTATGTATCTTTTTACACCTGTCGTGTGTTCAGAGAACCCATCCTCTTTCAGTCATTATGGTGGCCATACACAGCTACTCTTGAACTTTCTTTTCTATGATTTCCTTGTTTCATGTTCAACAAGTAGAAACAGATTGTTTTTTTTTTTGTTTGTTTGATTTGGTTTTTTTTTTCTTTTTACAATCCAGTCACTAAAATGGACTCTAAGCATAGGATCTAACTAACTTTATAAATAGACTATTGGCTCTCAACAAAGAGCACCCAACAGCTCTGCAGCTCTATAGTTAACTTATTTTCCTTCTCCATACTGAACTTGATCTGCAGTGATTCTCTAAAGCAAGTTTTAATAACGATTCAACTGTTCTTCTCCAATCCAGAAATTTCCTTTAAAGCAATAAAATTCCTAGTGACCTAATCCAAATGAGTACCCAAATTGTCAAAAATCGTAATTAGTTGGATGTAAGCATTGTCTAGTATCAGAAATGGAATCTACAAATTTTATAAATAAAAGTGTTGTTGTTGTTTTTTAAATTATTTTCATAGCTGTGTAAGAGTGAAAGGTCTATTCAAAAGAGTGGGAACTGGATGTGGTGTTCAGCTTGTCCCTCAGCCTCAGTGCAGATGATAGGAATTTGTGAGTTGAAACTGTAAGGCATGAACTAAAATGAAAGTTTGAAAAGAAAAATACACAGACATGGTATGTATTTACCTATTTGATTCCAGAAAATAAACTTTAATTCAGAAATATTGTACTGTTAGATCTGAAGCCTTCACCAGTACTGCAAAGTGATGAAATGTTTAAGATTTTTGCTAACTGTCCAGGAATATTCAGTAGCTAAAAAATAAATAGCAAATGGTAAGGGAAGGAAATGGATTTTTAAGCCCCATTTAAAATTAAACCTTGTGTTTATTAGTATCAATCCATAATAGCAATACTTGTATTTGAATATAGTGTTACCAACAGGGAACGTTTGGTCTGTTTGGACATGCTGTGAGATCCAGGCAGCTGCTGTGGCTGAGCCATTTTTAAATACTTAATATACTGGCACTCCTAAACTTCACTTATTTATTATTATGGACATAAAATCCCTCAAAAGAAAGCCAGATGTTTAAGGAAAACAGCTCAGTCTCAGGGTTTTGAGCTGCGTATCATGCTTTTCATTATAAGATTTCCTATTTGTTCTCCCAGTATTTGTACTCTATGTTTTCTGATAAGGCTACCACAAAACTTGCAGTTCAGCCATTCCCCACATACATGGGTTAAATGGAAATCACAGAGACATAAAATGCTTGTAGTTTAAATGTTTGCTTCAAAGAACTGTGTTTTTGAGAGTTTTGTTTTTATTCAGCAAGAGCAGAGTTGTTCTTAAGTACTTCTAAAATCATGTTCAGATGAAAACCCAGACAGTAAGCTTTGCAGAGTTTCAATATTCAGAACACTGCTGCACATAATATGCCCTGTAACAAAACCAATGCCATGTGACTTTTCTCACTTTCTATCGTCAGTTTAACATCCTTTGCATTGTCTCTGAAAAATTCCACCAACCTCAGCTTGCATGTGTTTCTCATATATATCATCCTCTCCTCACTGACAGTGCTTAATGTCTTCATCTTTGTTCCTCCTTTGAAATCTCTCTTGCCTTTCAAGTTTTGTATTTGTGTAAGTTGGATAGTGACTCTCATTGAAATTCTTTTTCTTTTCATTATTTTTTCATTCATTATGAGTGCATCACAAGGATGTTGATTGTTCATCTTGGGCATCGTGTGTGCCCAAACTGGATCTCGTTAAAAGGAGCTTTATAATATTTAGGATGTCTGTCTGTTTTTGTGGAGCATTTCAGGTGTTCAAGTGTAGAATGGTAGTAAGCTTCTCTGTTTGATTAATGGTAAATGTTCAGTGGCCTTAAAAAAGGTCCATCTTGTCAGTGAAAACTGTTGCCAGAATTGTCAGAGATTAGTTGTTCATTTATACAATTTCATTACATTTTCTGTGTGGTTTTCTAAATAAGTGGCACTTGCTGAGAAGTTTGGAAATTAAAATTATAAAAGGGGAAGAAGTCAGGGCCTAGCAGAAAGTAACTGCATCTTAGAAAATATTTGCTCGTACATTATATATAATGACTGGTAAGTTAAGGAAACTAAATGAAGAAGCACCTGTTTGAGGAAAAAAAGCCCAAGGACATCCAAATTGATTCAGTCCAGCAAGTTCATTGGATAAGAATATTGGACAATGACAAAACTTCTGAAAAACCGAATGAAATGTAATTGAGGAAAAGCTCAGGTACATTCTTCCCTTGACTTGATCCTTGAGATACCCTGAAATGCCATATTTCATGTGGCCTAAGCTAACACAGCAGCTGGGGAGCAAATTCCAGTTCCCTGAGATCTTTGAGAATTGAAGTTGTTTCCTCAGTTTTCATTGAACAAGAAAAGGAAAGGAGAGAGGAAGGGGAGAAAAAGAGATACCTTTTCCTGTAGTGCAGACAGTAACATACAGGGAATTCTGATTTGTGCTAAACTTCATCTGACCCTGAACTATATATATATGAACTAGCTGGGATCTACTGATCAATGCCACTTTCAAATTCTGGAACCTGACGTTAGAAAAGTTTGGTTGTCTTAGGGTGATTTTTGTGTGCTGAAATAGTCAATATGCGTGCATCAGCACTAGTGTGCATAATCGTGTAGTCAGCAATGAAGAGGCTAATATCCATCACATGCGTGAGACAGCTACTGATACTCAAAACGGAAAAGTGCTGTTTACATATGTGTATGTGTCATATTTATGAGATGGTGTAATGTTTTAAACACTGCAAAGATTGAAGAGGAAACAGGGAATGTAACTGTATTATCCAATTTCTGTAGTAGATCTTAAAATAATTTTAAGAAAATAACATAGCAAATAAATAGTTTACCTTTGAAACAAGTATGAGGAGGAGGAGAAGAGAAGGTTTTTTGGATTTATCATTGCAAATCTAAGTAAGTATGTTTAGTAGAAACATGTCTTCTGATAGATCCTTTAATAAAAAGGATTTTATGAAAAGCATTTCTCATTAAAAAATAATTACCATTAACAGCGATTTAAAAAATCAACACAATATATTCATTCTAGTAATCTTTATTTCCATTCTTCTATATGTATTTTGAAATAAGTTTTCCAAGATTGATGTCATAAATGCTTCCATTTAAGATTCTGAATATACTCTGTGGAACAAGTGGATTCATACTTTGATGCGTAGGTGCTTTTCGGTGGAATGATTAATGGCTAAAACAGGATTTGATATTACTTGAAGAATGTTGGCAGAGGAACACTTGATTTGAATATATGACCTGAAGTATCTGTTTCTTTGTTTGAGTGGTGGGGTACCATCAATTATTGAGGATCAGTGGGTTTGTCATCTTCTCTTTTTAAAGAGATGAGTCCAAATCAGTGGAGCATTTACAGCGGCTGATTGCCTGGTCCCGATTTGCTTTTTTTTTTCTTTTAATTAATTTGTGCAGTCCGTGTTTTTTTTTAATTGAGGCCTGATTGCTGTTTTCTGAAAAGCAATAGATTAATATCCTTTTAATAACTTCAAAATAAAACTACTAGCATGTTACAAGTGGAATTAAGTATGTGCATAAGATTACTTTAATAACTGAAGTTTGTTTTTTTTTAAAAAAAAAAAAAAACTTTCTCTCCTCCCACAATTATTTTAGGTGTCATCCCTTCAAAAAGGAGTAGTTTGAAAATTATCTGTATTTACTACTCAGATTTTCCTCTAAGTCATGTCAGTTGCAAAATATAATGTAAATTTTGAAGTATGATGCTTTCTGTGATGAAAGGCATTTTTATTTTTACTTGAGTTCATATTGTAGGTTTATAACATAGGTTAGGTACTAAACATGTTTATTGTAGATAGAAAATATACTAGTCTGTAACATCAATTAGACTACATTAAATCTGACCATTAGTACCATGCATGCCTATTGGTTATAAAATAAAATAAAATTCAGTATCAGTGGTTGCTTCTGAAATAATTGGTGTCTGAGAAAGGACATACCCTGCATATATTTTCCCGTATTCAGCAATGACGCCTCCTGTCACACCCCCAGGCCTCAATCACATGTGTGTTTCAAGAACGGTGCTGGTCTACAGATGCTGGCTGGCACAGGTGTAAATGGAAAGCAGATTTCTGAGCCGTGAGCCCCACAGCTAACGGCTTCCTGGCACAGTTGCTCCTGAATTCAGTGTAGGACTTCCACTTGGTTAAGTGCACTTGTGGTATGGCAAGATAAGGACGACTCCCTAGGTGACAGTTTATAATGAATCCTAAATGTTGTACTGACTTTCTGAACTGGTACCTAGTAGTACCTAACTGATTACTTATCTTTGCTGGGAACTGACACGTTTTGTAGGGAGAAGCACACATGTGGGGTGCTGCATTAACCTAGTTTCAGAACTCTGCAAACGTGGATTGCTTTCAGATACATGATTAAAAATGCACAGAGTCTGATCAGATTTAAAAAGAGGTTTTGTAGGTTTCAGGAGGTTACTGATGTTGCTGGGCAAATCTGTTGAGCACAGGGCAGTTAAACCCACCTCATCACAAAGCAAGAACTAGAATTTTCTATGCATCACAGCACTTAAAACTGATTTCATTTGCAGTCATAACATTTAGTTTCACTGAAAACAAGGATTTTTTTACCAGCACAAATTTTCCCCCATCTCACAGATTTTTTGCTGTGTGTAGTTGTTTCTGTACCCTCAAGGTCTTTGTTATGTGGAAGCTTTTTTCCTTTGGACTTCAATGGTTACATACTTTGAGGTTTTGAAAGCCTAGTTGCTTTCAGCCAAAATTTGAATGTTCTCAGGCACAAAGATGTCTGGCATTAAATTGTTTGGATCAGATTGTCTAATTAGTTGCAGTAAGAAGTCCAGCATTTTTGACTGAAGATGAGCCTGCACTATAGAATTCTAGGTTTGGATCTCTAATCACAGCTCTCAAGTTGAGAAATGTCGAGAGCTGAAGGTTTTGATTAGGCATATCGTATGTACAGGTCCGTCATTGTTGAAAACAGAGTTAAGGAAGTATGAGGTATTCCATAGCATATACATCACGTCATAGCCTCACCCTGCTCTCCGGTAAAAAGGGGGCTTGAAGGGGGGTGCGGAGCTGTGGTTTGCGGAGCTGCGTCGGGCTATGGAGAGTTGGGCTGGGGCGGCTGGGCTGCTTCCAGTTCTCGGGGGTCAGGGCTGTGCATTGGGCTGGCACGTGGGTGAGAACTTGCTTTTCTGTAAGTTTATTATTTTACTCCAAATTCTTTACATTCTTCTTGCTATTTTAGTAAATTAGTTATCTTAACTCTTGAGTTCTACCTTTTATTTTCCTCTCACTTCCCAATACTGGCCGCTGGCAGTACGCCAGCAGCCCAAAGCTTGCTCTCCAGAGGGGAAGAGGAAAGTGAGCTACTGTTGTGAGATACAGGGGGTTTAAACCACCACAGATTTTGGTGCCCAATGTGGGACAAGAAGGGTTAAGATAGTAGCATATCTGACTGTAGGAAATTTCTTTTTTTAGTGTAGGCACCCTGCCAGTCGGATGGACCTTAGCCCAAAGTTGTTTGCTTTTTCACTTATTAAGTGGTTTGTCCTGGGAATTAACTCTTTAGTGCTCCGAATGGTAGTACTTCANCTTTAATGCTCCGAATGGTAGTACTTCAAATGTATTGGAGCTTGTTTAAGTGTTTAAGTTTAAGTTACATTCTTTTTAGGATTTTTTACTTATTTTACAACAATGCAATCACTGGTGTGGATGCCAATCAGGTGTTTGGGTACTGCACAGCATTTTCTGACCCTTGGAAACCAGATTCTAGGGAACATGTCTATGGGAGAAGCAGGAACGGAAATCTTTAACTTTTTCTTCAAGCTTTCCTCCCCTCACAGATGTTTTTGTCTCTCTCTTGAGAATTTGGTGTATTTTTGGAATGTTCAAAACAGCATGTTTATATTGTCATGTCTCTTAAATGTGTTTATCATTATCCTCATTATCCTAATCAGTCGGAGATCTGCCCCAATGCTGGACAGTAATGAGTGGCAGAGAGTGTGGGAAAGTGTGGGAAAAAGTCTAGAGAAGTGGGCACCCCCAGTACCATGGAGCTTTACTGCCAAACACCTGCAGAATCCTGAAAGTTTAGGCAGGAATTTGGGAGAAGGGCACTGTAACTCCAGCAGATCTGGGGATGCACAAATTGTCTGGGGCCTGGCCTATGCCTGTCAAGCCCTATTCAACCTTACTCAGCACCCTCAAGGGAATGAGAATGCCTCGGAGCCTGCAGTTGCTTCGACCACCGCAGCTGACCTGGCTCCTACGAGCTGCAATTCAGCTACAGGAACAACCTGTGCTGGTATCAGTTGCCCCTGCAGCAGGAACGAAAACATGCGTGCCAAGGTCACCTCACCCAGAAAGGAGAGAGGAAGAAGATGAGGAAATTGTGCCATTATTGGCACAAAGAGGTACGGTACGAAGTGGGGAGGAGAGGGATAGTGAGGATGAGGAAGATGGAGACGTCATAAGAGAGACACTAACTACCAGACTTCTAACCCTTAGTGAACTGCAAGAGATACGATAAGACTATAGCCTACACCCAGGAGAGCGCATTGTCACCTGGCTGCTCCGTTGCTGGGACAATGGGGTCAGTGCCATGGAGCTGACGGGCAAGGAAGCCCAGCAGCTAGGATCCCTTGCTAGAGATGCAGTCATTGACAAGGCAATTGGAAAAGGGAATCAAATTTTTACCCTCTGGAGATGTCTGTTGTCAGCTGTGAAGGAGAAACATCCTTTCAAAGCAGATATAATGTGTTCCCCAGGCAAGTGGACCACCATGGAGAAAGGTATCCAGTATCTAAGAGAATTAGCTGTGGTGGAGATGATGTGCCAAATCAATCTTGGCGATCAGCAAGCACTTGTGGATCCAGATGAAACCCATTGCTTGGTATCTATGTGGTGGAAATTCACACAATCTGCACCTTCAATGTATGCTAGCACACTGGCAGCAATGAAATGGAGACATGATGAAAGACCAATGGTGAATATGAAGATAATTGCTCCACCACCCTACAAGCCTGTGTCGCATCCGTGGATAAACTGTCCGCA
>VXAV01008374.1:95661-109136 GCA_013399715.1 Alectura lathami | reverse complement strand
AAAAATGCAGAGCAGCAAGGTAGTCCTATTATTGTATCAACTGTTACTCAGTTTCTTTTGGAAGAAATTTCCCCCCAGGACAAAGTGCGGGTTCAGTATCACAAGAACAGATGCAGTAGGTCCCCCTGCTGACTGAGACAAGTGGCCAGGCTGTCCTGGAAGTCAGTAATGTGAATTGTTGTAGGTAGTGCCACCAGTGTGGAGCTTTTCATTTGGACAGCAGGTCCTGCTTGAGCTGATACTCAAATCAGTAGACCTTCATGTCAGGTCTGTCCTGCGACTTTGGGCTTGAATACCTGCTTACGGCTAATGCCATTCCTGTGACAACCACAGCTGCGTTGAGGCCACTGAAGCACACACAGTGCAGCATCAGTATAAACTATAAAAGAATCAGTCCCAAGGCCTCCTATGTCTGACTTGGCTTTAGGATAGCACAAACATGCAACATCATGACTTAAATATATAGATATGATTTTTAATTTTTTTTTCCCCCTTTTACCATCCGTTGCAGACTTTTCTGGTCTACCCTTGAAATGCAATTTGTAGTTTATCCTGCAAGCATATCCTTGTTGCATGTTAAAAAATGTCTCCACTCCTTTTGCATTAGTCTTTCAAGAAAGCAGTCTGGGCTGGCAGTCCCTCTGGGACTGTGATAAGGTAGTGTAATGCAAAGCAGCCAAGGAGTTGTTCTAAGTTACATGCTGGATGGAGCAATCTGGGATACACCCTGTCCCCTAGCAGCTTCTTGCTGACATATTTTACCCTTCTGTCTTGCAGTGGCTGTACTGAGCAGACATTTGTTTTGGAGCAAAGTGTTGGTCACTGCCATTTGGGAAAGTTTCTTCCACTGTTGGCAGCTGGTTAAATACATTAAAGCGTATAGTATGTGTAGCATTTTGTACAGTTGGTGTAAATATGACTGTGCTGGAAGCATGGAGATTTATTACTATGCAGTCAAATAAGGAAACTTTCTTTTAAATGAAAATTATGGTATACTTATATGTCATCTTGGTTCCCATGGTTTTCCTCATTTTTTATAAGCAGAGCATCTCTCTGGATGTAAATTTGTGTTTGGGTGCTAAAATAGTCTTGATGGCCTAGGTAAAGGAGCATCAGCAAGGCTGACTTGTCTGAGAAGCTGAGTATGCTACTCCTGGCTCTGATGCTGAAGGCTTTTGTACTCTTGAGCTTTGAACAGTATCTCTTTCCCCTGATTTCTTCACTTAAATAGATGAAAGAAGAGGAACTCCAAGAGTCTGGGCACAAGTCTCTTGTCATTTGAAACATGAGATTCAAAATCAAGGACATTTTCTGGGGTTGTGCATTTCTAGAAACTGATGTTTCTTCAGTTTCCTTGAATGTGCAGGAGAGAATGAGAAACAAACAGCTGATAGCCCAAAGGAGGTGGAAAAATGGAAGAGGTCAAGATATCTTACCTGTGCCTCCAACAAGGGAGTGAAATGCTGCATTAATTAGTATAGGAGTAAATTTTAAATCCTTCTGTTCCTTTTTTTTTTTTTTTTCCTTAAATATAGGCAGGGTCTGTGGATGGGTCGGCACTTTTCCAAACCACACCTTTCCTCTCTTGAGATCTTTCTTCTCTGATCTCTTCCAGGGTATAGTATCCTACTCCCCACCCTTGGCAAGTGACAGACTACCCTTTTCTTCCAATTCCTTGCCTGTGAGGAATACATGCTGTTTACAGAAAAACACCCAAGCATGCTATGTTGAGGGGTGGCCCAGGAGCCATTGTTACACATATCAGTTTTGGTTTTTAGATCATGCAAAAGCTGATGTGATTCGCTGGAAGGTATTTCGTATTGGGGATTTACAGAGTTAACGCCAGCAAATCACATAAAGAGTTAATAAGTATTAATTCAGTTCAAACCTGAGGTCCCAGTGATGGCACAGAGGAGATGTTGAGTAATGGGATCAATTGATGAGCAAGAATAGGAGGAATGGCTGTTTTCCATTTTCCAAATCTGTTCCTGATGGGAAGCAAATGGAAATTTTGCAAACTAAGTAGCTGAAATGGGTAGACTAGAAAAGTATTCAGCTGAGAGGAAACAGAGCTTATGCTAAGACGCAGAGCCTAAAGTAAGGTTGTTGTCTACAGCAAAGGTTGGAATTTTCTACCATAATTTCCAACATCTCACATGGATGATTCAAAAAAGCAGGATGGTGGACCCCTGCGTGTAAGGAATTTCAGCTACCCAACAACAGTAATCTAGGCAGTTAATAGAAAAGACAAGCCCCTTGAAAGCCTGTGTAGTCATGACACTGAAACAGAGTGCACTCTTACCCAAAGTTAGTAGCTGGAATAAGTTTAATGAAGTCCTGGGAACTAAAGATGAAAGTGCTGGGACTACTGTATTAAAAAAATCAGAGCTAAGTGTATTCCAGACTATATGCACATGCAGATATAAGGGGGTGCAGAGATACACCGAGGAGAATTGAATTCTCTCCTACTCACAGAAGCAAAAAGTACATTTGGGTACTGGGTGAAGAATAACCATCAGATGGACAAATCTTTGGAAAATACAAGCACCAAAACAACATTCTTGCAAATGCTCACATGACACAAAAAGAGAAAACCAGCACATATTGGAAAATACAAAGGGTATGCCATGTCTAATTACTTCATCCTTAGCAGTAATTCTCTTGTCAGTGCAGTTAAAAATGGGAGGGAGAAGGGAGAGAGAGCAGAGCATCCTACTACTAAATGTGAGCTTTCATTAGAAGCTGGATGAAGAATAGGATGTGCTAAATGGGTTCTGGTTATGGAGGCAACTAATGGCCTTCATATGCTGTTGTAAAATCAGGGAAGATGAAAATCTGGTTTTACAGCGTAGTAGTCAGGCTACAAATTATGTGATGATTTTTTGTTTAAAGCCCTTAGGCAGACACACACTAAATAATACTTTTAAGAATAACAATTAGTTGCAAACCCAATTTTCAGATGGCAGTGTTTGTGGGAACTGCTCTTTTCAAACATAATGTATAAGTAACTGGACCAGGCTAGATGAAAATGGATGAAGAAGTCTGTACAATCTGTAAAATATGTTAATGAAAGTCAGTAGTGTGTCATACATCTGGTACATAATGGCTGACAGCTGTAGAAATGAAGGGCTTGTGGGGGAGTTTTCTAGAGATTAGCTTGAGCTTGTCCATTTCTTTGTCCTCCAGGAGGACCCGCTATGTCTATATCTTTCATGGCAGATACTTATCTAATTTTCAAATGTCTTCAGTGAAGAATCTCCATAGTGCCAGGGCACGGCCGATTGTAGTGGCTCATTATCCTCTTTGCTTCTCTGATGTCTAACCTCAATTGTCTACCTGCAGCTGAAAGCCTGCATTTGTTGTTTTTTCATGAACATAAAGAGCAGCAACATCAGAAAGGTTGTAACGATCCATTCTTCCTGCCACCTATTTTTGTCTTCACCCAAGCCCAGTTCTTTCCCCTGTTTCACATAGCTCACGCTTTCACAGACCAGTCTTGGTATTTGGTCTTTCGGAGTCTTGTCTTTCTAAGTGAACCACATCTTCTTGAGAAAGGATCTGCTACCACTTTGCAGCGGAGTACAGAGTAAGGACTCTGATTGTCCCCCTCTACTCTGCCCTTGTGAGGCCTCACCTGGAGTACTGTGTCCAGGCCTGGCACCCCCAGTACAGAGGGGATGTGGAGCTGTTGGAGCGGGTCCAGAGGAGAGCCACCAAAATGATCAGAGGGATGGAGCACCTCTCCTGTGAGGAAAGGTTGAGGGAGTTGGGACTGTTTTGCTTGGAAAAGAGAAGGCTCCGGGGAGACCTCATTGCGGCCTTCCAATGCTTGAGAGGAGCTTACAGGCAGGAGGGGGACTGAGTTTTTGCACAGGTGGATAATGGTAGGACAAGGGGGAATGGGCTAAAACTGAAAGAGGGGAAGTTTAGGTTGGTCATCAGAAAGAAATTCTTGACTGAGAGAGTGGTGAGGCGCTGGCACAGGCTGCCCAGAGAAGTTGTGGCTGCCCCATCCCTGGCTGTGTTCAAGGCCAGGCTGGATGGGTTCCTGGGCAGTTTGATCTCGTGAGCTAGTGGCTGGCAGCCCTGTCCACGGCAGGGGTGTTGGAACCAGATGATTTTTGAGGTCCCTTCCAACCCAAGCCATTCTATGATTCTAGGACTGTTAATGAGGTAGTACCTGAAGATGACACGGTCTGTAATTTGCAAAGCATCAGCTCAAAATAGACACGAAAATTACTGGGATATTGAATTGGACTGTATCACCAGTCATTTCTATTATAAACTTTAAAGCATCTATAGGTTGATTTTTATTTATTTTTTATTTTTTATTTTATTTTTTATTTTTTTTTTCCCCCATGGTTTTAAACAAGTCTAAAACTAATCAGTTTTAGAAGTGGTTATGTTACTTATCCTCAGTCTGGAAAGTTTTTTTTAAAAAAAACCTATGGCCAGTGTACCTCTGTTTGTTCTTGTCCTTATGTGGTTTGTTTGTTTCTTTTTGTTTGGTTTTTGAGCACATTTGCAGGGGGTACCAGCCCTCAGTTTTGCCACTAGCTTCTGGCTTCCTGTTAGAAGATGGGCTTCCCACCCCCATGGTCATCCCATTTGCATTGTTTAATTGAAATATGTTTTCCTTGACCAGAAAAGGTGGCCAGCTTGTACTCAGACATCCCACTGCTTTGTACAGTGTCATAAATAATTCTCTAGGCTTTGTCAGACAAGATATTTCCAGTATTGCATTTGCATGTTTTGCAGCTGTGTTCTCTGTTTCTGTGTTTGACCAGCGTATCTTTCTCTTCCTCTCCAAATTATAAATTGCAAAATCACAAAATAGAGAGATAAGTATGTCTGCCATGGAGCTGAATAAATTATATGGCCTTTAGTGAGCAGCTGTTGTGCTCTTTGTCACCTGCCAAACACAGGAGAAAGTACAGTCAAAAGGAAACCTGCTTGGTAGAGTTGTATAGCTTAAGACAGTAAATGATTATTTGACAACATGTTGGACCCAGTTTGATTGATATTTGCACAGTGAAAAACTCTTTGGAATGAAACTGTGACAAGTCCAGAACAGTATCAGAGTCATGCCATGAAATCTTGCCAGAATAGCTTGTTGTGGAAATTTTTGCAGATAACACAATGGTGCGTGATGGAGATGAGATTGTAAAAGGCGTGTTAGCAAGGAGCAATCATAGATCATACAAGGCAAAACAAGTCGGAAAATAAAAAGAATCTCAGCACAGACCCTTACGTTTGGAAGGACTCTGCTCCCAGGCTGACAGCATATGTTTATAACAAGGTGAGGAATAACCATCAGCAAAGGGCCATTTTTCATCGTTAACACTTTTCTCCTTTTTTTTTTTCTTTTCTAGAGATTTTTTTTTTTTTGGTGGCAGCAGGGAGTAGGCCTTGTTTATATTTGTTTTCAGGGCCAAACTGAAGTTACAGAGATGTTACAAGTCATATTTAAAACCTTTGCTACATTCCTGCACCCTTTCTTGCATCAAACTGGAATAAAAACACTGAGTTTTATGTAAAAGTGACTTCTTAGTGGGCAGTGAACATGTTACTGAGTAGTTCTGTGTGGTTGAAATTCAAGCCTACAATTGGATAATCTTCTTTTTCAAACATTCAGCTTAATCAACAGTAGCATGTAGCCTCCCCTCTGGATAAACCTAGAGAAAAATTCTTTACTTTTACTGAACTTTTTCTTTATAAAGCATGTTTACACAGTAACCTGATGTCTTAAAAACAAACAGCAAAGAAAATTCACACTGTGTTACACCTCTAAAGCTAGAAGGATGACATCTAGGGCACAGAGAAGTACTTCCTGCAACTTTTTTATTCACGTGAACAGCCTTTATTCAAGCAGACCTGTAAGGACACAAGGCCATTTTGGGTCAGTCAGAAGATCCATCTAGCCTGCCTTTGTTAAGTTAATGTTTGTGGGAGAGAAGGAACAAAACAAGCACCTGATTCTTCTCCCTTGCAGTTCCTTCAGCGGTTCTCAGCTCAGGAGACTGCCTGATGTGGAAGTGGTTTCTATGTACTTAGAAATTCTCAATTGTTTTTTGTCCAGATGCTTGTCCAGTTTCTGAAATAAAAGTAGAATTTCAGCATCCACAATGTTATTTGGCAAGGATTTTGTTTGCTACCTCATTGTATGAAGAACCACCTTTTTTTCTGCTTGCTTTGAACTTGACTCCTGCTAGCTTCATTCGATGGTTATTTAAAGAGACAATGATAGTCTTATATCTGTTGATATCTGTTGACTCTTTCATGCCATACATAATTTTTTGGATTTCTAACATTTGCTCCTAAATTATCTCTTCTCTAGAATGAAGAGTCTTGGCTTACTCATCTATTCCCTTACAGAAGGTGTTCTGTATCTTGGTTTATCCACCTTCTCCCACTTGAAAACTTCCACAGCCCTACCATTTCTTCTTTGAATAGAGAGAAGCAGAACTGCACACTGTACTCAAAATGTGTCAAAATCTTGGATTATTCTTGCAGTGCCTTTTTCATGTTCTCTGCTTTGTTCTCAGTACTTTTACTGATCATTTCTGGTATGTGCTTTGCTGTTGAGACTTCTACCAAGCTGAGCTTCCATGCACTAGTCAGCAATAACCCTGAGATCATCACTCTTCAGTGGTACTGGGCAGCTCAAAATACTTCATATTAGAATCACGGAATCATAGAATGGTTTGGGTTGGAAGGGACCTTAAAGATCATCTAGTTCCAGCCCCCCTGCCGTGGGCAGGGACATCTCTCTAACTGATATTAGGTGTATACATCGGCTAATCTACATGTGTATACAATGGATTTAATTTGCTGTTTTGTTGTTGTTACTGAAATTTGCAGGATCCTTCTGTAGCTCATGTGCAGCCAGCTGTAGTCTTTATATCTGTGATTGCTGACAGCAGGTGACATCTACGCCTCATCGCTCAGTCCCTTTTCCATGTCATGCTTGACTTCTTCAAAGAATGCTTATAGTTTGTACGGCAGAACTTTTCTCTCTCTGACTCTTTTCAAAGGTGTCATTTTTTTTTTTTTTAATCCAAATGTCCATTAATTCTTTTATCTATCACAGTTTCCTGTCATTTCCCTGTTAATGATTTGCAAGTCCAAAGTGCTTTCATGGAATCACAGAATCATAGAATGGCTTGGGTTGGAAGGGATTTCAAAGATCATTTGGTTCCAACACCCCCCTGCCGTGGACAGAGCTGCCAACCACTAGCTCACTAGATCAAACTGCCCAGGAACCCATCCAGCCTGACCTTGAACACAGCCAGGGATGGGGCAGCCACAACTTCTCTGGGCAGCCTGTGCCAGCACCTCACCACTCTCTCAGGGAAGAATTTCTTTCTGATGACCAACCTAAACCTCCCCTCTTTCAGTTTTAGCCCATTCCCCCTTGTCCTACCATTATCCACCCATGTAAAAAGTCGGTCCCGCTCCCGCCTGTAAGCTCCTTTCAAGCATTGGAAGGCCGCAATGAGGTCTCCCTGGAGCCTTCTCTTTTCCAAGCTAAACAATCCCAGCTCTCTCAACCTTTCCTCATAGGAGAGGTGCTCCAGCCCTCTGATCATTTTGGTGGCCCTCCTCTGGACTCGCTCCAACAGCTCCACATCCCCTCTGTACTGGGGGCCCCAGGCCTGGACACAGTACTCCAGGTGAGGCCTTACAAGGGCAGAGTAGAGGGGGACGATCCCCTCCCTCTCCCTGCTGGCCACCCCTCTCTTGATGCAGCCCAGGATGCCATTGGCCTTCCTAGCTGCAAGAGCGCACTGCCGGCTCATGGCCAGCTTTTCATCAATCAGAACGCCCAAGTCCTTCTGCGCAGGGCTGCTCTCAAGGAGTTCTTCTCCCAGTCTGTACACACGCCTGGGATTGCCCTGACCCAAGTGCAACACCTTGCCCTTGGCCTTGTTGGACCTCATCAGGTTCTCGTGGGCCCACTTTTCCAGCCTGTCCAGGTCCCTCTGGATGGCATCCCTTCCTTCAGGGGTATCAACTGCACCACTCAGCTTGGTGTCATCAGCAAACTTGCTGAGGGTGCACTCGATCCCACAGTCTACGTCGTCAATAGAGATGTTGAAGAGCACCAGTCCCAAGACGGACCCCTGTGGGACACCACTCGTGACTGACCTCCACCTGGACGTAGAGCCATTGACTACAGCCCTTTGGTTGTGACCCTCCAGCCAATTCTTTATCCAATGAACAGTCCACCCATCAAATCCATATCTCGCCAGTTTAGAGATAAGGATATGGAGCGGGACCATGTCAAAGGCCTTGCACAAGTCCAGGTAGATGACATCTGTTGCCCTCCCCTGGTCCACCGATGCTGTCACTCCATCATAGAAGACCACCAGATTGGTCAGGCACGACCTGCCCTTGGTGAAGCCGTGCTGGCTGTCTCGGATCATGTCCTCATCTCGCATGTGCCTTAGCATCGCCTCCAGGAGGATCCGCTCCATGATCTTCCCAGGCACAAACGTGAGGCTTACTGGCCTGCAGTTCCCTGTGTCTTCCTTTGCTATGCTTTGGGTTGCTTTTTAAAATTGGCATTGATTGGTCACTCAGTTGTCCTGAAAGGTGACAACAATTTTTTAAGTGAGAGATTTCATGCCACTGCTGCTATAGCTTTCAATTACTTAAAATTACTGAGGTTTTTTATTCAGATGTATCATCCTTATTCCTTCCAAATTGCGAATTGTAGGATATTTGAATCATGGCACCTCAAGTACCTCATGTCATCTGAATCAAGATGAATAAATCAATCTAATGCTAAACTTTGAAAAATCTTTGATGTTCCATGAGTTTAACTGGACTCCCTCCAGTTAGCCAAGTGTGAATGAAGAGCAGTAGTGGGGTTTTAGGCTAAGAAAGTTCCCCTAACTCTCTTGGGAGTGAGTAGCAGAGATTCCCAGCAGGAATGGGTTCCGCCAGCCAGCCAGCCCCCATCTTGCATGAGGAGCAGTAGGTTTGCCATCAGGAAGTGGAGAGGAGCTAGCACAGATACCTGGACTGTGGTCTTACAGCTCAGATTAGATTTTTCTGCTCTTGAAGGAAAACATGTCTGTCACTGGACCTGAAAGGGAGTTTATGAAATTTAGCTCAGCAAAGCGTTTAGTTGCAGTGTGTGAAAGCCTCAATTGCGTTTTATCATGAATATTAGAACTTGCAGGTTTTATCACAGTCTGATAGCTCCAGCCCCATCTGGCATTGCAGGATTAACTTTTGACACTGTTTTTTTCTTGAAAGATTCTATTTTACTCCATTATAAGCCAACTCTTCTCCCTACTTTGGACATAAAGCACAAGGTTAGTATGATTGTTTTAATGGCTTGTGTTTGAAATATAAGTCCTTTCTAGAGAGGGAATTGTGGAATACCTGTGATTTCCTTGACGCTCTGTCACACGCCCATCTCTGTGTTACTGCCATTCCACCTTTCTGCCTCTCTGATCAAGAAAACCTTTCCTTTAGCTCAGAGAAATGTGAATATCCTTCATCATCAACAGACGCCTCCCAATAGTTCTTAGGCCAGTGCGTGATGATCATGGCCAACTGAAAAGTCACAAAACCATCACCTGGGAAAGCGATAATTAGAAGCAAACAGGTTGCTGATCCTTGCCTTCTAAAAGAATCTCGTGGCTTTAAGTGGCTCTGGACTGCATCAGCAAGGGCAACTACATATGTCTTATCAATAAATGGTTTTACCATTCCAACAAACTGTTCTTGTGGAAGCTTTCTTAGACATAAACACCACTCCCATCTTGTGAAATCTAAAGAGTTTCTGGGAACTGGGAATATTAATCTGCCACATTTAACTGTACAGTGCGCAATTCTAGCGGTGATTGTAATCTTTATTGATTTCTTAGTGTTTCTGACCATGTAGGGTGGATATGGCATAGAAACAAATGTTTCAAAGTGGAAATGCAAATTAGTTTATAAAAAAGAATACATAGTTCTATCCAATTAATTGCTACAATTCTGGCTGATGAACTTTTCCGTATTCCAGTATTTTGGTTCCAGTATAACAAGTTTACAGTGAGGATGTTTGTCTGTTCACCAGGAAATGCACGTTGAGGTATGTGGCTGAGCCTTCACTCAACCCTCGCGTTCTACGATTCTGCTCTCCAGACAGGAAGGCCACTGAGGAATTGTCTTTAAATTCTCAAAATGGATGTTGTGTAAAAGCTTGGATCTGAAGTTTGCCACTGGTTTTAATAAATTTAGGTTCTTCATCATGAGCTACAAATGGCTCTCAGTTCTTGATTTTTACCTGTTGTCTGAAGCTGGTATACGAGCCCAGGCACTGGGATGATAACCTGAAATTTAGGCCTCGTTCCTCATTTAGGTGTGGATTCGAAACAATTAAGTTTCTTAATTAAGTGCCTATTGCAGCTCCCAATAGAAACAGTGGAAGATCCCACCGACTCCAGTCAAAGCTGAACTGAGCGCCAGCACCATGGAAGCTGGTAGAGCAGGAGAAACCTATATATTTCTGAACTAATACATTGCATTTTTTTCTGTTGTGACTGGAGATAGCTGCTTTCAGTGGAATCTTACCTGAGTATGCATAGAATCAACAACAATTATCTTTTTAAAAAAATCCTCACTAAACATTAATTATGATGTTGTTGATGTTTTCTTTCTTACAAGTTTTGAATGCTTCATAATACATTAATTTTGGGGATAACTTTTTTTTTTTTTTTTTTTACTTGCTTTTTCTTTATACGTGCCTGTCGGTCTTGTCAGGGAGATTTTTCTGAGTTATTAAACCTCAGAAATTAAAAAATCCTTTCCATAAAATGTTACTCATATGAATACTTATTGCTCAAGCTGCCTTATCAAAATCAATAAGGTTACATGTGGATGTGGAGTTTGCTTATATAATTAATAGTTACTGGCAAATCTCATTTTTACAGAAAACGCTGTAAATTTTGTACTGCCCCAGGAATGACGGAGTAAGATAGGTGAATGTATCAGTGTCGTGCCGATTCTGGTTCTGGACAAATTGTGTGTTTGTGTTCTGTTAAGCCTGCTGTACAGCGTGGTAGGTCATCAGACTTTGATACAGTACAAAGTTTACAAAGTATGCTGTAGGTTCACTGTAAAAGGGGACTGGATTTAGTACCTACACATAGCAAATAGATGAACTTGACTCAGTCCTAGATATTCCCATGAGTCACTTCTTTATTACTCTTCTGTAAATTATATTGGTGATAGAGGAGGAAATTGCTGAAATCAAGTCTCATGAGAAAGTCAGTTAAATGAAAACATTGTACTTACTAGGACCAATAAGACCTGAATTCAGATTTGTAAGACAAAGTGCAGTGTGAAAAGGTTTATTGCTGGCAATATAAATGTTCACTGGAAACAGTATGACTACTGTAGGTCACTGCATTAGTCATTTAGAATGTTATAAACTCTCTTCCTATTAATGTGCTTAAGAGTTTTATACTGATGTTTAAACAACTGGATGGAGATATAACAGCATGTCTAACTTGGTGCCCAGTTCTTAAATCTTTTACTCATACAAGTATTCCCATTAGATTTGATTTCCCTTGATTTATGGCTCTTAAATTCCATTAGCTTCAACAGAGTTATTTCTGATTTATGGTTTTGTAAATGAGAAGGGGCTTGATCCCACTGGGACTGGTCAGATGCTTACAAGTTTCAGGACAGGGACGATGATTATTAAATACTTTATTATCAGGATTTAAAAGGAATATGAATATTCTTTGCTGTGAAATGTCTCTGGCTGTAGTTTGTTAAAAAAATCGTATTTCTTAACTACTCTTTTCACTGCATAACTGAAACAGCAGTGTCGAACTTTGTCAAACCACAGTAATCTGCTGTATTGTAACTGCATATCCAAGTGTAGATTAGGAGAAAACAGTAATCCTTACAGTTTGGAGTGGCTAATAGTATGTGGAATATAGCTGTTCTGTTTGCTGTTTAAATAAACGTTCACAATGTGGCATGAGTATTGTCCTCTTTCTCTCATTGTCATTTTACGTTTGATCAGTATCACAACATGGAATAGGTTTGGAAGTCAATAAAATAGTGGCAAAGCTTATTTTAGGCAGTGCAGTGTATCATTCAGTTATTTTACATTCCAGAGTAGTAAGTTGGTAAAGGGGAAAAAAATTCAGAACACAGTGACAATTCAGTGGACTCCTCAAAATCCTTAAGGTATTTATTTCCTTTTCTTTCTAGTTATTGGGGCTGTTTACTTAAACAAGCATTACCATATTGCCTAACAGCTTTGCAGATGCAACATTTGTTATAGCTTGAACTTGCAATGGATGATGGTATGTAACTGTGTTGAAGTCATTTTAAATGTTGGAGAGGTTAAGCATGTTCATACAGCAGAAAATATGTACCCTTCTTGTTGCACTCTTTTTTACTTACAGAAATGAGATGGTGACTCATTGGGCTTCACAGAAGGGCTTGAACTGTCAGTTTAAATTGCATTGCTTTGTGTTTTGAAAAGAAACAATAGAAAAGATTAATGGGAAAGGAGGCAGTAATTGATTTCCTTTTGAGAATTTTCATGAAATGTTTAATGTTGCCCTGGAACTGGAAACCCGTAATCACAGGTTGCTGAGCAACCTTGCTTTTCTTTATTTGATAGGGACATGAACTTGCCAATTGCTGCGATGCCTCCTTAGGCAGAGCTCTCAGAGACACCAGAGCTGCAATTTATTAAGGTCCATAGTTGTACTTGGATTGTAAAATTTCATGACAGATGTGGAAAGGGCTTCCTTCCCCATCTCCCATCAGCTCTTTTAGACTAATACATTTCTTGGAATACCACACACTTCATACACCTGCTTCCCCTCCCACCCTCATTAGAAAAATCGGGGCTGTATGTTCAGCATTTTTCTTAGCGTCAAAACCTGTTGGTCAGTCCGAGACAGGAGGTGGATGAAACTCTTCCTTTCTGACATTAAAAGATTTCAAGTACTACAGTCAAATTTCTGCTGCTTTGGAGTATGGGGTTTGAATAACCAACATAGTGTCCAGATATCTTCCACCTGCCACATTGTATTCATTCTTAGCTTCACTGAGGTTTTATGTTTGTGTCTTTGTTTCTTAGGAAAGGGGTACCATGTAGCAAGGATTGTGTGCAGAGGGTAAACAGTACACATAGCACAGTTCACATTCAAGAAGGGCTGCAGGCTCTTGTCCTCACTTAAAGGCTGGTGCAAGTTCTTGTTCCCAGAGCTGCAACTGCAAAAGGTAGGGTCCAGGCTCAGTCTGCTTCTCATACCATTTTTGGAAGGGATCTGAATTTACTGTGTAGAAGGATGACCCATGGTGAGGCAGCATTCTCTTCACCACTTACCCACGTAACATTCAAATGTTATTTTCATCTTCCCTGTATTCAGGCAGCTTTCTGTTGACTTTATTTAACTAACTGATGTCCTAAGGCTTTCTCTTTGTGTGATTTGGCTTCAGGGCTT
>VXAV01008374.1:62604-91870 GCA_013399715.1 Alectura lathami | reverse complement strand
TTACACTCCTTCCCATTAGCCTGCAGAACTTGCCTGCTCACATTCTGCTGCATGGAAGTTTCAGTTGTAGTTTCAGAGCTTAATCATCTCTGTCAGTTTGGAGATCATAGATAGATACTTACAGTATATTTAACTGACAACTTTAGTATTTTTATTTCCTCACAGATGTTTATGAGGACACTCACATGTGAATGTAGATGAATTCATTTAGTAATTATGTCCTAGATTATCTTAATACTGCCTTAGAATATGAAATTGTATATGGGAGAAATACAATCCAAGGACAAAGCCTGGAAAGCTTGGCTGTTGTTTCAATATATACATTTTCTCATCTTAAAAAAAGAGAATAAGGCCTACCAAATATTAAACTAATGTGTGTATGTGAATGCTTTGGTTTTCTGGGGTTCTATTGTGATATTGTAGGATTATTATTTCTATGAATTATTGTATTCTTCAATAAATGTAGCATGGAGATATTAAAATTTAGGTCTATACCCATTTAAACTTTTCAGTGATGAAGATTACTTCCAGAGAGAGGAGGTCTCCTCTGGCCCTGCCACGCATTCTCCTTGCTTTTCACCAGGCAATTCCTCAGGAATGTTCCTCCGTCTCGTTTTGAAGAGATCAGGTCTCCCAGGTCAAAAAGGAGATTACAAAGTTTTCCCAAGGATAAAACAGCTAAATTGCCATCAGTCTCTAAGGTGGTTAGCTGTGCAGCCTGGTGTTTCTGTCTTTGCACTGCTTTTCCTCTGAGTGCCTCTAAGACCTGGTAGTTAAATTATAAAAAACAATTTAACAAGAACATCCATAATATGATAAGTTTTATTGTGCTATATTTCCATAGTTTAACTATTCTCCAAGTAGTCCAAGGATTTGGAAGATCTAAGTAAATTCCCATTAAGGGAAAAGAGGGCAATAAAATTTTTAATAACACCGGTGTTACCTTACTGTGAGAGGCACTGGCAGTTAGTGAGTATGAATTAAATTCCATTTAAAGGGTTAGAGATCCCTTTATTTCATTGACAGTTATAAACTAAAGCTGTAGATCTCACTATTTTATTATTATTACTGTTACTATTATTATTATTATTATTAATCTGAAAATCAGCCATGCCTGGAAGAGACCCTGCATTATAAGTTCCAAACTTAATTCTATGGCCATAGTTCTGTCTCCTGAGTACAAGGCCTTTGAGGGAGTGCAGCCATCGAGGATTAGCAAGCCTCCAACTTTTCCCATTTGATTGGAAGGTAGAGCTTACAGATTCCTCAAGTCTTTTCTATGGGTAGCTAGTGCTGGCAAATTGTAGGAGTGCAATTAGGCCATCCCTTAGTTCTGCTGTTGTGTATGCCCTCAAAGCAGTGAGCTACAGTTTGTCCTGGAAAAAAAAAGTCCAACTCTCCAAATTTGGCGAGACAAAACACAGAGAACTGGGTGATGTTGAGATCTGTGTAGCATGAAATCAGACAAATGTTTATTTATTTATTTTCACTACAATATTGTAAGTTTCTGTTTATGCAGTTCTGTGCAATGGTAAAATACAACTATCTGCTTAAGCGCTGTCTTTTCAGCTGTGTTCTTGAGCACAGACTCGCATACTGTTGTGTGCACATAGTAGTGAATCTGTGATTCATGGTGGTGACAGCAAAGTCCTTAAAAGGTCTGTAACCTTTCCTGGAGTACTGTGACACAATGAATATGCACTTCACTGGTTGCTGAGGGCTTACAGAGCTAGATTAGTATCACTAGCCAGCAGCTGGTTCTTCAGCCCTGTGTCGGACTACTTGTGAGTCCAGGCAACATCCAGGAATTGACTGATAAGACCTCTTTTATCTTGTGGGGCTCTTATCCATATTGGTGCTAACCCTGGAACCGAATTTCAGTGGCTGAGGCAAAAATAATAATTTTTAAAATGTGCAGCAGTATCTTGATGGTAGGAGACATTCAGTGTCCTACAGGCTGTTAGACTGAAAATAAATGCTATTTAATGTGGTCACAAGAGATGCAACAACATGGCTGTGGACAATAATGTCCTTGCTTTCCTTTTGGGCTAAAATTGATGTGGAAACTGCTCTTCTTTCTGATGCAAGCTATGTAATAGAATCATAGAATCACAAAATCATAGGATGGTTAAAGTTGGAAGGGACCTTAATTTTGTCTGGTTCCAGCCCACCTGCAGGGGACAGGGACAGTTTCCTCTTGACCAGGTTTCTTAAAGCCCCATCCAGCCTGTCTCTGAACACTTCCAGGGATGGGGCATCCACAGCTTCTCTGGGCAACCTGTTCCAGTGCCTTGCCACCCTAACTGTGAAGAATTTCTACCTTATATTAAACCTAAACCAGCTCTCTTTCAATTTAAAGCCATTACTCCTTGTCCTGTCTCTTCACACCCTTGTAAAAAGTCCCTCCCCAGCTCTCCTGTAGGCCCCCTTCAGATAGTGGAAGGCTGCTATAGGGTCCACCGGGAGCCTTCTCTTCTCTGGGCTGAACAAGCCCAAATTCCTCAGCCTTTCTTTGCAGGGGAGGTGCTCCAGCCCTCTAAACATCCTCATAGCCTCCTCTGGACCCACTCCAGCAGCTCCATGTCCTTTTTATGTTCAGAGCACCAGAGCTGAGTATAGTACTCCAGGGGATGTCTCATGAGAGCAGAGTGGTGTGCTGATCATACTTCTTTTTCTGCAGCCTAGGATATGGTTGTTTTTTTGGACTGCAAACACACATTGCCAGCTCATGTTGGGCTTCTCATCAGCCAACACCCCAAAGTCCTCCTCAGGGCTTGTCTCAATCCACTCATCACCCGGTCTGTGTTTGTGCTTGGGATTGCCCCAACCAATGTGCAGCACCTTGTACGTGGCCTTACTGGACTTCGTGAGATTCCCACATGCCCATCTCTGAAGCCTGTCCAGGTTCCTCTGGATGGCATCCCTTCCCTCCAGCATGTCAGCTGCACTGCTCAGCTTTGGTGTCGTCAGCAAGCTTGCTTAGGGTGCACTCAATCCCATTGTCCGTGTTGCCAACAAGCATTGCAGAGCACCATTCCCAATAGTGACACCTGGTGAATGCCACTTGTCATTGGTCTCCACTTGGGCATTGAGCTGCTCAGCACAACTTTCTGAATGCATCCATCCAGCCTATTCCTTACCTTGCTGAGTGGTCCATCTGTCACATCTGTGTCTCTCTTACTTAGAGTCGAGGATGTCATGCAGGACAGTGTCCAGGTACATGACCTCAGTTCGTCTTCCATTACCCATCAACACTGTAACTCCACATTTGTCAGGCATGATTTGCCCTTAGTAAAGCCATGCTGACTGTCACCAGTCACCTCTCTGTTTTCCATGTGCCCTAGCATAGTTTCCAGCAGGACTTGCTCCAGGATCTGGGCATAGAGTTGAGACTGACTGGCCTGTAGTTTCCTGGGTCTTACTGTTTTGCCTTTTTAAAATTGGAGTTACATTTCTCCTTTTCCAGTCAGCAGGAACTTCACTGGACTGCCAGCTCTTCTCCAACATGGTGGATAGTGGCTTTGCAACTTCATCTGCCTGTTCCTTTGGGACTCTCAAATGCACCTCATCAGGTCCAACGCAATGTCCACATTCGGGTTCCTTAAATGGTCTTGAACCTGATCTGTTCCTACACTGGGTGGTTCTTCATTCTCCCAGTCACTCCTTTGCCCTCTGTGACTTGGGTGATTTGGCTCCTTACGTCACCAAAGGAGTGTGCTGGCCCATGGACTAAGAAGCTGTATCTGCACTAGCACTTGCTCTGGCAGCAGATTTCAGCCAGCAGACGACCATGTGTTCGTGGTCTCAGCAGTCCCAGGATCTTGCAGGTCTTTGAGATGTCCATGAGAAGGCTTTCCCATGTAGGTTTAGAGAGGGTTTTTGCACAGATGTGCCTGGGCAGACATGAGACCAGGCTTCTCTGTGAGACAGAATCATACCAGTTAAGCTGAATCCCCTTTCAGACAAAAGGCAGCATAGATATTACTGTTCCACTGCTATTATATTTTATTTAGGCTTAGTCAAACCGATTCATATTTAATTTATGATAAACCAACTTTGTTTTATTGAATGTTTTGATATTGGACTTGAACTAAACACGAGTGATTCTTCCTGAAGTAAAGATATTGATGGACCAGCTGAACATACTGAGATGAATATCTTAGATCCTGGTGCAGTTATCTGCATTAGATGAAGTCTTGAATTGTAGATTTTTTTTTTTTTTAAATGTAAAAGGGTTCTCTCTCATTCCCTGTTCTGCTTACATCTTTAAGATAAAATAGAAAAGTGCTTTGTGAGAACAAAAAATCCTGAGAGCATTTCTTAGTTTTACTCTGGTATTTTCTCAATATTTTTGTTTTCTAATACTCTAAAAGCATGTTCTCGGAGTTCTTCAGTGCCTTGTGTCCAATTCTCTTTGAACCTTTAATGTTAAATAGTCAAGTTTCCTACATTTGTACTTTTATAGATAAAAATTCGTAAGACAGGATCTTTGAGATTAGAGTTTTTAAGTGTTGCTCCAAAGCTTAGTTGTCCCTTTTTTTTCCTTATCATTAAGGAACCTTTGACTAAATTATTAATTGTCTTACAAGATTTACAGTGTAACAGAAGTCCAAATTTCACATGACTTGGTGAGATGTTCTCTCTAAATACAAGGAGACTGAATGTTTGTTTATAAGTTTGTGAAAATGAAGTTCTGTGTTACGAATTTTTTCATGTTTGTGGAAGGGAAAATATTTTTGTCACATTGTGTAGTCGGCATTTAATATTCATATTACTACAGTGTTCTGGTGGGATGAATAAGAAGTATTTTTATTTACTGTTTTGAAAATTGCAGCTTTGCATAACTTGACTTGGTACTTTCAACTAGTCATTAGCCTGTGAGGTTTCCATTTTCATTCATTTCCATCTTTCTGTGTCCTACTTCTTCCTTGCCCACCTTTGGCAGAAAGAGAAGCCTGTGCTTGTTGTATAGTCTGATGCTGTGAACGTCCTTTTTATAAGTTAATTATATAAATAACCAAATCTAGTGCATTTTGCAGTACATTTCCTTAAGCAAACTAGATGGAATGCCTTTTAATAACCATATAGTCATTTGATGATTTTTATACTTGCCATTTGAAGACAGTTTGGATATAGATTGATACAGAATTACTTACAGTACTGCATATAAATTAAACATTAAAAAGGTAGATACAGACAGACTAAGCAGCTCAATTATAATCTTTGGTTATGCAGTTACTGCCTCAAGGACACTCCATCCATTTCATATCATATGTCCTTCTTTTGAAAGATGATCACTGGGTTCAAGTAACATTTCAGCACAGCAGGAAATTGCATAATTTATAGACATTTAAAAATGAAAAACAGAAAACTGCTTTCCATAAATTAAATCTCCCTCTCTTTTTTTTTTCATCTCTCCCCTAACAGATTGGAACACTGAAGGATTACTACCACTTCTACCATAGTAAAACAATTAAAAGGTCAGTTCTCTCAAGTAGAGGTACCCACAGCTTCATTTCAATGGAACCAAAGGTAAGAAAATCCACCTATGTGTCTGAGGCAAAAGCCTTTGCATATTTTATATGAAATACCATACCATGAGACGTTTACCAGAATGGCATATAGCGTTACAAGAGCTGACACACTATCTGTTTGCTAAGGTTCTGCTTCCCATTAAAATGAAGCGAAGACAATACTGTGCTGTTCACTATGTGCTATTCTTGGATCGTAAGGTCCAACATTATTCATGGAGGAGTACAGGAATTTTGTTAATGTACTAATCACTGTGCTGTGCTTCTACACAAAATCACGTGTAGCACCAATGCCTGCAAATCTTCTGTAAATCAACAAGTTTTTGAAGTGAAGATAAGCAATATGCGATGGTATCAATGTTTAGAAAAAAGTTTCTAGTTATTTTTGCTAGTCTTTTTCTGGAGTGTGTGAGGGATAAAAATAAGAAAATTCTTTTCTGTGGTCTTTTCTGGCAGTTTTCACTGAACTTAGTTTTAAGCTGTTTGATCTATTTAAAAACAGTAAAAGGCAGTTTGACTACTATACATTCATCTGTTTCCATGAGTGCTGGGACCCACCTTTCAGACAGCAGGCGCTGTGCTTACAACAGGTGATGCTGCAAGAGGTACATGTTTGCATGTGCATCTCAGCCCATGCTATTTCCCATGTGCACAGAGGTGCAGCAGTTCACATGCAAACACACAAGTTCACATGCATGTACCACTGTAAATTTTGCTGTTGTACCCAGCTTCAGGATACCCCTTCTGTGCTGCTGGCAGCCAGCCCTGATTACTGTGGCCAAAACTGTGAGGCACAGCATGGCAGAAAATCAGGGCCATAATCTATTTTCCAGTGTTTTCAACCATATATTACCATTTAGGTCTCATCCCATATGCTGTGTTCTGTGCTGCTGCATGTATAGGAATCCTGCTCTCCAGTTTCAGGATTGTTGTGAAATATGACTGTAATATTGAGAAGCCCTAGTGAGAGCTGTGCAGGGTAGTCAGCCCTGTTAGTGATTCTGTACTCCAAAAAGAAGCTAAGAGTCTAGTACCATGATCTGGTGAAGTATTTGTGATTCACCTTGTGATTGCTCCATTTAATCTGGGCTTGAAAATTCTTGTGCAGCTATAGATGTGTAAAAATGTGAACATGCATTTGTAGACTTAGGGCCAGTTTTGTGTGTGTATAACATTTCATGAATATTAAAGTAGACTGGAAATTCAATTGTGTTGTATAAGCTGTGCCTTTTAAAAACACATGGTTTAATGTTAAAAAAAAGCACATCCATGGCTCTGAGGATGTTAAAGGACTGTTATTATATGCCATTATATTTATGAGTGGAACTGGATCTAATGCCAATATTTGCAGCAGATTAGATGACATCTGTATTTGTGAAAAAGCGAACACTAAGGTTTGTGTTCTTTCCAAATCGTTTAATGGTAGTTTACTTAATGCTTAAAATCCTCTCGGTGTAGCATGTACACAGAATTGCTTGATGTGTGCTTGCTTCACATGTGGATCACTAATTTGCTGCTTTATGAAATTTTGAATGATGAGATTTTTGTTGAAGGGAGATGCCTTACATAGGTTATCTGTAGTGGAAGAAGCATTGTGATATCTGGTATTTCTGAGCTACTTGTGTGGATAGTGTTTGATTTCACGGAATCACAGAATTGTAGGGATTGGAAGGAACCTCAGGAGATCATCTAGTCCAACCCCTCTGAAGAAGCAGTTTCTCTACAGCAGGTTGCACAGGAAAGCATCCAGACAGGTTTTGAATACCTCCAGAGAAGGAGACTCCACAGCCCCTCTGGGCAGCCTGTTCCAGTAAAGTTTTTTCTTAGATTTGTGTGGAACTTCCTGCGTTCCAGTTTTTGCCCATTGCTCCTCATCCTGTCACTGGGCATCACTGAAAAGAGCCGGGCCTCATCCATTCTGCTCCCGCATTTCAGATATTTATATACCTTGATGAGATGCCCTCTCAGTCTCCTCCAGGCTGAAGAGCCCCAGTTCTCTCAGCCTTTCCTCATACGGGAGATGTTCCAGGCCCCTAATCACCTTTGTGGCCTTGCACTGGACTCTCTCCAGAAGATCGCTGTGTTTCTTGTACTGAGGAGCCCAAAACTGAACACAGTATTTCACATGCGGCCTCACCAGGGCAGAGTAGAGGGGGAGGATCACCTCCCTTGTCCGGCTGGCTGCGCTCTTTTTAATGCAGCCCAGCACACCATTGGCCTTCTTTGCCACAAGGGCACACTGCTGGCTCATGGCCAACCTATTGTCCACCAGCATCCAGGTCCTTTTCCTCAGAGCTCCTTTCCAGCAGGTCAGCCCCCAGGCTGTACTGGTGCATGGGGTTGTTCCTGCCCAGGTGCAGGACTCTACACTTGCCCTTGTTGAATCTCATCAGGTTCCTCTCTGCCCAGCTCTCCAGCCTGTCCAGGTCTGTCTGAATGGCAGCACAGCCTTCTGAGGTGTCATCACTCCTCCCAGCGACTGTATGTATCATCAGCGACTGATTGTATCATCAGTGAACTTGCTGAGGGTGGACTCTACCCCTACATCAAGGTCACC
This sequence comes from Alectura lathami, assembly GCA_013399715.1. Lineage (NCBI taxonomy): Eukaryota > Metazoa > Chordata > Aves > Galliformes > Megapodiidae > Alectura > Alectura lathami. Next base: position 83,782 of record VXAV01008374.1, on the reverse strand, counting down.
GATGAAGTTGTTCTATGATTCTGTGTTGAACAAGACCGGACCCAGCACCGACCCCTGAGGAACACTGCTGGTCACAGGCCTCCAGCTAGATTCCATGCGAGGGATCACAACCCTCTGGGCTCTGCCAGTCAGTCAGGTCTCAGTCCACCTCACAGTGCACTCATCTATCCCACACCTTCTAAGCTTTGCTACAAGAATGTTGTGAGAGACAGTGTCCTTTTTGAAGACTGGGGTGACATTTGCTGTACTCCAGTCTTCAGACACCTCTCCCGTTTTCCAAGATCTTTGGAAGGGGGAAGATGGCAGCAAGCAGTGTAGCTAACAATTCTGCCAGCTCCTTCAGCATCCATATGTGCATCCCATCAGGGCCTGTGGATTTATGAGGACTGATTTTGTCTAGACTCTCTCTGTGGAAAGGGTCATTTCCACCTCAGCCAAGGGAAAGTCATCCCCTCTACAGAACATCTCTCTTTCCTCTAGCATCTGGGATTCCCAAGGGGCAGTTCTAGGCATAAAAACAGAAGTAAAGAAAGCATTCAGTACCTCCACCTTCTCAGCATCCCTTGTTACCAGCGCACACATCTCATTCAACAGTGGGCCCACATTTTCCCCGGTATATTCCTCTTGCTATTGATATACCTTGCCTGATTTAGCTGTGTGACCATAATAGGGAAGACATATAGGTGATGTAAAATGCCTCTGTTATGGAATTTCAATTAATGGATCACTTTGATGATCTTTGGCTTGATCTTTCATCTAGAAATGTATCTTGATACTATCATAAAGTATGTAAATAATTCCAACAGGGAACATAAACAAGATATATGTATTACATATTTTGACAATTGTCTCAGCATTAAACAAACTGCAAACTAAATTTGCAACTAAATGCAAATTACTCTGCATTTGGTTGAAAAAGGATATGCAGTGTAACATGTTTTTGGCTATTATCCGCATCCTTGTCCAGAAATACTGCAGGTATTCACTTAGGGGTGAAATTGATCAGATAGTTTTAAGAGGAGATGCACTAGTGAGGCTTTAATGTCCATAACATAGATTGTCATGTAGAAAATTTAAACAGCTTTCTCCACAGCATCTTTTCTATTCTTGGTTATAATCGCATGGTGTTTTCTATGTGTTGTTGGAAAAACAAAGACATGAGAGAAGTTTGTGGAGTCACATCAGAGATTAGTACTGTTCATCAAAGCTAAACACTCAATGAAATCTACTACAGTCTACTATAGTCTACTACACATCATCCAGCTGGTGTGATGCTTTTGGTTGGCCTTTGGCAGGGATCACTGAAAGCACTATACCATGAACTGAGAGCCTTTTTTGGCTCTGTAGAGTTTGCTTAGTGAAGCTATTTTGGTGATGCATGAAACAAGGGGAACAGGAGTGAAATGGAAGGGGGAAGATGGACAGTCTGCGCGTGGTTGAAAGGCATCATGAAACTCTAACTGAGGGATGGAATAGTTAAGTTTATTGCTGGTAGACTCTCTACTGAGATCAAACTGATACAGCATTTTCAGGGATGGGAATAAAAAGCTGTGGTGCACCTCTGGGTTTCCCCCAGTGGTGAAATGAAGATACGCTCAGTATGCTAAGTGAAATGGAGATATGCATAGCAGGGTTGCAACCTTGCTCTGTAAGTCAGGCTTTACATCAGTACAAAGCAAGAAGAAACTCCAATGTAGCTTTTCTATCACTGAACAGATTACAGTTCCAATGAAATGTGATAGCTGAAGAACCTTGCGCATAACAATAATACGTAGAAGTTTAAATGGACGGTATAGATGTGAAAGCTGCCTTTTCATACAAGAAGCTGTTACATGAGATAAAGAGCTTGTAGTGAAGGGCTGTGATAATGAAATTTGTGACTTGTATGGAAAGAAATGTCCCACAGAATCAAGTGGTACAAATGGCAAAGCAATATTCATAGAAGAATACAATTTTTAAGGGATTGAAATGCAGTTTTAAGATTGATAAAATGTTCAAATCTATGTACATACAAACTCAAGTTTGTTCCATTTTGCTGAAGAGGTCTGTCCCCCTGGTACTTTGCATCACAACAGAGATCTGAAAAAGAAATGTGGTGAACAGGAATGCTGTAAAATGTAACAATAATTCAACTTCCTGTAAAATGTCACATTTGCTAATGGGGAAAACATTTTACAGTGTTAGTGTTTGTTTGTCAGTATGAACCAGGACGACAACTCTTATTTTTCAGTTTTAATTTATTTCAGATAGGTTTATCTGGATTTTGAACTCCCGGCTGGTGGTTCAGATTCCTTCATCATTTACAAACTGAAAGATTTTCAGTCTCACTTTCATTGAAATAAGCAGTAAAGATACCTAATTTCAGTGGAACACCCTGCTTGAGTCAGATTGTGCAGAAGTGTCATGCCTTCACCACCTCTGCTTCAGGATCAGAATACATGGCAAAAACATTGCTGCAGACATCTGCATTTTACCCAGTCTCACCTAAGCATGCACAGAGCAGATCTGTGTGATCTGCTGACACAAAGCTGTTAGCAGCGTGTGTGCGTGGGGTACTACCTCTACCATTGTGAGCTGGGTAGGATTGGTGGCAGCAGCACGTAGAAGAACACTAGCCGACATATCTCAGAGGAGACAACATCAAATGGCCTGGGCTGTTTTCAGAGGGTGGAAAAGTAATAGCAGAATCCTGCCCTTAATACTGATAGAAAATTATGGGTGTTCATGAGAGGTCAGAAGGGAGCAGAACAGTAGCAGTCAGGAGTAAATGTTTCATCATGTGGCTGTGTAGCAGGGTTTACCTCAATTCACACTGCTAAATAATATCCTGATTTGGTACTTGAGATAGCTGGTTGAAGAGGTGGGGTGAGGACGGATGTCACCACAGGGTAATGGTCTTTGACAAGGAATGTGCCACTGGTTATGGAGCCTGCCTTGGGGAAGCAACACATTGGATAACTCTGGATTACAATGTTTATTGCAAACAGAGAGGAGGGTCCAGATTTTCAGTGCTGAGAGGATCATCATCAAGTTGTATTTTCCAATTATTTGTGAATTTAAATGTGCTGAGATTGGGGTGTGAGGTTGAGCAAGGAAGAAATAAAGCTTCAAATAATTTGTTTCATGTAGGAGACACAAACTTCAGCAGGAATGAAGAATTTCAGTACAGTACTAAAACACTTGGCTTTTAAAGGGAAGCATCATGGACTGACAGCTTAAAGAAACACTGAAAAGAATTCTGTTATGGGAAAGGTCCTGTTTCATACAGGCACTGCTAAGTGCTACGTTGTTAAACCTCGTTAGTGAACAAAAAGAGTTTGTTAGCCAAACAGAGCAACAGAACTGTTAAACGTTGGGACCAGGTGAGTTACTGACATCTGCCTGGGTAGCCATAATCTGCATTAGCACTCAGAGGACAAAGAATCAATGCTGCTTGGTAGCGAAATAATAGGAGCTGTCATGCTGATTTCCATGTTCAGCATTTGACTGGGGGGCTTAGGTTAGTTGTTCAGTGATGCAATATTTACCACTGTGGACTCTTTATTTAATTGCCTCAAAGAGCTTTTACATGAGTAATCCTTTAGCTTAGTCAAAATCAAGAACCAGACTTGCTATTTCAAGGAGCCTGTTGCCAGTGAGTTAGAACATGAACAGAATCACAATGTATGAGAGGGCACAGCAGTATCTCCCTTTGGTACCTGTCTCCAGAGTGTTAGAAGGCTTCATGTAAACATGAGCAAACAGACCTGCAGTTTGTATCTTTTTGTGGGGCCTTTTGAGACACAAGGTGGCTGTTCACCTACAAGCAGCTTCATCAAATCCTGCTATAAGTGTCAATCTAACTGCTTGTGCTGCGGTGAAGTTTGCATGAGACAACTGGTATTTTGTTTGTGTGATGGTGATTGAAATCTATACTAATAGGGGTGCCTGGTGTGTTAGTTTTAGCTTATACCACATTCTCCATCAGCAAAAATCCTTGGGATGCCTGCATTGCTTCAGCAGGAACCAAGACCAGTTGTACTGTGCTGAGGCCACCTGACAATGTCAGGCTTATTTCCATTTGTGAGCCAGTGTGGAGTGCAGTTCCCAATGTCGCTAGACCTCGTGGAAGAGCATGATGACAAATGCCAGTGACCAGAGCAGTGCTGGAGTGGAACAGCAATCATGTCTTGTAGCAGGTTTCTCCCTCACCTGCCCCAGCACGGCTCCCGAAGCACTGGGGAAGATGGGGTGAACACCTCATCTTTCTGGGGAACGGAGCAGAATGGAACAAAATAGTGCAGTTAGAAGAGACCTTTAAAGGACATCTAGTCTGACTGTCAGACCTCTTCAGGCCAAGCACAGCTAGGGAATAGCAACCTGAATTGTGTTGTTCCTTTTTGGCACATGGGAGGTGTTCGGCCTGTGGATGGTACAAACCCAGCTCAGAACGGAAACTGGTGTGGCAGCAACCTAAAGATGAAAAAGGCTTAGTCCAGAGCACATCCACACAGTCTCAAATGAATGTACCACGTATGTGGCCATCCCTGTGCACTGTGCTGGCCAAATCCAACTCTGGTGTAATGGGATACAATGGTTCTTCAGCTGGGAATTTTTGTCATATAATGGTGATTTCTCTTCATTTATCTACAATAGGAAAAAGTATTTAATGAAGTTAATCGTAGCGCTAATGGGACTGAGGCTTATTTGTGGTGAACAAAAGCTTTGTTAATGTCTGATTCTATTACGATATTCATAAGATACCTGACTTTTCTATTAGCACTTAAAGAAACCCTCAGAAATAATCGCTGAAGCTACCTCGTGGAATTACCTTTTGATGTTTTCTACTAAAACCAGAAAAATGGCCAATATGAATTCAGTGTAATATAATTTTAGGAAAGAAAAATTCTCACTCAGATAATATTGAAGTGTTTCTTGACATAAATTATCCTGTTTGATTATCTACACTTATTTCAGTTTCATCTTAATTATGAAGTTGTTAGCACCTACCTCAAAGGGGTTTTGTCCCCTCCATTCCTTAATTGCCTGTGCATTAAAAAGAAATTTCAGATTTCAGAACATACTAATTTTCTGGCTATGTGGTTATTTTACAGAACTGCTTGGCAATGTCAATCTCTCTGTTAACTGTTGGGCAAGAGCCGGAGATTAGTCTAGAGGTTTTAACTGGCTCACTTCCTAATTAGTGTAGCAAATGGTTTGAGGAATGAAAAATAAATTCAGCAGGATGGCATTCTCCTGCTATTTTCATATAGTTATTTTCTTAAGCTGGTATTGAGATGGGCTGGGAAATTGGAAGACCACAATGTGGGAATGTGGGAGGTTGAGATTTTGAGCAGCAATATGCTGTGGAAACAGCATCGTGAGGCCAGCTAGCAAATACCCCATTCTAGCATGAAACAGTCTGTAGGGATTGTGGTAGAGCTGCTGTTACAATCTCTGCCCTTCATCGTCAATGGTGGCAGACCCTAAAGAGATAAGCAAGGGTCAGCCATCTCTCAGAGAAGCAGCTAACCTCTTCTGAGGTTATTCTGAGACACGAATATTCAAAATGAGGCAGATTGTATTGGTCTCCTGAGTCTGATGAATTTGGACCCTTCTAGTGTTGCAGAAGCAAAATCAAAATACAAGATGCAAAATGAAATGCAAAGCCCCAGGCTATGGCATTTTTCTGTAAGGGACTTGCTCTATTAAGAAAAAAAAAAAAAAAAAAAACTATTCTGAAATTTGTAAAGCAACATGTGTCGTGAACATAAGTACTAATGACTTAAAAAATTAGCTGGATTTTAGCTCAGAGCTGTTTAAAAGAACACGTGATTTTTCTTTTGAGCAATTTTGTTCTTTGACCTCTCTGCACTTGGTGAATTTGGGGTGCATGCCAACAGGACTCCTTTGCTTTTGCTTCCAGGTCTGTGTCAGGCTGTTAAGATGTATTTTTTTTTTTCAGTAAGTATGTAGAGCAAATGTTAGGATCAGCAGCAATGTTTGTGAGTGTAACATAGGTCTTGTTACAGAATTTTGTTTAGGACCTTCAGAATTACATAGACATGTTCTTCAGAAGGAAAACTCCCTTCGGGGGACACTTGCTATGTAGCAAGTATAGGATGGTCTTAAAGTCTTTTCCTACGCTGTATAGGCAGTAAATATTTCTGAAGTGAATGTTATGCAGTGCTACATTCATGAATGGTCAGATTTAAGATTCAAAATATAATATCCCTCTTACATTTCTTGAATTTGAGGACAAATCAGAGAAAACTGTTTTGTAGACCTTTTCCCTTCACTGTCACCAGTAGAAGTTATATGGAGAACTGTGTTCTGGTATCTTAAAACCTAGATCCAACCTGTTTACATGTGATAATGGTCACAATTACCTGGTGCAGGCAATCCTTATTGGAACTACAGTGCTGACTCTAACAGAGGGTGAATTCAGGAAAAAGTCCAGTTCATACTACACCTAGCTACAAATTTTACATTGCATTTAGCATCTCTCTTAAGAAAATAAAAGTGCTTGGGGCATAAATACTTATTTGTGAATACTTGCCCTGGTTCCTATCTTGTAGTTTTTAAATGTTTGGGATGTCATAATTGAAACGCTAAATGTATGTTAATGAAACAATAAAAGCAAAAGGGGAAAACACCTGCTCTCTGATGCTTCATCAGAAGACCCTTCAACATCAGAGGGATGGCATTTTCACAGCATGGATAAAGGCTGGGGAAACAACTTGGGCAGCATGCACCGCAGTGTGGTGCAGCGTGCTTTGGGAGTCTTCAGCTGGCGAGTGACATGGGCCGGAGCTAGTAGAGGTCCTGGCCACTTTGCTGAGAGCGTAGAAGGTTCACTTTCTGAGGCATGCTGTGCAGCTAACTTAATTGGCATCATTAGGTTCTCTTGTGTGCCTTAAGTTATCTAAATGCTTTCTAAAATCTTTGCATTCAGGGATAAGATTATCTCAGCATCTCTCTGTCAGGGTTTCTAAACACATGGCTGTTGCTTTCTTGCATAACTGCACATCTGCCTGGCTGGCTCTCCGTGTGCGAGCTGGAGTGCTCAGCCTCATTCAAAGCAGAACCTTTAATGACAGGCACGCAATGCATATACAGCAAGATCACACAGGCGCATGCAGCTCTATTTTGTAGGTGCAGGTGCTACGTTTAAAAAACAACACCAAGAAAATGATCCATTTGCAGCCAGGAAAGGAAAGGGGCATTACATTAATCTCACAATTCAGGACTGCTAAAGGGATTTGCTCAGCCTTAATGCTGACAAAATGTGTGAGAAATTTAGGCCTGTAAGATGACTATTTCATCACAGCAGTTAAAAACATGTTAAAACAGAGAGTCACAAAGGAAAATGCTTGCCAGTCCTTAGTCTGTGGATGCTGTTAGATGTTAATAACATTTGAGTGTCTTTACAGTTCTAGTTATGGTTGTATATGCTCCTGTGTTTTTTTTTAGCAGCAAAATGGGTTTATAGGTGGAAAATGATAGGGCAACTAAATGTTTCAAAAAAGGCATGGGGAATTAGTCCTTCCATTCGTAATCTGTGTTCTAGGAGCTTGCCAGAGAAGACAGCATCTCTGACAGCTGCAGGGGTCTCATGTTACACAAAGTGCGTTTTTGCTGTCATTAGAGTCAGTTTGCATTGCTAGTGGTAGAGAGATAGCAAATTGCTGTTCTGGCTGCTGGGGGATAAAATTGCTGGATATCAGCAAGAGTCAGAAGAGGAGGAAGTGTAGAGATCCTAGTTTCGAACCAGGGAAGGATGCACGGTTCTGGAAAAAGCTGATCCTGCAGGGCCAAATGCCAGAATGTCAGATCAGAGGGAGAGAGGGATTGAAAGAAAACACGCTGTGGAAAGGAGCATCTCAGAGCAGACTGTCTAGGAATGTGACAGGGCAGCTTTTACACACATTTCCTGAGGGGATCCAGCTTCATCCGATACTGATGATATTGGTTATAGTGCAGGATATTCATAGAAAATGGATTAAAGTTGCATTTTTTTTTTTTTCCTCTTGCATTTGGAAAACTTTCTGGCAGCAATATATGATCCTGATGTAGTGCATCAACATTTTTATGCCTCTCTGCCTGCTTCTAACAGACAAGACAATTGCACTCTATTCTAGTGGCAGTTATCTCACCCAGATGTTCTAACCAGTGAACAGCAAATAACAAAGATACACACAGATAATTTATCATATTGAGAGTTATTAACAAGTAATAAAGAGCAGGACAGGGGAGCTATAAAGGCATCCTTCTTCAAGACAATCCCCCCCCCCTCAAACTCTGTGTGTGTAATGACCCCCTTTCTTGCAGGATCATTTTGAAAAGCCAGTGCCACTGCGAAGCCAGTCATTATCCTTGGCTGGACGTTGTGTTTCAGACCATGTGTGCTGCGGTGCCATGGCTCGGAGGAGCTGTGCCCTGCGTGAAACTGTGCGGGTCCGATGTGTGTGGCTGTTACCAGGGCCCCTCACCCTGCCTGTGAGTGGGGACCGTGCTGGTGGCCAAGTGTACACTTCTGCAAGTGGCATGTGCATAGTGGGCACTCTGGGTGTATTTCTGGGGAAGTGTATTGGTCCTGATGTCACACAGAGCATTGTACAAATGCAGACAATGTTGAAGTAAAATAGAACACTCTCACTCTAAATCCTTTCCCTATAATCCACTTTAAGCAGTCATGTCCATTGGTGTGTTGACTGTTGCTTGCATAAGCTGTGTTTAACCTAGATTATTGTTTTCTACTTTTCTGAGGGGGAATAAATTTCATCACTCCCATTGACTGAAATTCTAAATAAATATAAAGGCCAGAATATAGGTTTATCTTTGATTTTACAAAGGATCCAAATTAAAACTTTCTTTTTAAGTGCTTTTACCAAACAGCATCATTCCGCTGTGTCTGATCAATGGCAGTTGCAACAACTGTATGTGATCATGTAATACAGCCAGAATTTCTGAATTTTAGGCAGGTTTCTGTTTTTCAGGGTGTTCCTAAGGAACTATTTCTTCAAAATACAGTTGTCAAGAGACTTGCAGTCTATAAGACCAGAAGGAAGCATTGTGGTCATCCCATCAAACCATCTTTGACCAGATGTTATATGGCTCCCTGGAATGAATTTATATTTGAAGCAGAACATAGCTTTTAGAAATCTTACAATTTTAATTAAAACGTAACCATTGGTTTCCAGAAATCTTTAGGTTGTTCTATTTTTCATTTATCTGAGGTCTAGCTTCAAACTGTAGCCATTTTCCATTGCTGTATCTGTTTGTGAGTTGAACAATACTCCTTTATACCAGTTTGGTGATGTGCATACGTATTTGGGTGATGTGATCTGAACACTTGAGAACTTCCCTTTCTCCAGCTAGGAACACTTTTGAGAAGCACTTCCTTGCGTATCTGCTTTTCTGCTCATCAGTTTTGTGCTGCTTTCTGGGGTCATTGCTGTGTCAGCATGCATCCCTCGCCTTGGGTGCAGGAAGTGGGCAGTGAAATTTGGAGCCCTGCTCAGAGCATGTGTAAGGCAAACTTACTTGCTTGTTGTTTTATGAACCCAAACACAATTTGATGAAGTACTCTGAAGAAGGCATCATTTGGAGTTCCTGAAATGTCTGCCCTGGCAAAAGCAGACATCTTCTGTAGCACATCCCAGACAATATCAAGCAAAGCTTCTGTTCAGTTCAGAAGAGGCATGTTTGCACACTTATGATTGTCTTGTCAAAAAAATAAAAAAAAAAAAATGTTTTATTGGTACAAGGAATATTTGTAGCCTGTTATTACAAACAATCACATGTATGTTAACCCATTTTAAAGTCCTTTTATCCCAACAGAAGACAAAGTAGAAATAGCTCATAAAGCAATAAGCTGTGTGATCTTTCAAATGACGTTAACATAGATAACGGAAGACTGTACAGACCACACTGCAAACTCATGTGAGTGGTCTGACTAGAGATTGAAAAGCTTTGGTATATACAATTGGATGGTCTGTCTCTTAAATGAGAACTATGGCAGAAGTGCTATTTATTTTCTTTTTCTCAATTTGTAGTATGAAGAGTGTTGTGAATTATGAGCATTGAGGAATGAATCCATAACTAAGTGACTGCCGTTGGAACGTTTCTCATGTCAGAATGTGTGCAGGAACAGTCAGGGAGTTGCAAATCCAAGATGCTGCCCTTGTTTCAGTCAAGGCTTTAAAATAAAGAAAAGCAGTAACCAGCATGTTCATTAATCAAGCATCATTCCAGCTTTTATGTGTCTTGACTTGAAGGAATTGAGAGATACCACTTCACTGGAAGCACTGTCAGCAGTTCTTGAGGTGTGGGAATAGCACTTCAGTTGAAAAAACATTTGCCTACTGTATGTAGGAAAGGAAATTCAGTCCTTTTGCTTTTGCCTGTGGGGCTGGACTGTAGCATTTTGTCGGGCTGGCTGCATGTGTCTTTTATGAGTGGCTCTGCAGACTACTTTGGAAGCTGATGATGATGTTTAAGAGCTCCAGCAATCAGTGTTTTCATGGCAGCAAACTTCACCGCCAGCCACAAGCTGCAAGAGTTCAGGACAAGAAGAGCTGTGCTGAAGCATGGGCCACAGACAGAGAAGAGAGGTTAAACAACAGTGTCTTAAAGGGCACAGAGTATTTCCTCTTTTTATCATTTTTTTTTTTTTCACTAGGGCTTGTGCTGAAGGAGACCATGATAATGTCTCCACCCTCTTGGTTTGAAGAGGTGGATAAGAGTCATACAGGCTGGCCATGAAAGAAGTAGGAATATTCCTCAAGTTCTGCCACAAAGGCATCTGAAATGCCAAAGAGCTAGTGAAATGGGGTGGTAGCGCTGATACTTCCGTAAAGAGCAAAACATAATTATTTTTAACATCTCACGACTCTAAAACTGAAGCTTGAAATAAATACTTTGAACTCAGTTTTGAATTCTAAATGTATACTTCTTTGTACATGCCAGAAACAGGGTGGGTTTAACTAAAAAAAAAAAAAAAAAAAAATCCTTATGATTGAGAATATACTAAATGGTAGTAATACCAATATAATAAAAAAACTACAAATTTGGTAAACTTTTCCTGTGGCTTAGAGTACTCTGAGAACAAAAAAACTGCTGCTTGGTTTGGTATTTAGTATATGCTTTGTGATAGAACTTTTCCATGATAGATATATGACAAACAGTTCCATGTTGGCAAAATCATTGAGTAGAAGTGCAGGAAATACACTGAGTAGTAGGTGCTAGATTCTCCTTTTGTAGAGAAAAGCAATATTGTATGGGAAAGATTTCAAAGGGATTTGGGCCAGTGAAGAGACTACTCCAGAAAAGCATCCTATATTTGCTTTGGCAAGACTGGTGTACCACTGTTGGATGTTATATATCACTTAATTCTGGAATATTTTTACTGTCTCAGTAATTCTCATTGGATTTGCTAAATTGTTGTGGATATCTATGGCAATAGAAGCCATGAAAAACCCTTGACCAAATCTGCACCTTTGGAATTGTGCTGGTATTTTTGACATTTGAATTTGACCCAGTGGGAGATTTGTCTTTCTAAGAAGTAATTAGTAAATGATTTAAGGCCATCTGAAATTAGCACATGCAGTTGTCTGAAACACTTACATCACTTGTGACAAGAGTTGTGAGGACTAGCCTAAAAAAAAGAAAAAAATCCATCTGAAATTTCTACCTTTATTTTTTTATATAGATCATCATTGCTACAGTAATATAAGCATAAACCTCAAGATATTTCAACTGCCAGATGTTAGAATCCTAAGCTAATTAAATTTAGAGAGCTAGTTTTATTCCTTTGTGGATACTGGATTCAGCATCAGCCTTTTATTAAGAAGATACAATTGTAGGCCTGGGTGAGATGAAGTTGCATTTGGGGCGATGCTAATACTAATCCTCAGGGTGTACTGAAATTCTAGATTATTATCCTGTCCCAAGGCTAGATATACTAACAGTAGATGTCATGATGTAAGCAGAGCTTAGGTACTGTACCAAGCAGACCTGTCAATTATAGTGTTTTTGTTGTTGTTTGTTTGTTTTTAATTGTGTTCCTCTGCAGCTCTTGAGTTGTTAGAGGTGAGCTGTATTGACCTGGAGTCTTAAATGATAAAGTATGATGTGTGAATATGAGAGTTACTTTCAAGCTGGTGCAGCTAAGATTTTTCCTGGCTTTTCCAAGTCTGAGTTGCCTTAGAAGCAGAACCAGAAGCATCTGAGCTGGCTCGGGCACCTCCATCTGCAGAAGGGAGAATGCCCTTCTGTCTTGAGACACACTGACTAGGACGACCAGGCCTGGGGCTGCTGCCAGCAGCCAGCAGGCTCCCTGGAACACATTCTCAGCTCTGCTGTGAAGCTGCCATGTGATGCTCATCCTGAACTGTAATCTGCTCGGAGGTCTGCTGTGGCTCAGCATGGAACAGGTGGGCGGAGGCCACGGTCATGTTCCCTCTGCACCTGCTGCATTCACACCTACAAATAGAAAATTGGCAGAGACTTCCCCAGGGAGAGATAGCATGGGTCTTTTTGCCTCTGCCACTTCCATTGTTGCCTGCCTTTCCAGAGAGATGTGCATCCTGGCTGGCAGCAGACATACCCAGCTCCTCCAGGATGTCAGTGTGGTGCCTGCCTATCCCAGCATAATAAACTGGCAGTGAACTCCCACAGGGCAGGGACTGTGCATCCCTGCCACTGGCGGGGCTGTGCCCTGTTATGTTGCGTCCCTTCCCTATGTATTCCTCCCAAGTCTTGCTCCTAAAGCAGGAAGGAGACTTTGCTGCCACACACAGCGGGAGGCGGAGTTGTGTTGAGACTTGTGAAGACCTCTGAGATCTGGAGGTAGGGAGGGCACAGAGGAAAGGCAGCGGGTGTTTCAGGTCTGTTTGCATGCACAGCTGTGGGTGGGGGGTACCTCATGGATTTGGAAGTATGCCTGAGTGCTGTAATGGATTACTTGTGTGTAGGGAAGTAGGTAGAAACCACTTAGTTCATATCAGCACTGCCTGGCTTTTCTGTGGCTATGAGATGGAAAAATATGCATTGAATTTCAGCTTTGTTCCACAGGTCAGGCTGCTGTAGCTTTCCCTGCTGTTGTGCAAGATGTGTTTCTCTGGGCAGAAGTGGTAATATCAAGTGTTCTCTGCTGCCTTCTTTTCTCCTCTGCTTTTCTGTTCTCTACCCAGCCTGTCTTAACGTATGCTTCTTTTTTTTTATGTTGCTTTTTTTCAGATTACATGTAGCATATTTATGACAACCGCTTTGATTGTGAATTGTCATTGACCCTTGCTAGAGAAGCACATTGTCAATCAGCAAGAATGCATCACTTAGCACTGCTGGATTCATTGACTTTTTATCCAACTTTAGACCCCTGCAGTTTGTGAAATGGCATCTGCAATAATTTTCCGTGCTCTTGACCTATGTCAACAGCTACTTTATCCAACTGTCTTCATCTATTTTTATGTGTAAATTGACTGCTGCTACTGCAAGTCAGAGCATACTGATAGGTTAGGAAAATAGCCTGGTGTTCAATTATTTAAAAAACACGCAATTCCTCTTAAGCAGAGCAATCAGACTTTGAGAGTCTTGCTTTTGTGGCTGCCCATGGGCAACGGGGGTGTGCCAGCAGCCTTCTTATCCTTCCTGCATTCCTAAGTGGTGGCTTGGGTCTCAGCTGTTCCATAGATAGGTTGTGTCCCTTGGATATTGGTATATTCTCCTGCACTCTCTACTGTCTGAACGTTTAACTTTTTGCTTTCACATGAGTGTGAGATGGAATGTGTTGTCAAATTGTATTTTTAAATAGAGCCTTTGTCACAGAAGATTTGATGATGGCACAACTCACATACTTAACTCACTGTTTCAGCTACCACGAGCAGGCTTACAGCCTACTGTGGGCCAGGCACAGTCTCAGTTTCTGTCTCTAGGAGAAGCAGCCTCAGTCCTATCTTTTTCTTCATCCTGGGATTCAGGTAAATGTCAGTGCTCAGGGTTTAAAGGAGCGGAGGCTGAGGTGCAGCAGGTGCAATGAAAAGCTATCCCAAGGAGAGCAAGGTGCGCTTCCAGAGTGCTTCCCTCAGGGCACAAACTCGAGGTGAAAGTACTGCAATGCTGTCGGCTGCCAGCTTCCCACGTGATGAAGCCTTGCCCCTTTTGCTCATCCAGCCTGACTCCATGTAGATTCGTTGCCAGCTTGGTGATACTTTCCATGTGCCTTATCTGCGTGTTCTCATTTTTTCTGTTTATAGTGTGCATGTGGCACCTACATTCCTGTTAGCTGAGCAGGAATGTCTTAATTTCTTAGAGGCGTAGGACAGATTGATTTGCGTGATGGCAGTACAGGGATTAAAGCCATGGTTACATTTGGGAGTGGCACCTTCAGCAACTCTTTTTCATAAACCAAATACCCACACCTCGATGTTTAATTCTGCAATGTAAAAATAATACAGTTTGTTACAAAATGCATACAGAGTTAGGATGTTCTTTCCCTGTGCATTTTTTCCTCAAAAAGGAACGGAGTATGCCTTCAACTTGACTTTTTACCTTCTACTTTTTAGTAATAGCATTTTCATATTCTGGACTTGACACATTTTTAATCAGTTTGAAAATATTTATTCAAGCAAACCCTCTCATGACATATTTGAAAAACAAAGTGCTGTTTCACAAGATTGTCTAGTTTCACAAGATTGTCTAGTGTTTGTATTTTAAAAATCACACTGCTTTGATAAATAGGTGGATTATTTTTTTCAGCATGTTAATTTTTCCCCTTTGCTTTTCAAACTTTTTTCTCATTTTGTTACATGATCTTACTGCAGCTTACATATATGAGGCTAATTTTTCATTAATTCTATTGAATAAATAGGAGTGAAAATAGATGTTCTTTAGCACCTACAGAGGGTGAAAGAATGGTGTGCTAGAATGATCTCAGTGCAAATTTATTCCATAGCATTGTTTCATGCAGGTCTGTGAAGAAGAACTGCACCGTGTATAGAACAAGCCTATAAGCGAGGAGACTGGAAATGATGATTTTTTTTTAGAATAGTTTGGTCTCCAATCTGGCTTGGCTTTGATTTCTAGACATTCAGGAAATGGAACTTTCGAAGCTGAAGTCAATGGGAAAATGTGCACTGTTCCCCCTCAGTGAGTGTGACTTTATGGAAATGTTAAAATGCACCTCATTGTTCGCATAGAGTCTCCTTTTGGCAAGAGATGGGAATCTGTATAATCAATTACTCCAGAGATTTTCCTTCGAGGCCTATAGGTTAGGAAATGCAGACACTTTTAAAGAGAAAATATTTTTTTTACAAATGGGCTCTTTTCGTACAGAATCAAACAAATCAAAGGTGTTGCACTTGAGTCAGGGCAATCCCAGACATGAGTACAGACTGGGAGAAGAACTCCTTGAGAGCAGCCCTGCAGAGAAGGACTTGGGGGTCCTGGTAGACAAAAACTTTGACGTGAGCCAACAGTGTGAGCTTGCAGCCCAGAAGGCCAACGGTATCCTGGGCTACATCAAGAGAGGAGTGGCCAGCAGGGAGAGGAAGGGGATTGTCCCCCTCTGCTCTGCCCTCGTGAGGCCCCAGCTGCAGTGCTGTGTCCAGGCCTGAGGCCCCCAGCACAAGAACATGGAGCTGCTGGAGTGGGTCCAGAGGAGGCCATGAAGATGCTCAGAGGCTGGAGCACCTCTCCTGTGACGGGAAGCTGAGGGATCAGCGCTTGTTCAGCCTGGAGAAGAGAAGGCTCCATGGAGACCTCGATGTGGCCTTTCAGTACCTGAAGGGAGCTTATAAATGGGAGGGAGGCTTACCACGAGCAGATTGTGGTAAGACAAGGGGGAATGGTTTTAAACTAAAAGAGGTGAGATTTAGATTAAATATCAGGAGGAAATTTTTTTACTCAGGGGTGCTGAGGCACTGGCCCAAGCTGTCCAGGGAAGCTGTGGATGCCCCGTCCCTGGAGGTGTTCAGGGCCAGACATGATGGGGCCCTGGGCAGCCTGATCCAGTGGGTGGCAACCAGCCCACAGCAGGGGGTTGGAACTGGATGGGCTTTAAGATCCCTTCCAACCCAAACTATTCGGTGGTTGTGAAGTAATCCAAGATATACCAGGCATTTGACAGTGACGTGTGCATGAATACCTGTCAAATACTCAAAGGAAATAGTAAAACAACTGCTGAGTCTTTACCTTGTCTTCACTGATATAACCCAGTAATTGTACAATTTAACTTAGACTGAAGACTACTGACATGTTTTTCTCTTAATTTTTTAAAGAAAATAAGCAAGCCTCAGGGTTCAGTGGAGTAAAGTGTTCTATTTCTGTAGCAGTGGTATTTTCTGCAAACCAAACTTTATGCAGTGACTTCTCAAATGAGAAAATGGGTTTCCTGAGATGTATTAAATTATATTTTAGGTGGGTGTATCAGTGCATCCTCAGTATGAAAACAATTACTAAGCAGATCCTGAAAGAAGCAATTCGCTAAAAATCTTGTGGACAAATCTATAACCAGGACTGTGATCAAGTTGTGTGGTTTTGGGCCACTCTGTCTAGCATCCCACACTGTCTCCCTCAAAGTAGTGCACAATTACTGTCTGTGAATGGTCATTTTGGCTCCCGTCTTCCACTTCAGTGGGTATCTGCAGGTGCCCAAGGTGAGTCCTCCTGGTTTACATTGTATCTATCATTACAGAGCTAACTGTTCTATCATCACATGTGAATTCTCATGCAAGCGTGCCGTTTGCAACTATCTGTATTTGAATGAAACCAAATGGCTATTTTATTTATAGTAATTTTATGCATACATGAAATTGTCATTAGGTCTTATGGGAAGACAAGGAGTTACGTTTCTTTTTCTGGCTTTGGATCTGGTCATGCAAGCTGCACAGCACTTCTGCAAAATTACTCTTTCATATGTTTTCCCTAAGTTTTCTAGGAGCTGAGGAAATAGGAATTATGGACAACATCCAGCATGTATTAGGGGCGGGCTCTGTGACAAATACATAATCTGAAGAACAGTCATTTCATTTTTTTGGTTAAAAGGTGGTAAATAAGATACTGAAAAATATCCATACATCACTAAAATCTAGCCATTAGCCATGCTACTGGCTTGCATATTAACTCAGATGACACAAGCTCTTGTACAAATATATGCGTGTACAGACATTTATGTATATGCAAAACCAGAATTCTTTGTTTGTCATGTTATTGTTCAAATAAATGGGAATGATGCATTGGGATGATATTTGTGATTGCTTAGAGTAAAGGGCTGTCTGTCTCAGTAATTTCGTCTGACATAAGGGGGGAAAGAGAGAAAAGGAATTTAATTGATAGGGTGTTTTGAGGCATCAATGAATGGATGTTCACTCTCAGCAAGCACTATGATGCCTTTACCTTCAGTCTTTTTAATGATCAGGAGATATTTGCAGCTGAATAAGGAGTAAATAAATGGAGAGTGTGTATTTTCACAGTGAATTCAAAAGAGTTTTGCAATTTGTGTTGTCAGGAAAACCCCTCTCATTCCCCCATTCAGAAATGGTATTGTGTGTGTGGTGCTGTTTCTTGGAATGTTTTACACTCCTCTGGCTCCACTTACAATAGAAAGATGTTTTTCACAGTTCTCATTGTTGCTGTTGGTACTTCTTACAAGAGCCTTGATGCATAGGTGTCCCTGATGCCAAATCAGATGCCTTGTGTCTCTGACTTATAGGCAGTAGTAGTGTTGGTGACTGCTACCTTCTTCCATTAGTGCTCATGAACCTAAGTCAGTTAACAGTGGTAGAAAGTTTATTTTTCTGCTGCTCTCTTATTGTTTTTTCTTTGTGGACCTTTCCACATCCATATCAGATCCTCGCAGTGTTTTGGTGGTTAGCATCTCCTCCCTGCAGACTTGAAGAATGATGGTTTTTCATAACGATAGTTACCACGCATGTCACTGTGTGCTCTTTTTGCACTTAGCCTGTATCTCATTGAAATCTGTTGACTTCAAAAATTTTTTCCATAACTTTTAAAGACAGAGTAACATGCTTACGTGACTCATTCCTTCAGTTAAGGGTGAGTCAAGGTGTCAGTAAATACTCTTGCAGCACAGAAGCCTTGGGTCCTCTCCTGCAGTTTGAAAGTGTTTCTAGCACTGACAGGCAAATCTCATGATAAGCTTTAGAAGGAGGATCTGTATAAGCCCTGAAAACCATATTTGCTTATTCAGACCTTTTGAACCTTTTCTGTTCTTGATTGCTAAATGCTAATAATAGAAGGTGCATGTTCTGTGGTCTAAGGCAATCCAGGCAGCTACTGAGTCAGAAATCAAATGGTATATAGGATTCCTTTCAGCTGGCTTTGGATAGTGTTGGGAGGGCAACCTGCAAGGGAATATACTTTGAAGAAAAAAATAAGCTTCTGTTGTGAGGATCTGGAAAAGAAAGCATATATTAGCAGCAGGTGACAGGGAAGTAGGGTTCATTAAAATTCAGTTATAAATCAGCCTTTTTCACCGAGGAGAGATCAGTATAAGAGGGATGTTGATCCTCACTTTAAAGCAGTCTCATCAGTCTTAAGACTTAGTGCCTATGAAAGTCTTTTGGCTCTCCCTCTTTTGGCCTCTGGCCAGATACACTCTACATCTCGCAGGCCTACAGAATCTGCTACATGAAATACCTAAGACTGATTAGTTGCCCACTTCTGCTCAAGGGACCTCTGGATCATGTAAGAACTGAAGGGGGCAATCAACTGTCAGATTATCCAGAGTGTCCACTGAGATGGATTTCAGCTTGAGCTGAAAGAGGAGCAGAGTAACCAGGAGGAAAAGGCACTTTATCCAATATTTCAATTTTTTTTTTGAAGCCAAAAAGGATGTATGATGGTTACTAGAAGAACAGAGAAATGGATTTCTGCATGAACAGTATCTGACAGTCTTGTGTTCTTAAACTGGACAATTCCTCCTCTTATAGAATACTCTTGACCCTGAAGTTAATTCTTGGGAAGGGAAAAAATTCAATTCCTTCTAAAGGAAACCATGAAAACCATACGGTAGAGGTGTTAGAGGCAGAGGTGGAATGCATTCAAGCAAAATTTCTGTTGATGTCATTGGACCTGTGTCTCTGTAAGGACCCCATGATGTGAAGATGAGCTGTAGATGCCTGGCAGAGATCAGCCTGCTAAGGCAAAATGTTAATACCATCTCTGACAAGTGAGAAGGAGAAATACGTGAGCTGAAAGTAATCTGCTTTTATATATGTGTGTGTGTGCATACACAGATATTAATGAACAGCAGAAATAAGAGGTGCAGAGTTGACTGCTGAGAGGAAATGGCTGTCTTGCTTGGGGAGAGGCAAATAGAATTTTTATAGTTATATCCCATTAAACAATTCAGCAAAAATATGAGCTGTCAGGAAGCTAGATGTGTGTAAATATAACCTGAGTTTCTCTGTGGATAGTTACACTATTTACATTTATAGAAACTAGCTCCCATTTAGACTAGCTAATGCAGAAGTGCCCACAGTCCTGTCTGCTCTGAGGTTGGTGTCACTTTCAGTGTCGCCCTTCCTGAGTGTGTTACGAATCTGTGAAAAGGTATCTGACAGATAAGAATCTGGTTTTAAGAACTAGGTTTTTAACCCTTATATTTTCTTTCTTGTTTCAAGCTCTTTTTGTTGTTGTTAAAATTTGACCTTTTGCTCCATACCCATCTGTTTCTCCCTGTAACAATATTTTGCATAAAATAAAGTACCAGAGCACCTGACTGAAAGAATCTTGACAAAGGAATACTCTACCAAAAATACAGTTTAATTTTGTTTTATTCACTCCAAATAGTGATGGTGATTTAGATATTGGTTAAGCAGAATATAATGTTTTGCTGGGTGTTTTTGTTTTCAGGAACAGACTTAATAGTAAAAAAAACCCTATCAGAAGCATAGTTCATTTCTCTTTCTGGTATATTGTTATGCTATATAAAACTAGTTTTTATAAATTTGAAAAAAGTTCAATTCTAATAATGACAAAAAATAAAGGCATTCAAAAGATGATCGCCAATGAAATCCTTCTAGCAGGGGATTTGAGTAGTTCAAGGAGATTTGTAGCATTAATTAAATATTCCCTAGTGAACCATATGCCAAGGTGTGCTGTGCATTCCCACTGCCAAAATGAACTCTTTAACATGAAATATGTCTTTGACTATGGTAATGGGAAACTTCCCAAGATTTCACACATTTCTTGATAATCTCCATGGAACCCTAAGACTTACCAAATGTTTTTGTGGTTGGCAGGTGGAGTGGATACAACAGCAGGTGGTTAAAAGAAGGATAAAGAGGGATTATAAACCTGGTGGTACCCAATCCACTTATTTCAATGATCCCAAGTGGCCAAGCATGTGGTACATGGTAAGTACATAACGGGTCATTGGCTTTGTTTCATGCCAGCAATTAGTTGTCTGCTGTGATATTTTGAAACAGGGCAAAATAGTATGTTCAGAAGAGGGAAATTTCCTTTTTTTTTTACATAACTAATGAAGAACTAATGAAGGTAAACCCTTTGCAAGCGTTACGAGAATTCCCAGTGGGCCCTGCAGTAGGAAACATTTATTAATGCATTCATTCATGAATGCTTCCTATTGCTAGATGTCTTGGGAATTATTTATTAGAGAATAAACTTTTAGCAGTGAGAAGGGAAGGAGCTTAGCCACAGTCTGTGAGAGCAGTGAAACCACTTGTTTTCAATGTGCCTAATTCACTGTCTCAGACATTAATATGATACAAATGTCTTGCATCCTGAAACAGGAGAAAAGAACCCTGAACACTGTCTGTTCAGTGTTATAGTTACACTTACTGTTAAAGCCTGGAGTGAGACTTCCTTAGTCATATTTTTAAAAATATTCTCATTTTATATAGGAAGGTGCAAATGAAAAATTCATGTATGTAGTTAACAAAAGCGGGGAGTAACAAGTTAAGCAATTGCCTCCTGCTCACACTTCCCCATTTTGGCTGTTACAGACTTGAACACTTTCCCTCCTTTCTGTTGTTGTAGTTCTAGGTCTTTGCATCTTGTTTTTTCATGAAGTCAACTTCGTCGCTCGCAGCAGGACACTCAGAAAGTTTGTGCCTTGATAGATTGAACTGCTTCAGATAATGAGGAAATTTTGCCTTTCAGACAAGAATATATAAAATAATTTTTCTTTAAGTAGACATTGTCTTTTCAGGGA
>VXAV01008374.1:32695-62411 GCA_013399715.1 Alectura lathami | reverse complement strand
TTTTTTAAATTCATTTTCTTCTGGCTTGTAGTTCATTGTTGCATACATTGAGAAACAAAGACGAATGATGTAGGTTTGAAGTAATTTGCAAATAACTCTGAATGGTTGTTCTTAGTAAACACAGTCAGAAGTCCTGATCTTCAGGTATATATCACATCTGAGCATGTCACCAGCCAAAATGTAGTCAGTTTTACTATTCAGTTTACAGAATTCTGGTATTTTAATGAGGCTAACTAATAACTTCCAAAATTTGTCTCATACATCTTGTTTCTTTTATTAAAGAATTGTACATCATCTTCTAGTCAAATCTCACAATGCACAGTGTGGCTCCAGCTAGATACATATGTGAGGTTGTATCTTGCTCTACATACATACCATCTCCAGCTACATAGTGGGTTGAGATTATAAAATGGAAGCATTGCTTTATTCTGAAAAAGGTCCAATTGTTTTAAACTTCTACCAAGTAAAAGAAAGTTAGTATTTGTTCTGATAGATGTATTGCTTTTACTTTCTCTAGGAAAAGAGAAAACACCAAAACAGTATTTATCAGTTACTGGGCCTCACCATCGTTTGCACATAAAGTAAAGTAGATTATAATGACATTTAAAGGTCAAGCTACAGATAGAACGTGTCACACTCAGCATTCTCACATATGGGTTAGTAAGCTTATCACTGCTGAAAAAAAATGATTTAGGTGAAAGACCTGTGTGGAGCATGATACTGTACTGCATCCGGTTCTGGGGCCCCCAACACAAGAAAGACATACAGCTGTTGAAGTGGGTCCAGAGGAGGGCTGCGAAGATGATCAGAGGGCTGGAGTACCTCCCCTGTGAAGGCAGGCTGAGAGAGTTGGGGTTGTTCAGCCTGGAGAAGAGAAGGGTCCAGGGGGACCTGATAGCAGCCTTCCAGTACCTGAAGGAGGCCTACAGGAGAGCTGGGGAGGGACTCTTTAGGAGGGCATGGAGCGACAGGACAAGGGGTAATGGCCACAAACTGGAAGAGGAGAGATTTAGTCTAGATATTAGGAAGAAATTCTTTCCTGTGAAGGTGGTGAGACGCTGGAACAGGTTGCCCAGAGAGGTTGTGGATGCCGCCTCCTGGGAAGTGTTCAAGGCCAGGCTGGTTGGTGCTATCTTTAATCTAAATATGATCTTTAATGTCCCTTCCAACCCAAACCATTCTATGATTCTACAATTCTATGATTCTCCCACTGAAAAATGGTTCCATTATACGTTTCTGAGCTATTGGAGATGTCATACAGTAGGAATTTACTTCATTTATGTTTTATTGCTGCACTGGGTTGATGTGACAAGAGTTTTTAGCAGTTCATTGTCCACCTTGAAAACAACTTCTATCCCAAATGTAATACTTCTTGGAAGTTCTTTGTGAAAGCTGTGTTATTTCATGTCATGGGATCATGGAAGGGCTTTTTCCCAATTGATTAAATGTGTATGCTTGTTATTTTCTCTAATATATGTGTTTATTCAGTCTCCCTATCCTATAAATATGTGCATAAGGTGACAGACAGATTCCACGAAACGGCAATAGACTGTGACACTATGTCCTGACAGTTCTCATTCATTTTTTTTTATTTCAGCATTTTTAATTAAAACTAGAAAATAACAGTGATTGATCGTCAGGCAGTTTTCTTTTACTGCTACAAACTTTCAGCTCTGTGTCTCAATGAAAGAGGGAGTACAGATTTCAAGAAATTATAGGAGTGAAGCAAAAGCCCACCGGTATGGTTTAGAATAACATGTAATTTCTCCTTTGTGTTCCTAGATATGCATGCAAGTTTTTTTTAGTGTCACCATGCTTTTTGGTAGAATTGGATTACTGTTTTGTTTTGTTTCAGATTTGTAATAGATGCATACAGCAGTTGCCTTTAATGTTCTTCAGGACTGTAGCAGTCTCCTGTTTGCCAGTCACTTGTGTTGCCTGGCCATGTTGCTTCATGACTGCATCAGCACTGTCAGCCTGCTGTGGAAAACCCACTAGGGCAACAAACAGAGTTTGCTGTTTGTCACGTACAACTCTCAGAGTATTTTCATTTCTGTACCTGTAAAAGAAGGTCCTCACTCTGAGGAGGGTCCGCCCCTGACTGATTGTATTTACCTCAACTGAATAACTCTGGTGTGTTTGCAGTATCTTCAGTGACAGATGACATTTTGTTGAGAGCAACCAGTAAAGTATTAGTGAGTGCACTATTGCAACAGAGAGAATAGCTAAAAATATGTGAATGAATTGACTTCAGGACTGATTTTGGTCATGACCAGTTATCCTCATATGACTGTATTTGTGATTGTAACCATAGCTACTTTTGTTAATCCTATTTTTATGTTGAAGGGAAAATAAAGGAAGTTGAGGTTAGTTAATGGTTTCAGTCATTGCTATATCAGAAAGAGGTTTTTAGGTTGCTGGCTGTAGACATGTTATTGAGAAGGTAATAAAGTATTATCATGTACACGTTTGCATTTTGATTAATAAGTAACTTCGTTGTGGTTAAGATTGATACCTTTGGCCATTGAACTGATATAATCTCTAACAGGGCTGTAAATATAGTTCAGATTTGTTGACACAAGACCTTTTATTCAAAGACTTTGTCAAACAAAATCGGATTGCTGTTTTTCTTCCCCAGCTTTTTCTTCACAAGTACCTCCCCTTGTAATTTTAATAGTTGAGACTAGAAATAATACATTTTTGTTTGTGTGAGATCCATGGCAAGAACTTAGGAGGGGAATTCAAGCATGTTTTGGGTCATCACAAAGGTTAAAGGTATCTCTTAAGGACTGTTGCATAAACAAATTAAAAGGTCTTTTGTTATTACTGGATTTTTCTCCATTTACTCTAGAAATATTCCTAGAAAGAGGAGAGAGATTAGAAGTACAGACATTTAGCACTTACAGTTCAGAGGAACCCAAAGCGGACAGAGCTTCCAGATTCATTCATCACCTAAATAAGTATGCACGCACTTTTTCATTACTGGACAATTATCTACTGAGAAATTACTGCTTCCATTGCTTTCTAATACTTAGGTAAAGAGAACTTTCTTCTGTCTTCCCTCACTCAAAGCAATGAAAGCTGGAGAAAAAACAACTTCTTGATCATGGCCTCTGATTTTTGACGTATCTGTGCTATAGGTAAAATAGAATCTTTTTCTACATCAGGTAACACATGAAACTTCACATGAAAGTCACTGTACAGCTACTACTTGAAAGTGTCCTGCAGACTTTGGCCCAACTTGCTTAGAATGATAGCAAAGAAATAAAATCAAAGGGAAAGAGGGGTCCTAGTTAACATCCCTTTCCAAATATTGAGTCAGGAGAAAGCTAAGTCCTGCATGCCATCCCCAGAGCTCAGCTGCTTGTCTGTCATCATGTTCTGTCTAATAAATGTCTGAGAAGATCTCATTTCATTGATGTTGGTAAAATAGCCTGTTTGTCAATAACTGGATAACTATATACAATCTGCTTCATAATTGACAGAGGTCGAAGTCAGCCCTAAAATCCTACTGCTATCTGAAACTGTTTTACTTAACTTGCAATAATAACAAACTGTGTTTGAAATCACTAAGGGGACTTTGTGCCTAACCAATTTCACTGTTCCTGCCAGTTGGTTTAATGCGTTTCCTCCTCTTGCTTGCATGGAAAAGTGGTCATAAAAAGTGGAGAAGATGAATATAAAAAAATTATAAGTATTTTGAAAAATGTGGTTAATACAACTAATTTTGACTCACTTTTAAAGAAATTTACTAGACTTCAGCCACAGTACTCTCCTCACTGACTTTTTCTTTTTGCTTCCCGCTTCAGAAAAGCTTCGTCAGGTAAAGCTGGAATTGTATGGGTATACAAGCACTTCCTTCTTCAGCTGCAATCTAGCTCTGCTGTTAAGCTGGTCCTCATTGCCTGCTTTTGTATAATAGAATGTAACGAGAAGAAATTAATTTAACCATTGTTTATTTTTTAATAAGCCATTGTTAGACTACAAAGACACAGGCTATGTCTTCTTAGTCAGCTCAAACAGGAGCAATTCTTTTTCAACACGGATCAAGTTTAATCCTCTCCAGTACTGTTATCATCCCTTCTCTTAATAATAATAATAATTGCTAGTGCTTGCAGGATTTTCTAATTAGGAGAAGTTTCCACTTCCTAATATGTTCATCCTTCTCTGAATGGCCTAGCTACTGCTGGACAGGAATTGAATATATAAAAGGATGTTTCTGTAGAACTGGGAATTTGCTGTTAGAGAAGTACAATGTTTTAAGATGTGAGGCTGGAGGGGGAGGCACTGTTCTGTAGAGCACATAAACATAAATGTGATAGTTAAAGTGTATGAACCAAGTGTTTTCTTATGATTAGATCCTTCTGCATGAGAGAAAAGGAAATGGGTATCCAGAGTTTACTCCCTATAGCTGGAGAAGGCATAGCACTGTCACAGAGAAATAGGGTAAAGCTGGAAAATTCATTGTAATAAATCAATGGGCAAGATGGAATTCCTCTGAGAAACTACAGCACAGAATAACTGAGCTACCCACAGAAGTAAAAAATATAACTTTAAAAATGGTGTTATGCTTGGACAAGAAGCTAGCCAGGGCCTCTAAATGCATACTTGGAGATCATTGTGAAAATCTGTATAGCAGTGAACCTTACCTAAGAACCTAGGGTAATAGCTGACAATATCAGTAAGGCTGTAAACCACAGCGAGAAGTGGAACACATCGTAGAAAATGAGCAACATAGTCACATTCATAAACTCCTTGGGTTGGAGGAATAAGGACACCACTTACTAGGCATATAAACCAAATAAACCACTGTCTTTTTATTGTCATTGCTAAACACTTTCCAAATGAAAATGAAGTATAATTCAAAACATTATCAAAGTAAAACTTCCATTTTGCTTTACATATCGAACCATAGAATTGTTTGAGTTGGAAGGGACCTTTAAAGGCCATCTAGTCCAACTCCCCTGCAGTGAACAGGGACACCTACAGCTGGATCAGATGGCTCAGAGCCCTGTCTAGCCTGACCTTGAAGGTCTCCAGGGAAGGGGCATCCACCACCTCTCTGGGCAACCTGTTCCAGTGGTTCACCACCCTTATGGTAAAAAAGGTTTTCCGTATATCTAGCCTAAATATGTATTAGGTCTACATTGGTATTAACTCACCTTAATTAATCCCTTCAAAGTCCAATTTGCTGTTCATTTCTCCAGCCTACATCCTTCTCTTCTCCTCTTCTCTCCTCTTCTCTCCTCTTCTCTCCTCTTCTCTCTTCTTCTATTCTCTTCTCTTCTCTTCTCTTCTCTTCTCTTCTCTTCTCTTCTCTGCTCTTCTCTTCTCTTCTCTTCTCTTCTTTTCTCTTCTCTTCTCTTCTCTTCTCCTTTTCTTTTCTTTTCTTTTCTTTTCTTTTCTTTTCTTTTCTTTTCTTTTCTTTTCTTTTCTTTTCTTTTCTTTTCTTTTCTTTTCTTTTCTTTTCTTTTCTTTTCTTTTCTTTTCTTTTCTTTTCTTTTCTTTTCTTTTCTTTTCTTTTCTTTTCTTTTCTCCTGCATCTTTCCTTTTCTGAGCTTTCATTTTCTCTTTCAATTTATTTGTAATTATTCCTTCTTTCTAGACATAAACCATGCTTTGGTAAAGTAGGTGGAACACAAAATGCATTTGGAAGAATGGTAAAACTAGACAACCTGCATTTTTTTTTTGTTTGAAACCCAAAAGATGGACTTTTGTAAAGCTAGATTGTTCCTCTCTGTAGCCTCCTAGTTTTCTCTGAGAGAAGTAACAATGTAATGGAAAAGGACTATCAGACAGTGTAATTTACATGGCCTTTTTTTTTTTTTTTTTAAATATTAAGTAAATACAATGCACGTTGGTTGCTGAAAAAGTCAAATTTTCTTAAGGAAACTCTGGAAAAAGTACTTCTAATAGAAATCTGTAAACACAAATCATCAAATCACAGAATGATTTGGGCTGGAAGGCACCTTAAAGCCCACCCAGTTCCAGTCCCTTGCTGTAGGCTGCCAGGGCCCCATCCAACCTGGCCTTGAACGCCTCCGGGGATGGGACATCCACAGCTTCTCTGGGCAGCCTGGGCTAGTGCTTCACCACCCTCTGAGTAAACAATTTCCTCCTGGTATCTAACCTAAATCTCCCTCCATTGTTTTAAAACCATTCCCCCTCGTCCTATCACTATCAGTCCACGAAAAAGTTGGTCCACCTCCTGTTAGGTACTGGAAGGCCGCAATGAGGTCTCCATGGAGCCTTCTCCAGGCTGAACAAGCGTTGATCCCTCAGCCCCTCACCTGTTGGCCACCCCTCTCTTGATGCAGTCCAGGATGCAGTTGGCCTTCCAGGCTGCAAGCACACACTGCTGAGTCATGTCAAGCTTTTCATCCACCAGAATTCCCAAATCTGTCTCTGCAGGGCTGCTCTCAATGAGTTCTTCTCCCAGTCTGTACTCATGTCTTGGATTGCCCTCACACAGGTGCAACACCTTGCACTTGGTCTCATTGAACTTCATGAGGTTCCCATGGGCCCACTTTTCAAGCCTGTCCAGGTCCCAGGACAGACCCCTGGCATACACCATTCATCACCGGCCTCCACCTGGGCATAGAGCCATTGACCACAACGCTCTGGCACCATGCAGCCAATTCCTCATCCACTTAAAGATAAGTGCATTTGAAGATGAGTGTGGTATGGGACCATATCGAAGGCTTTGCAAAAGTCCAGGTAGAAGTGGCCTTCTGCTGTTAACTGATGCTGTCACTCCGTCATAGAAGGCCCCTAGGTTAGTCAGGCACAATGTACCCTCCATGAAGCTGTACTGGCTGTCTCAGATCACCTCCTCGACTTGCATTCCCAGTTTCCAAAACTAAACTGAAAGGATAAGCATATTCACAAATTGTACTGTGAGTGAATAGTTGGTAAAGAAACAGAAACAGCTCACGGTCACGTGGCTGGTTGTCTACCACAAAAAGAGGTTCATAAAGGGAGCATTAGTGCTGAAACTCGGTGTTGATCAGCACACTGAGTTGCAGAGTTTTACTCACCAGCCAGCATTTATCCGTTATCCTTTTATACTTGTCCTATAACAGTCCTATTTCTACTTGTCCTATTTCTGGTACAGACAGGTTTAGTGTCACTTACACCAAAACTTGAGAGCAGTCCATACTGTCTGAGAAGCTTTGAAATAGTGCATCTAGGGCTGGCTGCCTTCAGTGCTGATGCTGAAACCAAAATCCAGGAAATATTGCTTATTTTTCACTTTTAGTGAGGACTCTGAAGTGAGCATTGCTTTGATCTTTGGTGAAGGATCTGGCAAACCCAGCTTTGTTTCTTCTCCTCCGGTGTGCTGTACATCAGCAGATGGGTAGCGCTCTCCAGTTTTATTTGTGAGCCCCTAGGTGAGCTGTACTAGCATTTACAGAGAGGGACACTCCTGCTCTGGTGCTGTGAATTTGACACAAGAATGTAGCCCCAATATTGCTAATAAGCCTTATCAGCAGTGAGTAATGTGAATCTCCTAAGGTTCTGCAGCCCTGAAATAAGGTGGGGGTGAAAAGTTATACAAGCCAATTGCCTCATCTGTTCCACTGCTAATGTCTGTGAGGAATTGTTCTGTGCCTACCTTCCAGCTCCAAGTGTGCGTGGCAGAGCTGAGGAAAGGATTTTACGACCCTGGCCTGGCCCTTAATGAGGTCAGCTAAGGTGAGTGGGATTGCGGAAGGAGACAGAGGAGGACAAAGGAAGGAGTGCCAAGTGCCTGATGGAGTGGGCTGGAGGGAGGCAGAGGGAAGAGTAGAGGTGGCACTGGGTCCAAGTGCAAGCCCAGGCACAAGGGAAACAGAATTTGGGACAGATTTTCACCTGCTACATGTTAACACCACAGCAAATGAATACATACCATCTTTACTAGTTCCTAACAGTTTATTTCAGGCCCACCTATGCCAGGCATTGGCAACTACTGAAAAACCTCACTCTCTTCTTATTGTTCTCTTAGGAATGATTCTCTCTTTCTCTCTGTGCAGCTGAAGCCAAATCATTGTTCTTTCTGAGGTGGCATGAGATCTTTCTCAGCGTTTTGCATATTTTGTAACTTGGGTTTTCTTTTTTTTTTTTTCATGAGCTTTGTTTAATTGTGGTTTTTATTGCACAAGAAGATTGAGAAAGTTTTTTGGCAAGTTAAGAAGACAATCTGCGACATAGCTTCTGTGGAAGTGCCACTAGGAAGATTCAAACTGCCTGTCAAAACATTACTTTGCAAATCTATACTGTAGGTGGAAACATACCTCTTGATCTCTATGGATGAGGTGAAACTAGTAATGTAAGGTCATGTAACACACAACTTGACCTAAATTCATTTGCAATTGGAAAACAGCTGCATACTTTAGGTAATCAAAACGCTGAATAAGTGGTTTTGTCCTTATCTTCTGAAAAGATAGTTTAGCAACTAGTTTAGCAAGATTAACAAATATTTAAAGATAGAAGGACCAGATAGGCTACTTGATCTTTTCCTCAGGGACATCCACAGGTGACTTCCAGGGAGTGCCCAGGAAACACAAAATGGAACTCAGCACTGTTCAGGGATTATGCCAGCATTTTTACTGAACCAAGAAGTAGCAATACTAAAATCACTTCCGTACTTGCTTTGGGTGAGCTTCTCCTGGGTGTAAAAAAAGATTTAATAAATCTTTATATAAATCTTAAAGCAATAGCACACATTCCTCTGTGGATTTACTACAGTGATTTTATCTCCAGAGGGAGGGTATCCACTTTTATTTTAACTTCCAAGAATTTATTTTAAATGGGATTTTTTTCTGAGTAACAACTAAGCCACATTAAGAAACTGCAGGTATTTTTCTCTACAATCTTTTCTCTGTGAAATACTGTATCTGCATAAGGTGGCAAGTTTCTCAACTGCATTTTACTGGTTACTTTCTGCAGTTGGTGAGGAAATGATAGCACCACAAGGTCTATGCCAAATTTTCTAATGAGATATAATTAATCTCTATCTTTAGTTCAAAATAAACAGCCAACAATAAATGATGTGGAATATAAGTGGACAGAAAATTGCTAACGTTAACTGCAAAATGTGTTATATTGGGCAAAAATTTGACGTATTTTAGGTTTTGTCTCTAAGAGCACTACAACAGGAAAAACGTTCCTGTAAATATGGAAGCACACTTTTTTTTTTTTTTCCTTTTTTTTCCCCAAAGGAGAAGGAATTTATCTATTACTTTGCAACACCTTGGTTAGTGATCCACTTTTCAGATTTTTGTATTTGATCAAAATAAAGTAATCAACACCAAAACAGAAGGAACATTATTTCTGCTGAGCAATACTTTAAGAACTCAAGATGACTTAAAAGAGGAAAAAGTAATCTAGTTAACTGCAAAAATTACTGCTTTTCTTCAAACAATTTATATATTTTAGCCATCGTTTACTTACTAAAATTATGGATACGTTGGGAAAGAGATTTCTAAATATACTATCTATTTAGTATCTTATTGCTTTTTTCAAATAAAGAATGCTATTCAAATACAGAACTCCAAAGTGACCAGAATTGCACAGACGGGGTGTACAAAAGAATCAGTTCTGCCTTGTGGTCCAATTGATAAAGAATGAACTGGTCTGATATGCTCAGTTCACCTTCATCAGAAACAAACGCATAAGCTATGAGAGCTGTATAAATTTCTGCTAGAAACAGTAGCTGTATTACTGCTCAGTCAGCATTTTGCTTCTATATGATAATTTCATAATTATTTTGTACCCAGGCAAGCCTGATCTATGCAGCATTCTTTACAAAGAAGAGATAGAGCCACTGTTTAGATCTAGGATGTTGTTAGATCTCATACTATTTTTAAATATTATGCTCCTGTTATACTGAAGACAAATGCCACGTGACTTAGGATACTGGGAGAATGGGGGCATAAAAACTCCAGCCTTTCCGATTACCACATCTATACAAGAATGCCTATCTTTCCCTGTAACACACAGGTAAGGATTGTGGCTAAGGTTACAAGTGTGCAGAGGACCATAATTCTTGCTGACCCTAAGTCTCGCTTTTCAGCCATACTTAAAAAAAAAAGAAATAAGAGAATATAGTGAGGGAAGAACCTTCAGCAGAGTTTTGGCATTGTTTGCAGATACTTCTAATGACATGAAACCTCTGCTGTGATTTTTAGCTGCTGTGCAAGCTCTGTGAATTGGATTTTCATCTAACCAAACAAGGAAAACATAGCATAGGAGATTAAAAATATAACCATCACTATTGATGTTATGTTGGAGAGAAATCCAGCAACTGTTTGCACAATATGCATAGGAAAGGTCTGTAGTGTCTTTTAAATACAGATTTGGTGAAATTTAACCTAAATGAAGTGATCATTTTGAGCTCAGACACTGAATACAGGTGAGTCCATAAGCATGAAATTCCAGGTCTCCTCAAGCAGGTAGGGCCTTTTGGAAAATATGCCAGTTCTGAGTGAAGGAGCAATGTAGGCAATATCTGTGCTTGCTCTTTTCCTACAGAGGTTATAAA
Source organism: Alectura lathami (assembly GCA_013399715.1). NCBI lineage: Eukaryota > Metazoa > Chordata > Aves > Galliformes > Megapodiidae > Alectura > Alectura lathami. The sequence continues at coordinate 51,886 of VXAV01008374.1, read as the reverse complement.
TTCTGTGAAAACATAAACACTGTCTGTTTCAAAATAAGCTCATTTCCAGCAAACAGCAGAAATGCATGGTGGTCAGAGGGAGGAAATGTGCCGGAGGGAGGAGCCTCACACAGCCCAAAGGGGTACAAGTGTGAATCTTTTACGGTGCTGATGCTTGTCTTGGCCTTTCTATTCCATTAGAATCCACTAAACCATGAGCAGCATGCCATTTAAACATGTAACTGCCCAGTCTTTATCTATTCTAATGTGAATTTCTAACAGAACAAGGAAGTTATTTTCAGTTTTGAAAACAATTCGGAATTACTTTGTATACAAACAATATAAACATAGAAGCCTAAGGAGAGGCAAATATAAATAGACATAAGAGACTGCATATTAAATATGCATTGGAGTTTTCCTCTTGTGTGTCTTTAGCACAAGACAGTGTATTAATGAACAGAAAACTACTGCTTGGGAGATACTGTTTTGGTTTTATGAATATCAACTCATGACTACAAGATTAAATTTGGGAGCCAGAAAACCCATCTAGAAAACAAACAAACAAAAAAGACAATTTGAAGCAAAGAAAAATTCTTTCTGAAGTTACAAGGTTGCTGGATAGCTTCCCTTTTGTTCAGCTTCCATGCACTTCTCCACACTTGTGTTTAATCAGAAGGAGACTTTTTTCCTTGTGAGTCTCCTGGTCTGGCCTCAGGTGGGCTGTGGAGGAAACTTTGTGAAGTGTAAGCTTTCAGACACAGTGTTTGAATGAACGGCCCCACTTCTTAGCCCTTAGTTCTGGACTGCCCAGTACAAGAAAGACAGGGTTCTTCTGGAGAGAGTCCAGCATAGGGCCACAGAGATGTTCAGGGGCCTGAAACATCTCCCATACGAGGAAAGGCTGAGAGAACTGGGGCTCTTCAGCCTGGAGAAGAGGAGACTGAGAGGGGATTTCATCAATGTATAAAAGTATCTGAAATGCAGGAGCCAAATGGATGAGGCCGGGCTCTTTTCAGTGGTGCCTGGCAACAGGATGAGGGGCAATGGGCAAATGCTGGAACACAGGAGGTTCCATACAAATCTAAGAAAAAACTTCTTTATGTGAGGGAATCGGAGCACTGGAATAGGCTGCCCAGAGAGGCTGTGGAGCCTCCTTCTCTGGAAGTATTCAAGACCCGCCTGGATGCCTGTTGTAGGGAACCTGCTTCTGCAGGGGGGTTGGACTAGATGATCTCCTGAGGTCCTTTCCAACCCCTACAGCTCTGGGATTCTGTGATTCTCACGGACCTTATACGATCCCAGCTAGTGCAACACTAACATCCACCTATTCTTGATGAAATAAGTCCCCATCTATGTGGACTGAAATGTAAACAGAGGAATTAATACAGCCTACTTAACAAGGAGGAGTTGTACTTCATCAAGTTAATTTGATTAATGTGTCGGTATTGGGGTAGAGGCAAGGAGAAGAATACAGATTGATCAAATAAAAAATTTATTGTGAATTGAAAATTTCTAACCTAGACTCTAGTTTTGTCCATTGTATCCTTGTTAAATCCTTGCATCCTTAAAGCAGAAGGTGATAGACTAACAGAGAACGAGTGACTGAAAAAAACCAACAGCAAAACTGTTTTGGCCTGAAAGCATGCTGTTAATGAGGGATGCAGTGCAAGAACATGAGCAAGTCTTCATACATCTCACTGGAACTAGGCTTCCACCCAAGTGTTTTGCAGATCAAAGATAGATTTAAAGCATATGTCTAAACGTCAGGCTGTACTTAAAAGTTTCTTGTTGTCTCCCAGAACAACATTTATTAGTTGCCAACTGCCCCAAACTTTGTGTTTAAATAAGACTATTAATACACTGTGATTACCAACTTTCTTCCTACTTTTCCTAAAAACTGGTTTTTGCCTTGAAAGATCTTTATCTTTCTTATAAATAACAGAGTAGTCACATACACTGTTATTTTCCTGTTTTAAAACTGTCTGTATTGACGCACAGAGAAGCTTTTGAATTAAGGTTTCTACAATTTTCTCTAGAAGCAATGAAAAAATATTGTTTCAATTATTTGTCACCTACTCATAAATTTAAAGACTAAAGGTGATTAAAAAAATCACCTCATGAATGTGTCACATCAATTATCTTTTGACATCAATTATCTTTTGAGGTTTCTGTGGAGTTCCTGACACACTAAAGCTATGAGCTTTAGCCTCATAGCAGCCAGCATCAGGATCTGAACAACTTTGGTTGATTCATTTCACAGATAAGGCAAAGGAATATCACGATCATTTAGTTTGACCAACAATCACTGCAATTGGTAATTGACAATCTCAAGCCCAAAATTTCTAACTGAACTGCAGTAGGCTTTTAGTAAGACATACACATATTAGATAAAATATCACATTTGTACGAGTGACATCAATACAAGCATTTTGTTAGTGTTTGACTATTAAAGTAACTTACACCTTGTAGTTGCATATTTATCTTGTTCTGTACTTACATTAAGCTATTCTCCCTAACGGATTAAAGAAGCATCCACCTTCAAAAACCTCTTCTGTGTTGAGTTACTTGCATGCTGCAAACAAGTCATGTCTTCACCCTCTCTTAGATGAAATAAACACATTGAAGTTGTTAAAAATCTCTATAAATTGTTTTTCCAGCACTTAGATCAGAAAGCAAGCAGCAAAGACTCATTGCCCATTTTCCAAAAGCATCCTTTTTGAAACCTTAATACTAGACACATGCACATGTCATTCCAGGAACAGCCTCATTACTGTCGCTTGAAGTATCTTAACCCACTTTGTTTGCTCTCCCACTGCTTAACTATCAAAGGAGAGTGCATGGTTTCATAGAGCATCTTGAAGCTACAGGGACTGTCTACCTTACACCTTAAATCGTTTTAACTATTACTGTGTTTCTGGATACTTTCATTTTATGACTTACACTCTTAGTTCTGCACGTGTAATTGTATGGTTTTATATACATAAAATTATTTTGCAAACACACATTTTAAATAGGTTCACCTTCAGAAGTGGCCCATTTCATTGCCTTTGTGGCCATCTTTATTTCCCACTTCAGTTTTATGTGTCATCAGATTTGAGAGCATGCTGTAGGAGAATGTACCTTCAGCATTCCTGTACTACAAGGAAGCATGGTAGCCTCTTAAGATTTAAGAATTAATAATTGTACACAGTCGCTAATGTTTTCCTAAACAAAATGAGTTTAACTGTATCTGTTTATTCATCATAATTTCTTCAAAGTACATACTGATATATCAAGCCCTCTGCTAACTTCCTTATGAGTGACTATGTTACTAAATGCTCACAGATTCACACTACTTCTCTAATGGATCCAAAGATCTCAGTTACGTTTTAAAAGTAAATAAAAGTATGTTTGTAGCTGCCTGATGTATTTACACGATAGAGTATAGCAGCTGAAAAGAAGAATTATTTTATTGGAAGTACATCATATTTCCCTGAGAATTCTCTGTTTTGCTTAGAAGACCCTTTGAACTTTGTGAAGTATTTCTGGCATGCATTCATGTCAAAATAGTATTTTCAGTTAAACAACAGAGCCAGTAGGAGAAAGGAAACAATCAGGAAAAGAAGATACATTTACAGCTGGCATTCAGAAGGCCAGCTGACAGGAATCACAGAGAAGGCTGATAGACATAGTGGGAATGGCAAGGAAGAATGCAAAATGCGGAGAAGAGGAGCCCCAAAGTGTGTTTTGTAGCTGCAGTTTGAGGAAGAGTGGTGGAGGCAGAAGAATTGTCAACAATCACAAAATTAAGAACTTTTATCTTTAGTTATTTCTGCTAGTTTTTTGTTTTCCCTTCTTACAATGCTCTTACCTTAGTTTTCTTTAGTGTTTTCTCTGAGTGTGTCATCTGCAAATTTCCTGTGTTTTTTGAGGTACCTGCAAGAGGTAAGGTGGTTTTCATTGACAGGTGCTGCATTTTAAAGCTGAGGTGTGGCCTACACACAGTCTCAGTACGATTGTGACAGTAATGATTGTGATTTTCCTCTCATTTCCAGTTAGACCAATTGTGTTTTCTGGTCTTTGATGTGCATAAAATGTGCTTATACTGAGGTTCTTTTAGTATTGATTAAAAATTATGTTCTCAGTTCAGTTTTTGTCTGTCTTTAGTGGTAAAGATGGGAGTTTAGCAGCAACCCCAAAGACCCTTAAAGTCCTGTTACCAGAAAGCTCCATAGGCATTGGTCTATGCCCAGTTCTCCATAAAATCACTGTTTTCTAATGTGTTACACTTCTCCAGAACCTTTCTGCAATATTTATATTTTCCGATACAATTGGAATCCTGACACTCTGCTGGGATTTAAGTCTCTTTGCAATTTTCACAGCATTTTTACATTCTTTGTCTACTTTGCACAGTATTTCATTCACAGCTGTGTCATATGTTTCCAGACTAACCTCCAGCATTTCAGAAGGACTTTAACATTTCATCAGATGAGTTAATTTTCTGAGACAGAAGAAACAGTAATTTTGTGTTACATTTTACCTTATGCAAAACTTTTGTTTCTTTAGGAGCTTTTCCTTCCTGGGCCTCCCTAGATTTCTCAGGGCTAGTTCTCATTTCTGCCATATGATCTCATCTACAAAATATAACTAGCCACTCCCTCTAGTGGTTTGGCCTTATCTTCCCAGGTTTCTCTTATAATACAGTGAGCCTTGCATTCATCAACCATAGCACGTTCGAATGGTGAAAAGCCCATTGGTGCCTTGGGTACTTACTTCCCTATAGGCAAACTAAAATAGCAGCCATTCGTCTTAGTCTGATCCAGTACTGGTAATGAATTTTCACAGCATGCATTTTAGTGTTAGATTAAATATTTCTATAAGGTTGTCTAAGGAGGGTATGGAGTGATTTTTATACTTCTATCTCAAGAGAACAGTTTCATGAGCTTAACGTTTGTCCTCTGGCAAGTTGTGATCTCCTCTGACATACCAACCCAAGCAAATAATAGGACCAAGGGTACAATAACCTGATGGCTCTTTACAGCTCTTAGGGAAAAAGCTTCTAGGCATCAAGTAGCATAGATGTTTATTTGCTGAAGTAAAGGCACTGTGAAACAGCTCCAGCAGCAAGAACTCCATATGCCCATGGGAAAATGAGGAAAAACTCCTGCTGTGTTACTAATAATGGAATACAAGACTGTCACCACATTCTGAGCTACATGTGCCTTGCTTCTGCTACCCTCTTTTGTCCCTCAAGGAAAAAAGGGAGACACGCATCTTTCCTTCGGACTCCTGAATGAGTCCTGTTGTCACACACCCCTCCTTCTCATTATCCCTCTCTCCCTCCTTCTCCCTCAGGACATCCCACCACCATTAACACCAGATGTTACCAGGCTATTGCTTCATGTATCAAAGGGACCTGACCACAATATAAAATAGAGAAAGAGGGACTGCAGTAGTGCAACAGTCCTTAAAAAGTTGGGTGCGAGCATTCAGAGCCAACATTTCTTCATCTGTTTCCTCATGAGTCCTGTCATCCATGCAAGTTAAAAACATTCTTAGAAAAACAATTTTTCTAGGTCCTCCAAAATCAGCTCTCCCCACCCCAACAGCTGCATAACAGTATATCCTTCCTGAACACCACTGTTTCCTCGTACCCCTGTGAAATGAAAAGGTAGAGGAAGGGGAACAAAGTGGGTTTGTATAATCCATGGGCTCCTCTGTCTCTCCTCAGTCTGTGGAAAGGTTAATGATTAATTGGAGCCATCTGCTCAGGGCCTTCTGTCTGTGTGGCAAGTTGGTTCTGTCACATATGTTCACACAAAGTCTAAATAAAACCATCTCCCTCTCCCATGCTTCTTAACAACTTGATGCATGAGTAGTAGTCTTTGACTGGAAAATGAATTAAAAAGGAAGTTGTGAAGAGTGTGTCTTTCACAGCATAGAGAGAATCCCTAAAAACTATTTTAAAGGAAGACTTACCACCTCTCTGTTATCTTAGGAATAACCAAAACACCAAGTCTAACTTCAGAGAGAGAGAGAGAGGGGGGAGCTTGACTGCCAGCTATACAGAGGGATCTGGACAGGCTGGATCGATGGGCTGAGGCTAAGTGCATGAGGCCCAACAAGACCAAGTGTCAGGTCCTGCACTTTGGCCGCAAGAACCCCAGGCAATGCTACAGACTGGGAGCAGAGTGGAAGGAAAGCTGTGCGGAGGAAAAGGACCTGGACGTGCTAGTTGACAGCCAGCTGAACATGAGCCAGCAGTGTGCCCAGGTGGCCAAGAAGGCCAGTGGCATCCTGGCTTGCATTAGGAAGAGTGTGGCCAGCAGGAACAGGGCGGTGATCGTCCCCCTGTGCTCGGCAGTGCTGAGGCCGCACCTCGAGTGCTGAGTTCAGTTTTGGGCCCCTCACTACAAGAAGGACATTGAGGCCCTGGAGTGTGTGCAAAGAAGGGCAACAAAGTTGGTGGAGAGCCTGGAGCACAAGTCTTATGAGGAGCAGCTGAGGGAACTGGGGCTGTTCAGTCTGGAGAAGAGGAGGCTCAGAGGAGACCTTATTGCTCTCTACAGCTGCCTGAAAGGAGGCTGTAGTGAGGTGGGGGTCAGCCTCTTCTCCCAGGTAACAGTGATAGGATGAGAGGTAATGGCCTCAAGCTGCACCAGGGGAGGTTCAGGTTGAATGTTAGGAAAAACTTCTCTGAGAGAGTGGTCAGGCCTTGGAACAGGCTGCGCAGAGAGATGGTGGAGTCTCCTTCCCTGGAGGTGCTCTAGAAACGTGGAGATGTGGCACTCAGGGGCATGGTTTAGTGGGCATGGTGGTGTTGGGTTGATGGTTGACTAGGTGATCTCAGAGGTCTTTTCCAACCTTTACGATTCTATGGTTCTAAGCTGTCTTTGGGTTAGTTTTCACTTCTACGCTTTGACTGGCAGGTTAGGAACTCTGAATTTTTTATTAAAGGTTGTAAACTAGTCACTGAAAGCAGATGATAATAAAGCCAGAAGCATCTTTATTTATAAGATAGTTAGAAGTGCCTCCTTTTAATTGTCCATAGTTAGCTTTTACTTTCTTTGATGTTACAATGCTGCTGTTTTACCATTTGTCAAATCCTCACAATACATGCACTGAATAAACAGCGTATATAGGCACTACAGCTATTTTTACAATTTTGATGCCCTTTAGGCTCTTTCTATCCCACTTTTTATTCACAAGTCTGGAAATTGGCCACATTTTTAGGCTGGCTGCAGCACTTAAGGACAGGAAAACTTGGAAACAAAGAACCAAAATTTAGCATGGATGTTGGTGCTCTGATTCACGTCACTGCTTAAATGTTGTAAATTCATGTCACTGCAATGGTAAGCATGATCTACAGCTCTGTTTGATACCTCTGAGGTTATAAAGGACATTAGGGAGTTAAGGAGATTAGTATTACCAGTCTGTAGCATCCAAAACTCACAAGTCATGCCCAGAATATAGTCTTGAATTTGCATATAAAATAAAGAGCCTAGGAAAAAAAAAAAATATTTTATTTGACTTTTGTGATCTCAGACTGTAGTGTTCACATTTTCAAAATCTTTTATGACCAAGAGGAATAAAAAAGACTCTTAAAAAGCATGAGCACTCAGAGTTTCAAACAGTCATATAGTCATAAGGTCTCCATGAACTGATGCATTAAAAAAAAAAGCATCTTGGGACTTTCTGTAAAACTGCCCTATTTTTCTTTCTTTTTTGGGACTTAGAGGAGGTCAAATAAAAGTATGAGGCAAAGGCCACAAAAAATGGCAGAATGGAAAGAATTGTCTCTCTGAGGAATTATTCATCCTTCGTGAAAACTGGATCCCCAGGGTTGAAGCTGCACAGCTGGGGCCAGGGAGCAGCTGTTCTTTTCACATATTCTCTCCAATTAATAAAAGAATGGTCATTCTCTTTGTGTTTTTGTTTTGTTTTTAAGAAAAGATTTTAGGCAGGTAAAATGCCTTAACTTTTCCCTCACTTTCTGTCTGTTTTTGCTAAGTAGGCTATTTATATAGTAGTATTAGTGTCAGTACTAGCAGCAGCAGTAGGAGTAGGAATAGTAGAGTAGTAACAGGCGTCATACAGGCATCTTGAGAGAGTACTGCCATATATAGAGATGTATTGCCATGAATGCTTCTTTGCTTCCTGAATTATTTAGCAGGAACTACAGGCTGTGGAAATTATTCGTATCCTCCCCTGTCTGTCCTTTGCCGACTCCCCAAGATGTTTTGCATCAGGTTCCTATTTTTTCCCAACACTCCCCAGGCAGAAATCTTTCCATATGTTGACACAGTACGAGTACTGATTCAAGGATATATGGGATGCACTAGATCTATAGTATGCCATTCATATAAATAATTTGTGAATCCGAGGTAAAATGGACACATTCTGGCTGTCATAATTCACAATTTCTTTTTTTTTTTTTTTTTCCCTTTCTTTTTGTTCTGTATGTATGTGTGGCTTTAGTGTTTGGTGGATGATAAGGTGGACTTTTTGCCATTTTTGTGAATGCCTCTTTTCATATTTGCTTAGTAGATGTGGCAGAACATGCACAATGACCCAGCGGCAGTTTTGGCTACATCTCTGTCATTGCCTTGAAGGAGTTTTTCCTACTACCTCCTCTTGGGAACAAAGTAGGACCAGAGGCAGGCATCCGAGTGGAGCAACAGCTCATGACGCATGTGGAATGAAGAGGCATACTATTTCTGTGCTTCTGCAGGTTCCAGAACTTGCAATGGGGACTGTAATTCTGCCATCTGCAGAGGCAGAAAGGGGAGGAAGTTTCCCACTCCTAGACGCTGTCATCAGCCTGGCAGCCTATGGAACATGGACATGCAGGGCTTTCTTGAATTGGCTGATGTCTGAGCCAACACATGGGTTACAGAAGAAGTCAGTGTTGACTTCAAAAAGTGCTCGTGATGGAAAAGTAATGGAGTTGTGTTGAATACAAATTTAATGCCATATGAATTACTCTATTTTTTGAAAGAATAGCAGTGTAATAACAGACAAAGAATAAGAGTTATGAGCTTCATATTTTTCACAGAAAAAACATAAATACAGCCTTGTAAATTATTCTTGTCTGACTGTAGCCATCACATACTTCTATGAATACAAGAAACCCTTTATATTGATTTCTTGCTCTTCTTCATTGCTTAAACAGGAGTAAAATAATGTATGCCTGTGATTGTTCTTATTGGTCTCTAATTGCACTTTCGTTTTTTAACTTAAAGAATCAATAAAGCTTAAGAACCAAATTCATCTTTGAAGTAAATGAACTAAATCCTCCAGAGTTGCACAAGCAATAAATTGACATTAAATATTTAATATTATACACTCCTGGAACATTTCTGTTGGTACAGACACAGATTAAAAGAAAAAAAAAAAACCTAGCAATTCAGTAAAGCATGACTTCAGAAGCCAGATACTATTTAATGAAAAAAAAAGAATCTTGTATTTGAGATGAAACAGACCTTATATTATCTGCCTGCTCCTGCTAGATTTTTAAAATATTGTGTGCAGCTGTTAAAAGAAATTATTTAAAGGTGAAGCAAAGAAGAAAATCATTTCCTATACAGTTGGCAATTGCTGCATATCATGCAGAAAATATCGGGTTATGTCTAAGAAAAGATTTTTAAAAAATGCGCATTGCACCCTCTTCTAAAAATCCTTCTTTTACCTTGTCTATGAAATAATGTAAAATACTTTTTGAAAGAAGCAATATTTTAATAGCCATCTTAGAAAATGCAGCTTTCAACTGCAAATTCTAGAGAAATGAGAAAATAATTTTGGTAGATCAGCTCTTCAGGTTCTAATGCTTTCCAAAGCATGTTGTCAAGATTTCTGCAGCATTAGAAAAGCCATTTAAATAAGTAGCTGCCTTTACATGTTTCCTGATTACCTTCCTGCTTATTTCTTTGATTCTGCTTTAAAATTGGATCACATCAAAAGTGTGAAGAAATGAGATTATTTCTCTCTTTTTTTTTTTTGCCCTAAAAGAGCAATTGTCAAGTTTTAACAGCACGTTGCACCTTAGGAAGCTGAATGCAGCATAAGGATGTCTCCCCTACTAAACTTAACGCTGCTAAGCTTTGCTACCTATGCATTTGCCTGGGTCAGCTAGGAGTGCCAAGTGCCCCACTTTACATTTCCTTCACGGGGCAGGTAGATGACCTCTTTTTTTTTGATGGCTCCACAAAATGATTCATCTGAGGATCTATTCCTCAGCCATGTGTGCATCCCCCTCTCGATGGTTGTATTGATCAAAGTCTATGCAGGGGACCTTTACTGTCCTTCCGCTTGTGTGTGTGACTTGGCAACCTCTCTTCCCTTCCCATGCTCACAGGTTAGCAGGTTGCTGATGTAGGCAGCATGACCATAGCCTGTATGGTCTGTGTCTGTGCCAAAGGACTCTTGTTTTCTGTTCTAATGAGATTAGAAATTTCTGTTCTTTTACTTATTTATTCCCTTGCTATTCACATTTACTATTCTTACCCTATTCTTTCACTAATTTATTTTTTAAATACCAAAAGGATCTGTCTTTTCTAATGTCTTGGTGGGGACTAGTATTTCAGAGGACCTCGTGAAGATTTACAGAGGGCACAGTATGCCCTTTCTGAGAGACTATGTCAAAGGATTAGATACTTCTATTTCTCCTCTGTTTTTATACACTAACAGGCATGGCAAAAGAGAAAACAAAATTTCATAGTCATTGTTATTTTAATTTGATTTTAAGTTCTGAAATTCCAAAAGGCTTTGGCCATTGACATGATTCTTGATTTCTCACTTACTTGTTCAGTTTTGTTATTGATCCCTAGCTGATCACCAAGCCCACGAAAACTAGTGCAGCAGACAGTAAACAAGATAATTGTGATGGCTGTAAGCTAGTTTTTAGACAGAATTTCACAAAATAGTTAGGAGAATCCAGGCATATGTCTATCATTGAAAACACTGTACAAATGACTGTAATCTAGTACATGAAAACAGAAAAGCTTTCTACTGTAGTGTCAGCTTGTTAATTGCAGAGGCGGGTTTCCAAATTGTCTATCCAAAGATGCCTGATTCTTTTGTCTCTTTTCACTCATAATAGTTGAATTTCAAGTATGAGAAAGCTTTGTTTCCTTCCTGTGTGTCCTCCAACCATCTTTCAGCCTTGCAGACTGTTTCTATTAAATACTAATGGTGGTATCATTAACATTTTCCAATTAAACAGTCCAAAGAAAAACACTGTCCTCTGAGTACCTTTTAAAAATCTCAATCAAATTGCTACTAGTAGCTGGGTGAGAGGTTGTTTATTCATTTTGATGGTATCCTCCAGGCAACAGATGAAACCAATGTATGTTGAAATGGTGCTGGCTTATTGCAGTTGTCTAGTCATGGTACTGATAGGAAATTTCTGAATTACTTGATCTGCTGAGAGTAGGGGGAAATTCCATAGACTAGTTTATTCCATAATTCCATATTCCAAGTGTAGTTTATACTATTCTCTTTAAAATTCAAAAAGAACAGTTCAAAGATTAACAAATCAAATAGAAATCTTGCAAACGCACAGCCTTTGTGTATTAACAGGGTATGCTTTTAATTATAAAAATACAGGACAGGAAAAATACATAGAAAATGAGCTATAAAACGTGCCCATTGATATAAAATCCAATCACTATGACACATAATTTTTATTATTGTGACAGTTGTTTTATTTTTTTTTTATTTGGCTAAGACTGTAAATTGAAACAATGGCTCAAAATTCATTAAAAATTAGCTCTTTGCTAAGCAGCTGACAATGTAATTTGGATAGGTGTTAAAGAAGCAGCATATGGTTAAAGAAAAATAATAGAATGGAACGTAGTAGTGGAAAATTCCTTGTCAGAAGTGTTTTTGACAGAAAGAGGAATTTAAAGTGACAGGAAAGAGTGCAGGTGAAACCAAGTAATAGCTGGCATGTTGGATGCTATTCCGTGTGGAACTGTGTATCTATACCATATTATATAGTATTTGAATAATAATTGATCTTTAAGAGTTAAAGTGCTCCTGACAAAAGCCAAATCTTCTAACTGCTTTGAGAGAACTGTGCATGATCAGATGAATCCTAATCCAGAGGGAAGGTATAGTTTGTATTTAAAATTTGGGAAGCTGAGATCAGATGTTAAATCATACAAAACTGGAATTTAATTGGTAGAAGACAGTATTGGAAGAGAAGAATAGGTCAAGGAACTGGGAGAGAAGAGCATAGATGAAAAGGAAGTGAGAGGAGGAAGAATAATAAGGAAAAGAGGTGAAAGGAAATCAAACATACTGTTTTCAGTAAGACCTAAGAATGTCATATATCGCAACAGTAAGAACTGAACCCTTCATCTGCTATTGAGCTACGCCCATTTGGATGCATCTTCACTGTCTGTGCATTCTCTGCCCATATGTTACATATTGAGTGATCCAAAGTTGTAAGGGGGCTCACCGTTATGCTTGCTTTACTCCTGGAATTTGATGCAGAAATATTTTGCTTAGACTAGCTTTCTGCCTAGTCTTGGAGAAGTGTGAGGTAATTTGAATATCAATTTGATCTGGCACATCTCTTGCATGACCTAACAAAGCACATGGTAAAGCATCTGATGTCTCTTGTGTTTGACTACATGGGAGTAGCAGAGCAGCTGATGAATTAGCCCCTTTCTGTGACCACCACAAAAGCAGCAGTTCAGGTGAGGTAAGTGAGGGCAGTTGGCCGTGCCAGCATCAGTAAGGGAAGAAGCAGTCATCTTCTGGCAGAGAGCCAGAGAGCTGCAAAGCCATTAAAAACCCCATATGCTTGCTCAGCCTCCATGGTTTGACTGACTGGGAAGCAAACCAATGAGCTCATCCCCCATGAAGTGAGGTTGGAGGGGCAGGGTAATGGCCCAGTTAATTGAAGGTCAGGGCCGAGAATCCTGATTGCACATTGCTGCTCTTGTGGGTTTGCTCTGTGGCTGGAGGCAGGTGCTTCCACTTTGTGTCTGCTTGTCTTCACACCAGTAAAATGTGAACAATAATACTCATCACTTTTGCAGGCATTTTCCAGTGCTTAATTCAGTAACACTTTTGAAAAACGTAAAGACACCTGAAAACTTCACACACTTTTAATGCAGCAGTTCGTACATTAGAAAGCCTGACGTGTGGAATCATTACATTCGCTGTACAGATGGCAAGTTTAGGCTGTACTTAATTTCCTAAATCCAGCAGTGTGAACATTTCCAAGTAGGACACAGAATAAAAACATTAAGCCAAGTCTGTACATTCCTTGGTAATGGGCCCTGAGAGCCTTCAAATGCTGTTGTATGTGAATGGATAGACAGACAGGCTGGCAGGTGGATAATTGCAGGCACAAGGGTAAAACGTCAAGGAAGACTGTATGCTATGTCTGCGTATATAGTACCTAACAATATAGTTTTGCTTTAGTAATAGCAAATGGCCAGTCTTAAATCCACTGGTTTGTGTATGAAAGTGTGGAGGATGTTGGTGAACAGAGAAAAAAGGAGGAGGATGAGAAGGATGTGGGAGCAGCCTGATGTGTGTTTGCACATTATCTTTCAGTATGCTGACATTCAGGAGGAAAGGGTTGGGCCAACTAAAGGTGAAGTGCATCCCTCTGCATGTTTTCATGCTCTTACAATTTGTGGAGTGCCAAAACATCAGGCTGAGATGAGGGCACAAGGCTGTGGGGCAGGGAGCAAGCGCTGAGCACGCTCACATGGACACTAACTACAAGTTCAAACCTTGGCCACTGTTTTCATTTCCTTCTCCTTTCTCCGACCCTTTGCTTTTCCCCTCTTTCTTGCCCGAAGAAGTGACTGAGCCTGGAGGGGCTGGAGGAAGGCGGTGCCGGTGAGGGGCTGTTGAGCCTGCCTAGCAGGGGACAGCTCTGCCTGTGGGCCAGACCAGCCGCTCTGCTGGGGCAGGCGGATGCCCATGGGTCACGTCTCACTGCCATGGCAGACTGGGTCTCTTCACATGAGCTGGGTGCATTTGTGTTGAGGAAGAGGCTTTCAGTTTTAATGTACCATACACTTTCTTTCTTTATGGTACTGGGCTTGGATGCACTGAGATCTGTACCCCGGTCTGTTCTCAGTCTATCTGCAATTCTTCAGACACCTTAAGCAGCAAGTTTTTCAGAGTGTTTGGTTACAGGTTCTTAACTGCTGCTCATCCCCTGCTGATACTGCACTAAACCTGCCAAAAGCCTTCTTTTGTAGATAGAGTTGAATCTGGATTACTTTCCAGACATGCTGTCAAGAAATTATACAGCACATAAGCTCCAAAAAGCAGGTTTTGTTTCCATGGTCATTTCTATACAGGCTTTTGTCTCCTTTTATCCACATATGGTTTGTTTTTCTGAAAAAATTCAAATAATTCAAATGCACATTTCAAATGAGCGTGCCTAACAGACAGGAATAGTTGTTTTATTTTACGCACAGATCTTAGTGGTTCAGTGTGGCTGGGTGCTTCTCTTTTCTGTTGCTTAACACGAAGAACTGTCTGAAAGAAGGATAAACAGGCTTACAAATTTTCACACAATTTGGCATTAATTTTATAATTTTTTTTTTTTTTTGTAAATAAAGGTGTTGATCTTTAGTTATGAATAGTTGTTATTCAAATCATATGCTTGTGCTAGTTTAAATGATAACATTAATGTAAGCAGGAAAATATCTCAGCCCCACCCTGCTCACTAATCTTCAGTATCCAACATTTTAATCTCATCTTCTCTCCCCAGCACTGCAGTGATAACACCCACCATTGCCAATCAGATATGAATATAGTAGGTGCTTGGAAGAGAGGTTACACTGGAAAGAACGTTGTGGTCACCATCTTGGATGACGGCATCGAAAGAAACCATCCAGACTTGATGCAGAATTATGTGAGTGTCTGCAGTTCGATTTGCTGCTTTATTATTAACTCACAGTAAGTTTGCTGCTTCTAGAAAGGTGGACGGAGGGAAGAGGAAATGAGAAAGACTCATAAAAGGGTTTCCTAAAATGTTAACACCAATGGAAGGAAAAAAGATGGATTTTGGTAATCTGTATTCTTTTAGTAAAAAGTATATTCAGTCTGAATGTCTTTAATATATCTGCATGTGTCTTGTAGCTGAGCCCTGCATTTTTGAAAGACTGGAGGTAGTAATCAGATAATTTTTTTTTCTTTTCCGTAATTATTTGACTTAATATTTTCACGGTCTCATAACTTAGAAATGGAATACAGTGCTTTTCAGTTAATGTGAGCAGCTGAAGTCCATTTTTGACTAATACATTTAGCTAGCAAGACAGTAGCACTTCTCAAAGGCTGTAATTTTGGGCAAATCCTTCCATGTGTTTATTTTTAAAGCTATTTATCTTGCTGCTAGAAATAATATGAAGGGAAAAGGATATGACTCACTCAATTAAAAACAGGTGTAGAATATTTTGGAGTCTTTATATTAAGTCTCTCTAAACTTCAGTAAGCCTCTTCCCAGTTTGCAGTAGGAGAAGATCCGTGCACTTTTTTTTTTCACCATGTCATGTATTTCATGTCACGTCAGAAGGTTTCTGTATGCTTGTGGATCATTATATTTAATTATTGTTTTAATATACCCTGGAAGGATTGCATAATGTTAGGAGTAGCTGCTTCTCTAGTGGATTACTTGTGTTAGCATCAGAGTTTGAAGCTGCTCAGTGTCAGGGATTTGCTGGAGTTTATTCCTGAGCTTCAGGAATAAACATTTCCTGAAAGCATGTGTACTTGGCAACCTTTTTATTTCTCTGAAATGAAGTGTGTGAGCTGTACATTCACACAAGATAAAAGCAAAACAAAACAAGTGTAATTGGATTGAGTATAACTGGTGAAGGTGACTAGTGCAAGGCGCGCCACCTTTGGTCCCATTACAGTCATAAGTCTTGTAAAAAAGCCCTCAACATGGGCTTTCTTCCCAGGTAGCATACTATCTTGACAAAGCATTCAAGAGGTGAAGGTGACAATACCGTCTTTAACAACCCATCAATAGTCATGTCCATGGTTTAAATCCATTTATTTTAAATTAACCACACTTATGTCTGTATCCTTCCCTGTGCTGCATGTGGAACTCAGATCTGAAATACTTGGAGAGGACTGCATAAACAGAAATGACAGGCTGTTGCCCTATTTGTCAGTATATACTTGATCCTAATGCATGTCACATCTTTCCCTTTAATCTCTAAAGTTGTTTAAACAACCCAAATATAATTTTGCCCCTTCATTGAATGACCTAGATTGTATCACGTGTCACTTTGTCTCAATACTGTCCTTCCACTGAATTTAAAGCAGCTATTAATTCCCTTATCGTCTCATCTCTCCTTTTCCTCATGCCAAGAAGGAATTCCCCCAAAGCAGTACACATTGCTTATTTGATGACAAATGCCTTCTGTATGTCAGATTATTGTTGGTGTGGCTGTAAACAGGAATATTTGAGATGGATGTGGTAACTGGTTTTGGAAAAAGAAGAGATTAAAGAGAACTGCTTGCCATGTCAACACACTGCATGCTACCACATGGATTAATGGGAGTTGTACAAACCAGCGGCTATTTACTCTGTATACTATTTTCAGCTTGAAGAATCTTGCTAAAATTTGGAGCAAAAATGTGCAGATATCTTGCATATAATTGAAACAGTTACAGTCCCAGACAAACGGAATGCAGTTTATGTTGCATTTCAAGCTGTATTTTTTATGACAGTATCCTTAACAAAATTATATTCTTCTCTGAACCTATGACTGAAATTTCAGTCATCAACTTGCAGATAATCTTTCTTGAATCTTGAAACATTCAGCAAATTCCAAATTTTGAGAATGAGCTCTCTTAAGTTCCACAGGTATCTTAGAAGGTACATAGCCTTTCTGTTTAATGAAACAGCACTTTCTGTTTCCTCTCTGCAACCTGAACTATGTGTTCTCAGAGCATTCATACTCTTTCCTTTTCCAAAAATAAAGTAAAATCTGTAATTATGAAATATATAATCCTTTCCTTAAAAAAAAAAAAAACCAATCATCATAAAACCTCAGGAATGTTAGTTAACCTAATTGCTCTCTTGTAGAAACCTGCTGAAGAATGTGTAGGCCACATGATTCAATGGCTAATTAATGAGAAAATTGTTTCCTTTCTCCTGTTGGCTACAGGATTCGCAGGCCAGTTTTGATGTCAATGGAAATGATTTTGACCCTATGCCTCGATACGATGCCAGCAACGAGAACAAGTAAGGCACTATGACACTTCTGACAATTTCCATCTAGTTCCTCACGTAGAGCACACCAGTTCTGCTATGAAAGCCTGGGAAACCTGAATTCCCACAAAGCAGCGTGATTGGCATTTACATCTTTCTGAAATGTGTATTTATATCTCTTCCATGCATACCACATGACACTTGCTCTTTGAATGCGTTTGGAGCAATACAAAAACACATAAAAATTAGTTTGAGAGTTCTATGTATTTGAAATGAACCATTTTCAATCCCTTGAATGCAGAATGTAAGGGGTAACTCTTACCTTTCTTGTATACCATCTCAGTGAGTTATTGGCGGGCTGTTATGTGTGACATGTGTCTTGGCTTCTGACTTCCTTAAACTTTACAGACTTTTGTTATGAAGAAATTAATTAAATGATGATTTTACTTTCTAATATTTTCTAATAAAGTCTGTCTTTTAACCTCACGGAGATTTTACACATAGAAGTTTGCTGGAAACCATATAAATCCAAGAATAGCAATTCTGGCTGGCTACAATATCTGTGTTGCATGACTGGCTGAATATATCTGCATGACTGATGCATTTCTCCTTTAGAGCATAGCTTCCTGGTATTTGTCATTTCAGCTCAGCTCTTTGGTTGTGCTACTGTGAAGGCTAGGGGAGAAACTGGCAGGGACACCTCACCTCAGGAAGCAGGCTTCCTTTCTGTCCCAAGGGTATTTGAGGGCAGTTGGTAACATTTTTTTGCCAGGTACTTGGCATAAAAAAAAACCTTTCTGTAGAATTGCATGTATTAAGAGAATCCTGCTATTTGACAACAGGCTGCCTATGCATATTGTTTTCTTGAGGTTTGGGGTTTCTTTATTGTGGAAAGCATTTAATATTACTTACCTGCAAAAGAGGGAATACACGAGGTGAAACTTTGTCCTTTATACAAGTCAAATACTTTTGGATTTGTGTTTTTTGTTTGTTTGTTTGTTCATTTTCCTGCATTACTATAAACTTTCTCAAGCAGAATGCAGCAGCTGTGAGCTAACTTACTGGGAGTCAACAGAAAACTTAGCATTGACTTGACTGGAGGAACCAATCCGAACAACCTTGGGCCACACTTTGATGGGAGAATGCTCTTGTAGTCGATATAGCAGGGAAAATACATAGATGTGCTGAAGAACAGGACCCTATTACATCTAGCTGCCTGTTACATATAAATGCACTCATCTTACAGTGAATCCCAAGGAGCTGTCATAGCTTCTTTCAGAAGGTGAAATAACCATGAAAACTAAGGTGAATTCTGATGAATATTTGCTTGCCCAGTCAGCCTGATCCTTTCTGGTAGGCTGAAATATGAAATATGTAAGGATTTAGCTCTTAAAAAGGCATGTAAATAAATAGACATACATACATGATTAGAGATATTGTTTAACATGAAAAATATTATGTTGGTATTAATTTCAATAGTAATAATTGTTTGTTTGGGGCTGCAATCAGCATATGTTCTCACTCAGTTCTTATTTGATGCTGTTTGCTTATTGCCAAATATTTTTGTCTAGAAACAAGTACATGCAAGAACTGTTTCTTCCCCTTTTGCCTCTTAGGCATATCTTTCTCATCCTATTTTCATACAGAATCTCAGTTTATTGAATCGTATCTGCCTGTTTTTCACTAGAAATCTCCTGAAGCAAGAGTGCCATGACAGTATAAACAGATAAATTCAATAACACCCTTTACTCTGAAACGTGTAAACATGCAGCACGTGCAGGCTAGTTTAAGTTTATAGAAGGAAGGAAACATTAATGTGGAACGAATGGTAGAAAGACCCAGTGGCTGTATTGACTCTGTTAAGTTAGTGACAAGTGAAGGATTTCAGAACCAGACGCTTGTAATGAAAATGCTAATACTACACTAAAGTTTTTAGGAGATATCCTCAAGACAAACATTCACTGAAATGGAGGAATGAATAAAAAAGATCTATCAACCTATCAACTCCTGATCTTTCCAAATTCTTTTTCTTT
>VXAV01008374.1:2545-32680 GCA_013399715.1 Alectura lathami | reverse complement strand
GCTCTCCTTTTTTCTTTTTTTTTTTTTTTTTTTTTTTACAATTGAGAAAATTAATGTGCTGTTATTTTAGCTTTAGAGTTACCCTGTCATTGTTATCAAAAGTTTAGAATCAGCAAATGTGCTGTGAATTTTTGGTGGCTAATAAGAGTAATCTTTGGTTTGGCATATGATAAACCTTAGAACTGTAAGCCAGATTTTTAGACATACTAGTCACCTTCAAATGGAGTAGTAACGTGGGACCAAAAATTTTTTGCAGCTCAGAGCCCATAGGCATTGACACTCAGTGTGCTACAACTAATTTGTGTGGCTAGCTACATCAGCATCTGCCCGAGCTTTGAAATAGATATCTGCATTTTGTACCCATTCAGAGTGTTGGAAGAGCAAAACTGTGGATACGTGGTTGCCGCAAAATGCTAGTGGCCCCCACTCCTTACCTCATGTTCGCTCGTTCCTCCTTCCTTTCTCAAGACATTGTGCAACTTCCTGGAGTAAAGAACTAATCAAGCTGAAAACTGTGCTGCCAGAACAGCAACAACAAATTTCATTTTCTGCCAGGTACTTCATTCAGCTCAGCCTGATGTTGGAGGAGAGCTAGATAGATGCAATTGGGCAGAATGAAACATGACCTGAACCTCGCACTGGAACGGTCAGTTTCACTCAGATAGGGTGACAGTATGACAGTGCCCCAAGCACCTGCGACTGCTGTCCACAAAACTGAAATTGATGGGCAAGCAATTGCCAACAGTAGCCTCCAAAGAGTTTTGAGAAAAATGTGACAGTCATTCTACCTCTCCACTGAGCTGCCAGTTTGCATCACATCCTGTGACCTGCTTCCCTCATTCTCTACAGTCCCACTTTGGAGACTCATCCTGGCTCATCTGCATGGTGATGCTCCTGTCCTTGGAGTTGGGACATGGTGAGGCCTTCCAATTTAGGTGCATTGTCAGGGATTCAACCCTCTTTGGTGCTGTGAAGAGCCACATTGTCTCTATCTGTGAGTTGCAGATGAATCTTTTCCTTCAATTTGGTGCCAAAGCCATCACATTTTACAAAGCACGTCCAGAGAAGGGAGACTGTTTTCTATTTTGTTGCTAATTAGAGTTTTACATGTGAAATAACACAGGACAGATGTATTTCTCTCATAGGGCAAAGGGACTTGAATTTTCCAGCCTTATGCCCCAGATGGAAACACTCACCACCCAGTCCTTAGGTGGCGAGAGGGTACACACTGCACTGTAACTGAGCTTCATCGGCATTGTCGGGAGGTACAAGTGTCACTGCAAAGTCAGCTTTTGGACACAGAGATGACACAGGGTATGCTCCCAGTGTAAGATGACTTTGCTGCCTAACCTCTGCTTAGATGCTCAGTATTTCTGATTAGCAGATACACTTAGCCTGGAAAGCAGTACCTAAGTACCTTCAGCTCTTTACCTAGTTCTCAGTGGACTCAACAAGAATTGAATATCAACATAGGGACTGAAAAGCCCCACTAGGAGTCTGTCTATAGTTTTAGGTGTCTGAAGTATCTTTAGATATCGGAAAAGAAATTCTGATTATCCAGTGTATGTGGTCATTTGGCACTAGATATCTCAAGTTGTGCCTGGAAGTTGAGGTAACCACAATCAGGGAGTATTCTGAAAGCCATGCTTTGCAAAGATTTAGCAATAAGCAAGATCAGTTCAGCTGATTCCTGCCTCCTAGTATAGCAGCTGGACAACATTGCTTAATGGCCATTTGTGTCATCTAGTAAAGGTGGGGACATACAAATGCACTATCATTTCGTGAAATGGTCTAGTTTATTCTGTTTCATTTTGTAACACGATTTTAAGGGACAGAATGATAAAGAGTGAAAAGAAATGCTGTAAGAAATAGCAGGTGTCTCCAGGCAGCTTTGCATGCAGCTGTGAAACATCATGGGCTGTTTGCTAGCTTTTCACTTTTAATTAGTGATCCATTGGTAAGGCTTATTAGAGAGGAAAAAGGAATGAGAAAAAAAAAGCTGACTAAGGCTTTGTGAAGAGTCTGTTGATAACCAGAGTACCAATATCCAAAATTATTTTCTTTAAGTTAAATCTTTCTACTAGCCAAGGAGAATAAGGCTAGGAAGAAACATTAGATCAATCTTTCAAGGTTTGCAGTCAAAATCAGGGTGGGACGATAGTTTCTTTAACTACTATGGTATGTAGGAGTCCTGCCAGAAGTTTACTTTGGTTTCTACAAATTGGCAGCAAATCATGAAGCTTGTATACAGTACAGGCCTATACTAGAACTTCCTTTTGCTCAGAGGCTAGAGACAGCAGTCAGCTGTGGATGAAGTCATTCCTGCTATGCAAAGCATCTTGTTTTCGTTTACTGATGAGTACTGCTGCTTAATTCTTTTCCTGTTATTCCACGATTACCTGTAAACAGCTACACATTGCTTGTTGCAGGCCCTGGAGCAGAAAGGAGATAGCCTCACTGAAATGGTACTTTGCTCATTGTATAGCTACAGAAAGAAAACTTTAATGTTATTAAAGTGCTTTGTTACCTTGACCGAACAAGAATGTGTTTTCCATGAGAAGTTACTGTTGATGGTATTTCAGAGCTTAGGTCTGATTCTGCTGATAGGTACTTTTTAGAACAGGACCTTTTAAAAAACTTGTAGAAGTAGTAACAGTTGGTTTTGATGCAGTTTGTATTAAACTTAGTTAAGAAAAAGTAGAAGTAAGCTATTATTCCTGCTTTGGATACACGAAGTCACTCTTCTGAATGTCTCTTCAACATTTTTCAGTAATGCATCCAATTACATAAATAACTTGTTTTAATAAGCTTCTCCATGACCTTTAATGAGTATAAGACTTTTGGAAGACAGCAATTTTTGCTTTTCAAAAATCATAAGACATGGAAGCTACTCCTTGAATTACTCATCTCTAAACTTTGCAGTATCCAGACAGTCTTAAATCTTATCTTGCAATAGCAATAAAAGTTAATGAGTTAATGAGTTTCAGTCCTGCTTGATCCAGCATATTGACTTCGTTTTTCAGTGGCAGACCAATACATCCATTCCGATTCATTGTTACTTTCTTTTGCCAGTCACATCAATGAATGTAGTTGCACAATAAAATACCAAAGGCTTAATTTTTCTTCCACCAGTGACAAGCTGCTAGTTTATACTAGCTGCATATGTCGAATATGTCTTAAATCATTTAATCAGAATATTTGACAGGCAGATCAGCTTGTGTTGTCCACTGTTTGGTCAATAAAATAAAAGTAAAAAGCTTCACTGGCTGCTGTGACACTGTTAAAAGCAGATGTCTGAGGAGCTTTGCATGGTCAAACACAGGAAACCTGAAGTCTGTCATTGCTGGCTAGAAAGATCATCTCTAAAAGGTTCCTGTCTTAGTACTGTGATAAAAAGGTGTGCTGACAAGTGGAGGTACCTGTCTATATAGTTTGTACATTTAATTGCCACTATGCAGCTCTTGCTGTTGCTTTGCCATTGACTGTATCATGTGTTGAATACAAAACTGAGGGGAAGATAAGCAGTACTGGGAAGCACTGCTGCACCATCTTGTGCTTTATCTTTTGTGTGAAAAAACAAAGATGTTATCAGATGGTTAGTTACAAAAAAAAAAAAAAAAAAGACTTCAGTGAAGTTTTGTTTATTATGTTTTTTTTTTTTTTCACTTGTGCCTGCTCAAGGATTTCCAGCAGCACTGAACTGTAGATCCCAAGGTTCACACCTGTGGGGAGAACCTGGGAAAGTTGGTTCTTCAGCTGTGGAAAGAGGCTGAACTGTGGAGATAAGTTGGAGCAACTATCAGCTCACAGGATAGGATCTTTTTCAGAGGGAGTCTATATTCTCGATATCTACTCTTCATGTGTAATATGATTGTTCATCTTGACTTTCTCCAGCCTCTAGAGGTATAAAACTCAAAGGATTCAGTGATGATATCTATCATCTAGCAGTGTCATAATGTCCAATGCCAGCAAATCATCTCAGATAGCAGATAAATCTTCCCTAACAAGGAGATAATTTAGGGTAGAGAATTAAATTACTGGTGTATGTATTTCAGACCAATAAATGATGTGCTGTACATTGAGTGTGTTATCATTCACAAAACCATAGAACATCCTGAGTCGGAAGGGACCTACAAAGATCATCAAGTCCAGCTCCTGGCTTCACACAGGACAACCCAAAATCCAAACCCTGTGTCTGAGAGCAGTGTTCAAATGCTCCTGGAACTCCGGCAGCTTGGGGCCATGACCACTGCCCTGGGGAGCCTGTTCCATGCCCACCACCCTCTGCTGCAGAACCTTTTCCTAACCCCCAGCCTGACCCTCCCCTGACGCAGCCCCATGCCATTCCCTCAGGTCCTGTTGCTGTCCCCAGAGAGCAGAGATCAGCGCCTGCCCCTCTGCTCCCCTGGGAGGGAACTGTAGGCTGCCATGAGGCCTCCCCTCAGCCTCCTCTGCTCTGGGCTGAACAAACCAAGGGACCTCAGCTGCTCCTCACACCTCTTGCCCTCCAAACCCTCCACTACCTTTGTATTCCTCCTTTGGACACTCTCTAATAGCTTCATGCCCTTCTTACATTGTGGCACCCAAACCTGCACCCAGTTCTCGAGGTGAGGCTGCAGCAGGCAGAGCAGAGCGGGGCAATCCCTGCCCTCTCCCGTCTGACACTGCTGGGCCTGGGGCACCCAGGGTTCAGTTGGCCCTTCGGGCTACCAGGGCACACTGCTGGCTCATGTTCAACTTGCTGCCAGCCAGAAGCCCCATATCACTTTCTGCATGGCTGCTCTCCAGCCTCGCAACGCCCAAGATCATACAATCATAGAATCATAGAATGACCTGGAAGAGACCTCAAAGATCATCTAGTTCCAACCCCACTACCATGGGCGGGTTTGCCAGCCACTAGATCAGGCTGCCTAGGAATCCATCCAGCCTAGCACTGAACACTTCTAGGGATGTGGCATCCACAACTTCTCTGGGCAGCCTGTTCCAGTACCTCACCACCCCCTCAGTGAAGAGTTTTTTCCTACCATTATCCACCTGTGTAAAAATTCGGTCCCCCTTCTGCTGGTAAGCTCCTTTTAAGTATTGGAAGACAGCAATGATGTCTCCCGGAGCCTTCTCTTCTTCAAGCTAAACAATCCCAACTCCCTCAACCTTTCATCATGGGAGAGGTACTCCAACCCTCTGATCATCTTCATGACCCTCCTCTGGACCCGATGTACATATTGCCAGGGTTAGCCTGTCCCATATGAAGGGTCCGACACTTGCTCTTTTTAAATTTTGTGCAGTTGGTGATTGCTCAGCCTTTTAATTTATCAAGATCTGTCTGAAAGGCCTCACTGTCCTGGAGGGAGTCAACAGCTCCTCCCAGTTTTGTGTTGTCCAGTTCATTTACAAAAACTTTGAAGAGAACTGGCTCCAAAATGGACCACTGGGGAGCCCACTATGACTGGCCAGCCTGTTGTAACCCTATTTTATAACCCTTTGAGCCTGACCCGTCAGCCAGTTGTTCACCCATCACATTATGTATTTGTCTAGCTGTTTGCTGGACATTTTGTCCAGAAGGATACTGTGAGAAGCAGTATTGCAAGCTTTGCTGTAGTCCAAAAAGATTGACATCAACTAGCTTACCTAGGTCAACTGAGTGGGTAACCTTGCCATTAATGGAAATTAAGTTTTTTAAACTTTTCCCCTCATGAACCTGTATTGGCTATGACCAATGATTGCAGTGTCTTTCAACTGTTTTTCAGCAATCCCAGAACATAATTTTACCAGGAAGTGAAGTGAGACTGGCAGGTCTGTAATTACCAGGGTCTTCTTGCCATGCTTGAAGACTGGGACAATCATATGCCAGCTTCCAATTGACTGGGACCTCTCCAGATTTCCAAAATCATTGAAAAATAGTTGAGAGAGATCTCACAATGACATCAGCCAACTCTTTCAGTATGCTGGGATTAATCCCATCAGGCCCAATAGACTTTCATGCATCTGGCTGAAGCAGCAGATCTTACTGGGAGTCCAAGTACCAACGACTGATTGTCAGATATCTAGTGGGTATCAGTGTCACTGCAAATATGATTAATTTCAGTGAAGATTGTCAGGAAACTGCAAATTTTAGATTGTTTTACATTAATTAATGAAGTTTTTTTTTTTTTCCGAAAACCTGGGTCTGAACCAAAGAGCCAATTAACACAGATGCTGAAGGTATAGAAGCTGCAGTCAGAGATTGCAATCCTGCTTTACCATGTTTTGGTTCTATTCAGATTTTAAACTCGCTGCGCTTATGGCGAATATCCTGTTGCACTGCAGTTTTAGCAGATGTTAATAGTGAAGGAAGTAGGGTTCAAGCTGTATCAGCTTACAGTGAGATTTGCCATGTTTTACATGGAGCAGGGCTTGTGATTCGTCATCTAGCCTCAAAGTTAATTGATCTGGTGACCCAACCAAGTGCATAGGGGCATGATGCAGTGTGGAGATCGTGAGATATTAGATCTGTGTTCCTTGCCAGTTGCTGTTGTTAATGGTCCCAGTGTAGTAATTGTAAGAATAAGGGAGGTAAACGTTTTAAAGCTTAGCTTGCAGAATTGTGCTCTGTGGAAGTAGGCTTACTTTACAGATTCATTTAAAACCTATTTTTCTTCCTTCCTGTTATAACTGTTGCTTGGAGACCCTGTACACAATTACCTAGTGAATATGCTTGTGCTTTAGATGGCCATACCTCAGAGGCAATCTTCATGCATCCTTTGTTTCGCTTAGACAAAGACTGAGAGACTAGATGTATGTCTTTAACTTTTCTGGAGGGGAAAACTGTCCTTCCTTAAAGGAGAAATGTTGTAGAAACTTGGGGCATGAATTGTCAGCACATACTGCACTCAATTATATTTTCATTTTAATCTAAAACAGGTTTTTAACCTAAGTAAAGAGATAACTTCGGTATTAAAATAGGACAGAAAATGAGCAAAGTGTTGAAATTCTCATGCTTTCCTGGTCTGCTATAAAACGTGTTCATTTGAAGGTTTTTGAGAAATAGTAAGGGGGACCCTACTACTTCTGGGGATATAAGAGAAGCAGTCTGTTTCGGGTTGATTCATTCACACAATTAGCACCCTCATCACTGGTCTCTGTGGTCAGTCACTTGTCACAACATTTCATTATTTAATTCTGATAAGACAAAGAAAAATTCGTCAGACTACAGGACTGATTCAGTAGCCTTTTAATCCAGGTTCCAACTTCAAAAGTAGAAATCATCCTGACAAAGATTTATCAAACTGCCAAAAATTACCTGTTTAGTAAACTTGTCTAATCTGCTCATTATATTATTAAACTGCATTACATAATCCCTTCTGAAGTGCTCAAGTGATTTGAGTTAGAGTTTTTTGAGAACCAAGGGAAAGGCATTACTTGGAGTAGTCATTGAAACTAAGAATCAGAGGAAAAAAAAAAAAACAAAAATGAACAAAAAATGTTCAGCTGGAATTCCAGTTCTTCACAACAGAAAAAAATACTCCTTTTTCATTACCTTGGTATAGGTTGATGAACACTGTTTCTCGCTGTGTAAATGGTGTTTGAGGAGCAGTGCTCTTCCTTTTCAGCATTTATAAGGCTCTGATGATCTCAAATGTTCAACCACGACACTAAAGACTTTCTCCTGTTTCTAATTATTGAAGTACCAGACAATGAGCTCACAAAGAAAATTACATTCCGAAGCATTATGCAATTGCTTCAAGTTCTTTTATGTAAATAATTGATAACAATGAGTCAGATCTTCCCTTTCATTTCAATGTCAACAATAGGAGGGATGTAAGCTTTCACAGTGATTGTATTTGTGATACTCACTTGTCCAAATTTTGTAGCAAGTTAGAAATTGAAGCGAGGATTTTTTTTTTTTTTTCCTCCAGAAGGTCTTTTTCCTGGAGTTGGTATTTCTTCTGTGTCTTTATTTTAAGGTTTTGAACTTAGAAGGAGAGAATCTTCAAGTACAGTATACAAGCTTTGATTTGCTAAAATGGTGGACCACTTTCAGGTTGCATGCAGTTATAGGTTTACAACCAAGCAGAACTGGAAAGCAAAGCCACAGTTCTCTGTGTTGTCCCCTTTTCACATTGTAGGTACTAGAGAAAGTTGATGAGTGAATCTGTGTTTTGTGAGTGGCAATTGGTTTTGCCAGCTGAATTCACAACAGTCAGCTCAGTTAGATGCAGTACAAAATGTGGTTCATTGAGACTTCTCAGCCAGCGTGTACAAACACAAAGTATGAGATTGATTCCTCATTTATTGCTTTGGCATTAAAAACAAACCTTTAATTACAAGTTTGATAAAACAATTGTGAATACAGTGTCAAAAGCTTTTTAAGTCAAGCTTTTTCCTAAAGAACGTGCTTTTAACAGATGAGGTTGACAAAGTGATGCTATAAGCAAATGTCTTAATGGATTCAATAGATGTTTTTGTAAGACATTTTCAGGACAAAACTTTCAGGCATAGCTTTTTCTTGCAAGTGAAAAAATATACATCTGTGTAGGTTTACTGCTATAGGAAGGTTTCTTATTTCTAGCTTTGTTTTACATTAGTGTGATTTTGTAATTTTTCTTAAAGATACACAGTTAAATCACTTCATTTGACATTTTAAGGAAAGTGAGATAGCTGTCTTGAAGGCACGTTATTGTTTATTTGTTTGTTTTTCATGAAGGAAAGCAATCAGGATAGAGAATTTCAGATGAAGAAGTAAACAAATGAGTATCCATCATAAATGTAGATTGTGCTGCTGGATTCTATGCTACAGAAGATTAACCTACTTTGAAGATGAATTGTTTTGCTATAGAATCCTAAAGCAATCATCAATTTCCTGATTTTGGCAAACTGATGTAGAGGCCATGACTTATTTACTTCTCTAGCATGTGGGATGGCGAGTCTGGTGGATAGAGGTCAAAAGTACCAAACAGAAGACAGTAAGAAGGTTTATCTTCATTCTCCTTTCAGCACAGACTTTCTTCCCTGTGCTAGTCTTCTAAATGCTCCATAAACATCAAATGAACTGCTACTAACTTGTTTCTCACCCTAGTGAGTGTGTGAGAATTCGCTTTCTTATACTAACCCCTGTTTACCAGTGAGCATGAGCAAACTTTGCTTATGCTGAGTAATATATCTCATTAAAAGAAAAGAAACAAAACCAAAAACAAAGGAAAAAAAAATAACCCACCCTAACAGTAGGATTTGAACTTATTTCAACAATTTCTTCATTGATCTTTGAAATGGAGAGAGCTCTGAAGAAAAATGGGTTGTCCATTTAATGCACAACTGCATCAACTGGAATTTAGGATTAAGCACAGTGCATATCTAATTGAAATTGCAGTCAGAATTCAAAGTAGGTAGGAAGTATAATTCGAAGCTGGAACTTGTTGGAGACCCAGAGTTATAAAATATTCATTTCTTCAAACTGTTGTCACGCTTCAAAAGCAGTCATCCACTATTACAAATGGAGTATGCAGAAGGGGTAAAGAGCTACCATGACCTGCCTACGCATCACTGTATTACTCCTCTCTGAAAACGTGACCGCAGAATCTTTACATCTGTCCATATCTTTCTCGCTTGAAACAATGAAAATCCTTTTTCACCAAAAGTGTTGCCCCAGATTTTTCCGTTGGTCCAATGGACTGCTTTTGCTGTGAAGCGCACCTAAACATGAAACTCCAGATCTGCTTTCTTGTATCCTTAAGATGTTTTTAATTTCTGCTTATATGTTATCTGATGCTACATATTTTATGAGCTTTTATTTTTTTTTCTGTTTCATTTGTTTTTTCATTGCACAGAAATGATGAGGCTCTAATGTGGAGGCTTTTACGTAAAAGGTGATAGATCAAGCACCTGGTATAATTACAGTTGCTACGTTATCTATGTCAATCTGCGTTATAGAATCATAGAATCACAGAATGGCTTGGGTTGGAAGAGACCCAAGCCCATCCAGTTCCAGCCCTCTCCTGTGGGCTGGTTGCCACCCACTAGATCAGGCTGCCCACAGCCCCATCCAACCCGGCCTTGAATGCCTCCAGGCATGGGGCATCCACAGCTTCTTTGGGCAGCCTGTGCCAGTGTCTCACCACCCTCTGAGTGAAGAATTTCTTCCTAATATCTGATCTAAACCTACCTTCCAGTTTGAAGCCATTCCCTCTTGTCTTATCACTACACTCCCTGACAGTGTCCCTCTCCAGCCTTCCTGTGGGTCCCATTTAGGAACTGGAAGGCTGCAATGAGGTCTCTCCAGTGCCTTCTCTTCTCCAGGCTGAACAAGCACATATCACTCAGCCTTTCTTCACAGGAGAGGTGCTCTGGGCCTCTGATCATTGTGGCCCTGGACTCACTCCAACAAGTCTATGTCCTTATGTTGGGGGCAGAGCTGAACACAGTACTCCAAGAGGGATCTCAGGAGGGTGAAAGAAATGAATTAGGACAAATAGAGGCTGATAACATACTGTCATACAAAATCTGGTGAAGCAGCAGACGTGGAACAGAAGATGAAATGTCTAAGTACAGTATGTGTCTGTAACAGAAAAGGGTCACAGCCACAAATATAACAGGATAAAGAACATAGGCATTAGTATTACTTTGTTTTAGCCATGGCAGTCTAGGAACGAGGGCAGTCCTGAAAAAATGTTTACAATGGCTTGTGTTTCCTAGTTACACCAGGTTGTACTGGGTCTGGATGGGACAGAGTTAATTTTCTCCATAGCAGCCCGTATGGTGTTGTGCCTTAGATCTGTGACCAAAGCAGTGCTGGTAACTCACCCATGTCTTATCTGCTGCTCAGCACTTCCTGTGCAGTGTGAGAGTTTTTTATGTTTCTGACTGCCCCTTGAGCAAGGAGCTGGGAGGAGGCACAGCCAGGACGGCTGACCCCAGCTGGCTGAAGGGCTATTCTGTGATACGTAATATCACACTCAGCAATAAAACTGGTGGAGAGGGAATATTTTTCCAAAGTAGCTGCTGTTCAGGGACTGGCTGGGCATTAGTCTGCTGGTGGGAGGTGGTGAGTGGTTGCCTTTGCATCACTTTTTTCCCCCTCTCAATTTATTAAACCATCTTTATCTCAAGTCACAAGTGTTCATGCTTCGACCCTTCAACTTCTCTCCCCCATCCATGTGTGGAGGAGTGAAGAAGGAATCAGTTGAGAGCTTAGCTACCTGCCACGATCAATCCACTGCACAGGTGTTCGAACAGAAGATATTTTTTGCCTGTACCTATACACCTTGTTCTACCTAGAAAGGATTTTAAAAGTCAAGTTGGTATTTGCAAAATAACAGAGCATTCTGCCTTAGAAGTAACGAGTAACCTGCCTAACAAACACAAAAATTTCCTTACAAGTCTCTCAGTATCTCTTTCCTATAGTTATTTATTTCCACATACACTCATGCACATGTAATCTGTGAAATTTTGTGGACAATTTAGGGGAAAAAAAACCAACAATGATTAAACAGTGTATACTGCAGAATGATCAAAATACTGTGTTGTGATTTATGGAAAGTGACAAGTTTTCATGCCATTCATGACTTCTTTTTATCAGTCTTCTTTAGTACTCTAATCTTAATATAATGAACTAGTACCCAGTAGTATTTTAATAGCTTTGCAAGGATTCTTTGTAGTCGTGGGTATCTGAATCATTATCCCTGTGGGCCCAACTTCATGGTGAAGTTGACCACAAGGTCTGTGACAAGTTACTCTCTGCATGTGCATTCTGGTGTAAGGGACTAACTCCAGAGGAGTAATCACACATGGAGCTGTTGTGGAGCTGCTAGTTCCATCATTGCTGTGCTGGTCTGCTGGTCCTTGAAGGCAACATGTAGGTGGACAGTGCAAGTGTCCACCTAGTGATGTGTGTCCACCTAGTGATGAAGTGTGGGCCAATGCATGTGGAAAACAAATGAAGAAAAATAGAAGAAACATCTTTTCTTCTTTATCATTTCAGGTATTGCATATAGCAATAGCAGATGTACTTGTCAGAGGAATTTCTGATATCTGTAGATGTCAGATACACTTATGACACTTCAAATTAATAAAAAACTTATCACCAAGTCAGGTGAAGGTCCCCTGAAAGTCTTAGAAATCAGCTTGCTAGCTATTAAGATCAAATTGGTGAAGAGCATTAACCAGATAAATTCCATCACTTGAAATCACCTTGGTTTCCTCATGCATCATATGGTTGCAGTGTAATTCTTTTAATTCATGGAACAGATTTCTATCAAGTACTGAGGTGGAGCAAAACGTTCCTGCCTCTCACTGGCTTAACACAGTTTGCTGGGTTATGCAGGAAAGCTGAAATATTCCCTGCTTTGAAGAGTGCCTTCTTTGTAGATGCAGTATGAAGCTTTGCTTATAGACAGAAAAGGATATAAAATTTACATATTTATTCTGAAAATTGTCATTGTTAAGCTGTGGCTGTTCTAGGGAAGGTGTTTCTTCTAATCTAATATTGGCAAGGAATGATCTTTTTAACCTCGTGGTACCTCTTCAGTAGAATTAGAATAGTAGTGTTTTCTTATATCCAGGTCTGACTTTTTAAGTGGTAAGACTGCAGACATCATACTAACACTGAAACGCAAGCAGCTGGGAAAGCAGATTTGCAGTTTTTAGTTAATCACTTTTTTTTGCTGTGCTCAAAAAATAGACAGCAGACTGCTTCACGTGCATCCTTCCTATCCAAAGTTCTTCTTCTGTATAGGTAGCATGGTGCAGCTGGTACACAGGGGGCTTTCTCAAGTACAGCCGCTACTGCAGGTGGTGGCTGGAAGTTTCAGCTGCAAATTTCTAGCAAGCTTTACTCATTGTGCCCAAGACTGTGTTTTCTAAGGCTAGTATCTTAGAGAAATATGGGTGGATTTTCTGAGGAATAGGAAATGCACACCCTCGCCAAAAATACTCATTCTGTCAGTATTCCAGTTCTTACTCTGAAGTTTTTAAAAAATATTGAAAATGATAAATATATTGTCAACTTTACGTGGTCATATACCCAGAAAAACTGGTAGCAGTTCATTAATGAAGCTTAATAAGTAAACCTGCAACTTAAGTTAATAAGAAGCATTCATAAAGCATACCAAGACTTTCTGATTTGTGTAAAGTAATATTGGGAATGACACTAACTTCCTTTGCAATCTGAGGCCTTGTTCCCAAATTAGGGTTAATTCTAGACTCCAAAAACATTAACAAAACCTTAAAACTGTGCTCATTATACATATAGTTGCGTGACAAAAATTAGTATAAGGACTTGTTTTGAAATTTCATCTGTTAAATATATTTATGCTAGGTTGAATTATTTGATTCTTGTAATTAACAAGGGTTAATTAAGATGATATAAAACATTTAAAAAATGCTACAGGAATCTGGCAGCAAGAATTTTTACTTGTTTGTTTACCCGTGTTTAGTTTTATGTCTTTCTTGTTAAATTAGTACAGTTTTTTAGTAAAATATGTATTGATGAAGCAGTGATTGCTAACAACATCTGGAAACATATCTAGTGATTTTCTGAGGTTTCCTACTGAGACACATTTTTTACAGTCACCTTTTATGAAGACATATGCATGTTTTCATGATTGATTGTTTTTTTTTATTGTCTGGGGATTTTTATATTTTCAATTACATGTCTGTCTAGTTTGTTGGCTTAGAAAATTCTGAGATTATCTTAATGTTACAAATTAATTTTTTTTTTTTTTTGCAAGGATCTAAAAATCTTTTGCACAGAGATGAGAAGTGGAAAGAGGGGGTGCCTCTGAGGCACCTGCTAAAGTTATTTTCTAGTTAGCTGGGGCCTGTAAATATCCAGCCAGCATTTCTTTGGCTTAAACCAGCATTTACAGTCATAAACTTGAATAATGCGTTATTAAGATTTTAAAGGAGAGTGCATTGTCTATGGCATGGGAATACAAATTGTTACAGACTTCCTCTGTGGCTTCTATGTTCAGGATTTATCTTATTATTATTCCTGTAGACAGTTTTGTCACTCTCTGGCTATTATTCCCTCCAATGACCTGACTTTGGTCATCTCACAGGTGCTTCTCTGAGAGGCAGTTTGGAGAGGAGGCATGAAGGCTATGTATTCCACAATCTTCTGTGTCCCCCCACCCTTTGCTTTCTAGCACTTCCATGTACAGCATTTAATTGCTCAGTCCAGGATTAGATGTTGATATGAAAGCATAACTTGCCCAATGCCTAGCACTTTAAATACATTTCACAAATCATAAGACTGTGACAATAACTGAGGCAAGGGAAGTACAATCCTCCATAGTTGTTCAGTGTTCTTGTGTTCAGCGAAGCTTCAAACTGTATTTTTTCTGCAGAGTAGTGATGTTAAAGCAGGGAATTTGGTGGTAAA
Organism: Alectura lathami; assembly: GCA_013399715.1. Classification (NCBI taxonomy): domain Eukaryota; kingdom Metazoa; phylum Chordata; class Aves; order Galliformes; family Megapodiidae; genus Alectura; species Alectura lathami. Next base: position 18,327 of record VXAV01008374.1, on the reverse strand, counting down.
CAATGAACACTGAAGTAGGGGTTGGATACTAGTTATTTTCCAAGAAAGAAGGTTTTATCTTACATCTCATTGGATATATTGCTTGCATTATCTACATGCTGAAACTGAACTGAAAAATGATGTATATCTCTAGGAACTGCTATCAGCTGTTCCTCAATATATTACCTAACATGTGGGCCAGCCCTGTCCTGGCTGCATGGAAAACCACAGAGAGGCAGCCACAGACCTGCATTTATTCTTGCTTCTCCCCCAAAGAAGCAAGGCATTTCTACTTTGTGGAGGCAAAGTGGACTTCAGCCAGAGATATCATAGAATCATAGAATCATTAAGGTTGAAAAAGACCTCTCAGATTATCTAGTCCAACCGTCAACCCAACATCACTACTCTAACTAAATCGTGTCCCTGAATGCCAATATCTGAAACACTGAATGACCCTATGTAGGTTATTTACTGCTGTTGTCTGTTGACAGTATTATCTATGAGCAGGACAGTGTCTGAACCAAGAAGGAGATCATACTGGGAATGCGGCTTATTCCATTTTGTATTATTAGCAATGTTTCAAAGATTCCTGTAGTTGTGCAAGGGTAGAGTATTACCTAGTCGTTACTAAAAGCCAAGGTTGCTGGGAATATGCAGCTGTAGGATTTAGTTAATAATCTATTCTGTTCACTGGCACTATTGCAGACTGGGGAGAGACATTTTAATTATTATATTGAACCAGTAAGTCCAAGTTTAAAAAATTAGCTAAATTGACCATTTTTGCAAAGTGATTACAGGAGTTTTTACTGTACAGAAGTGCCTGATTTTGCACATCTTTTTGCCTCATTAAGATACATAATGCAGTAATTCCCATGCCATTTTTGTTAGCCGTGTTCCGTATGTGCGACATTCAAATTTGGGCTTTCATTTGTCTTCTTTTCACTGTGTCTTGAGTGAAGTGGTGAAACTATCTCATCTCAGATTAAGGTTGGGACAGTATAGACAGATATGGACTTCTGTCTAAGTTTATATGCCTCTCTGTTCTTTGGGCTGCACACAACAAAAGGGCTCAATCAACCTGAGATGCCTAAAATGATTGCCAAAGTTGTGAGGAGCACATTCTTCTTATTCTGTGACTTCCCATCACTCCTCCAGCATCTTAAACAAGTTGAAATAGATGACAAATGGATAATTGTGCTTATGTGTCAAGAGAAGCTTTTAGTCAAAACAGCCTCATATTCTTCTTTTTCAAAAGCAAATGAAATTGTCCTTTTGATTAGGTGTAGATAGGTTCTTCCAAATTTTACCCCAGGTTAGAACATCATCAGACAATAGTCTCTAAGTATATATTTGTGTATGTATATGTACTCTTAGATGGGTAAAAACTGTCTGGGTGGCCAGGCCCAGAGAGTGGTGGTGAATGGAGTCGAATCCAGCTGGTGACCGGTCATGAGTGGTGTTCCCAGGAGTCAGTACTACAGCCGGTCCTGTTTAATATCTTTGTTGATGATCTGGATGAAGGGATTGAGTGCACCCTCAATAAATTCGCAGCTGTCACCAAGTTGGGAGGAAGTGTTGATCTGCCTGAGGGAAGGAAGGCTCTACGGAGGGATCTGGACAGGCTGGATCGATGGGCTGAGGCTAAGTGCATGAGGCCCAACAAGACCAAGTGTCAGGTCCTGCACTTTGGCCGCAAGAACCCCAGGCAATGCTACAGACTGGGAGCAGAGTGGAAGGAAAGCTGTGCGGAGGAAAAGGACCTGGACGTGCTAGTTGACAGCCAGCTGAACATGAGCCAGCAGTGTGCCCAGGTGGCCAAGAAGGCCAGTGGCATCCTGGCTTGCATTAGGAAGAGTGTGGCCAGCAGGAACAGGGCGGTGATCGTCCCCCTGTGCTCGGCAGTGCTGAGGCCGCACCTCGAGTGCTGAGTTCAGTTTTGGGCCCCTCACTACAAGAAGGACATTGAGGCCCTGGAGTGTGTGCAAAGAAGGGCAACAAAGTTGGTGGAGAGCCTGGAGCACAAGTCTTATGAGGAGCAGCTGAGGGAACTGGGGCTGTTCAGTCTGGAGAAGGTGAGGTGGGGGTTGGCCTCTTCTCCCAGCTAACTATGACAGGACGAGAGGTGCATCAGTGGAGGTTCAGGTTGGATGTTAGGAGAAACTTCTTCTCTGAGAGAGTGGTCAGGCATTGGAACAGGCTGCCCAGGGAGGTGGGGGAGTCTCCTTCCCTGGAGGTGTTCAAGAAACATGTAGGTGTGGCACTTAGGGCATGGTGGTGTTGGGTTGATGGTTGGACTAGATGATCTCAGAGGTCTTTTCCATGCTTTATGATTCTGTGATTCTATTACATGTATATATATGTATATATGTATATATTTAATACATAAAACTACATTCTTGGCTAAGTAGATTAGTTGCTGATTTTGTTTGTTTATTTCTCATTCTGTGTCATGCTACAATAGCTCCCTCAGTCCTCTTATTCATTGTTTGTTTTGTCTTTGGTAGAAAATACAAAAAAAAGGCGTATTTGTTTCATACATTCAGATTCATTTGCCCACTCACGAAAAACAAACTGTGAATAGGTAATCAATATTGCAGAACCACATTCCTTTGCTGGGCTTATATCAGAACTTCACACTTGTGACAAATTAGCTGCCTACTGCTAATAGGAGGTGAATGCAGAGGGAAAGGAAGGGCAGGATCACTGTTACCCACACTGAAATTTAAGATGCAAGTGTCTGGGATGTGAAGTGTTCTGTGTGTGTTTGTTTTAATGCTGTCATCATTGATTATTTTTGAGAAATACATGATTTGTTTTGGAGTTATTCTTTAAGTAACTTCCCATAATCATGCAAAAAATTGTTAGCCTTGGGGACCCTGACGAGCCAGCTTCCAGTCCTGTGCTGTAACTACATTACAACACTGTACTTCATCCTCACAAACAGGATCCTGTCTGTGTGATGTAACACCCAAGTTTTGGGCATTTCTCCTGATACCTCACATTGAAGATTTGTGTAACTTGTTTTTCACATTTACTCTGTCCCTTCTTTCTCCACTGGTAATATCCAAACAGCTCCTCTCCATGAAATTGCATTATTCTTATTATTTTTCTTTTGCAGCAGATTGTGTTTTGGAGGCTGAAGATTGAGTTTTCCTTTGCCTATACTTTTTACTTCTGTAAATTCCTTTATGTATCTCTTTTTAGACGTTACCAGAACAACATGCCAACCTTGAACCAGTTTAGAAAGTTATTTTTCATCCTCCAGATTAAAGACCATTTATATATGAACAGATCTAAAAAATTTCTTCTGTACTGTACATAAGGCATTATGCAAGAATACAATAAAATTCATTTCTGATAAAATGCATTTGTGATGATTGCTGTTAAAATACATATTTTCTCCAGTAGTTATTACATTGCAGTGTCTCAGTTATCACATTTTCCCACTTACAGATTTATTCTAACATAACAGAGATATTTGAAAACACTTGAAACTTCAACTAAGGAAAAGTTTTTCAAAACGTAAATGTCAAATCATATATTTTCTTACACATAAGAATGGCTACCTAAAATTCCATTCTTCCTCTCCCCACATAGATTTGAAAAACTATTTCAACATTTACTATTCATTGTCAGTGATGCAGATGTTACTTTAGAGATTCAGATTTCAAAAGATTATAGGTTACCTGTAGTTAGAGCTGGAAACAGTGGTGGTGATTATGTAGTTCATATTGACACATAGTGGTAGTTAGAGTTCCCATTCCATGTTACTGTATGTAAACTAGTTTTTCAGGTTTATCACATGGTTTATTGCAGCAATACTTCCTACAGTATCAGGGTCAGAACTTCACTGATCAAAATTTCAGATTTTGGTAATGCTGCACCCAAAAAGTTCATTTAAATCTGTAATTTTCCATTTCCTGTGAAATGTATTTCATATAAATGTTGTAACTTCATTGACTAGAAGCAAACTCTGACTAGTGAGTGGTTAGTGGCAATCCAGTTTAGTTCATGGTATGTGTTCAGTCTCTGGGATTCTACTGTAATTTGTAACATTTTTTTTTTTTTTTCTTATAGTGATGCATTGAATATATTTATTCTGTAATTTTGCTGAGACAGGAAGCTATACTATCAAAAATAGAGGTGCAACTGTTCAAGCACAGCCTATTAAAATGTACATAGCGTTGTGTAAACTTTTAGACTATCTATTCTAACCTTTTTGCAATTATTTGATATCGACTCATGGCACAGAATTTGCAAAGTATGTGAAGTTTTCTGTCAGTATTTCCCCTGGAAAAAAAAAAAAAAATGTTTTCTTTATTCTTCATACAAGCTCATTTCTGTGCTGAGTATCTCTTAGAACAGCTCAGTAAATTCCTGGTATGTGCAGAGATGCTTGTGATGGACTTGCATTGAAATATGCTGAAACTCTTTTTTCCTTATGTTCTTGTTCTGAAAAGACTCCGTGGTGACAGGTTGAAGTGGGTTGGACTATAATGTTAGTGTCATGAAAAGCTAGAGGGCTTTAAACCCTCTAGTGCCCTGAGCTTTTTGTGTTCTGAAATACTTGGAGAACTCCAGAAGAATAAAATACCGCAAAGAAATCCATGGTCAGAGTGTTTGTGGGGTCCAGTGAATAGCTGTCAGAGATGGAGACTCTGAAATGTGGAGCCACGTGGAAAGGGATTTTCAAATTACTGGCAGCTCTCTTCATTAACTGAATATTTCTTAACTCTAAACTTTCAGAGGTGAGCTGTGCACCAATTAACTTTTATCTTAACTGGTGCCTTATACCTTTCTCCTCTTCTGAAAGGCAAATCAAGACCGGTAATTGAAAGATGGATGTCTTACGTTTAAGTTACATGTTGCTGGAATGGGGAGTGATAGTTAATCTTCGAACATACACGTGTTCTCTTTTCATCTGCTGCTTGAAATACCAACCTCTTCCTATCCTAGAGAAAATCTAGTACTGAAGAAAATAGGGTGTAGCTATTACATTTCTCTTGCTTATCTTATTCTCAGAGAGCCATCAGGAGATCCTTTACTGTCCAGGTGCTGAAGCACTGTTCATGGACGCAGCCTACAATAGCAACATACAGCTATTCACAGAAGTGTACTTCTTTGACAATTTGTTTCAACTTCTCCCTCTAATAGTGAGGGCATCATAAGGCAGAGAACTAATCTTTACTCAGGCCTACTAACGTAGTTCTTTGACACCTTACTGACTTGTTGTTAGTGACAGACTGACAAGTTTTCTCCTTGTAAACAGAGGTGAAAATCAGTCTGAATTGCCTGTGTATTTTCTTTGTTGTTTGTGTTCCATCTACCACACAGACAAAATGAAAATAAATACATTTCTGAAAAAGGTTTATGTAGTTGCATGAATGGAAAAATTAGCTAAAGTAGTTAAACTTAATCAGAATTATTTAAGAAATAAATTTTATGATAGAAAGTGTTAGTCAAATTTGTAAGCATCTAAGTACAATTATTTAGAAGATAAAGCGTGTGACATCTTTTTTCTTTTACCTAGTAGCCTCTTGAACCCAAATCTTTGAATATCTCTTTGAACAGTGATTTTTTCATGTCTTTCCTTCTGAAACAAACAAAAGAAAGCTTTTCTTCTTTCCATTCCCTTTCTTCCAGACTCCAGGTAGAAGACCCATTTGTGGCTGGGCAGAATGTCTCATAACCAAGCGTTCTTTCATGTTTCTGTTCTGTGATACTACATCACACTGACATTAACACAAAAGACAAGTGTAAAACCTTTTAGCTGAGTGTCTCTTCAAAGTGCTGTTTAATAGCCTGGGAACTTATTTCCCTCCAGCATAAGCTGGCAAGAGATCCAGTGAAATGAAGCATTGACCCTTAAAGTTTATCAAGATAGGCCTTTGTAGACAGGCAGTCACGCTTTCTTCTAGGACTACATCAACTTTTTAAACAAGTTCTGTGTGTTGCAGGCATCCTACAAGGACAGGAGATTGTTGTGTTTTGGAAGATACACATTCACAAAAATGCTGGCTTGAAAGCACCTTAAGTGTTTCATCTGGTGTTAGAGGTTAAGTGCTACAATGTGCTGTTTGTGATTTGGAACTTTGGGGATTTCATTCTCGGTGGAAGTTCTCATAGCTCTAAAGCAGACCTAGTCAATTTCAAGCATCAGTTTCATCATTTTTGTTTATCTAGATAACGAATAGTTGTAGTGATTAATGAGGAGCCTTTCCTAATTTCAGCTGCAGTATTCAGAATCTGTTCCAAACTGTAGACCTCAAGCAAAATCTAGGACAGAGAAAATTAAAAGCTGTGTGGAAGGAACATAATTTTTTATGCGCAGATTTCTATAAAGCCTTCTCTTACACAATGAAATTGAAATATTACTTGAAGGACCCATAAAAGATAACTTATTAAAACAAATTGAGTTGCATATATGATTAATTTACACAGTGGGAAGCTGATTGAGAGACATGTAATTTTATACATATGACCTTAAAATGAATAAAACAACCTTTAATTTTGTCATTTCCCATATAAATGTGGAATGCAATTAGCAATAATTTTGGCAGAGAAGCAAGGGTCTAACATAAAAATCTGCTTACAAAATAAATTTATACCATTACTGCACTAAAGATGATAAAAAGGATTTTCCAATGCAAGAAGACTAGTGAAATATTCAGCAAAGTTAATTTAACTTTCATGTCACAAAACTGTCCAAAGATCTAATTCTCTCTGGAATAGGCTTTTTTCTATCTGAAATTCACATGAAATTTCACAGTGTGCTTTAACTCAATTAGTATATGTTAGCAAACATCCACACAATTTTCAAAGCCTCGGCTACTTCTTACTGATGTTTGAAATACATCTGCCCCTGCGGCTACTTCCACTTCAGGTGGAATTTGGTGTACAGTTTCAGGTTGCATTTAATCCTGTGTTATTGTGGGTTGGGACATGGTCTGCCCCATGTGCATCCACCACACATCCTCTCTGTTTGCCATCTACAAACATTACGTTGGTCTGTTTGGTGATCTGGTGGAAGCCGAACCTTTTGATGGTGCCTGGTGGGTATGGTTAACAAAGCAGCAGGTATCCATATACTCTGCTGTGAACCAGACTGCAGCTGTTTCTTCCATTCTTCAGGCAGCCTCCTTCCTCCAGGTGTGGGTTTTATCTGTCCCCTTTCTCTGCTGAAAAATCTTCCTCCCTTCCCTTCCTTCCAAGCTTGGTACCCAGGAGGGGTTTCTCACCAACACGGCCTCCTTCTGGGGAACTGCATCTCATCCATATGCATTTCAGTGGGCAGGCAGTGATTTATTAATAAAATACAAGCACCAGGGTGATATATTACACCTGTATATTTTAAAGATTATTACATTATTGTAACATATGCTTTGATCTTTGAGTCATAACAGTCCTAAACATACATGTGAGACACAACAAAAACATAAAGCAAAAAAAGGGGGAGTTTGAGAACACACAAGAACTTGTGTGTTGTAAATAATTCTTAAGATAGGTATTTTCCTTAAAGTATAAATCCATTTTGAAAAGACACTACTTCACGTAAACACATTATTTGAAACATACTTCAATAATTATTTGAATGTTGTTTGAAAATAATTGAAAATGAACAAGAATGTTTTTAAAACTCGTTTTCACTTGTGATTTCTGAATTTACTTCAGCCTTTGGAAAATAATTCAATAATAGGTTAAGATGTTGCTGTGTCAATTTCAGTTAGACGAGCTTTCTTCAAATGAAGAAAATTAGGCTTGAAAATTCTGTTTCATGTGAAAACTAAACTTAAGTCTTGAAAAGTCTGCGATCAAATTTGGCAACTATATGATAAATTGTGAACAAATTAACAGGAGGTGATTTGAGAAGATACGTACGTAATTGTGAAACCTTAATCCAGTTTTAAGATTCATCAGCATCCAACTTGTCACGTTGGTTTTGAGAGTAAAGATTACACTTCTGTTTTTTCACAGAAGATTTATTTAACTTACCTGATAACTTGTATTGCCTCCTTTGAAATTCTAACAGGTTAGCGCTGATTACTTGTACTACTTGTTTCTTCTCTTTCCTTCCTAGTCACGTCTACTTGTTGTTGTTCTTGTTTCACATTACATGTCACAGTGTTTCTCGTCTGAGTGTCTCGACAGGTTAAGGGGAAAAACTTACAATACTGAGTGACTCTACCCAAAACAAGATGTAGCAAGAGAAAGCAACTGTGATTCTTGTCTGTAAAGTGGGCGTCAACCTTAGTTCAAAAACGCCCATGTTCTCCAGATGTCTATGTAAGCATTCTGTCAACCACCGCCAGCAGAAGGGTGCCTGTGTACACAACTGACCTCACTTAGCCTCCTCTGAAGTGTTTGCCATGTTGTTAACTATTTTTTTGCCTAGATTTTTTTAACTTCTTTGTGGCTACCCAACTCTCCAGCTCCCCATCTCTTTTCCTGCCTGATCTGAAACTCCATATCTCCTCTCCACAGTAATGATCTGAAGTTCCCTGTCTGCTCCTTGTTAGTTGTGCCACATTTCTGCAACGGAGTTGCTTAACTGCACAAGGATTAGGGCAAAACTTACTGATGGAAGTCATCCTGGGAAGCCTATATCGCATACAAAAATCACAAAAGGCAGGGGCAGCTTTCCTCCTATAGTGGTCATATAGATGACTGCTGTCACATTGTAGAGAGCATGGATCAGGGCTAGATGAGGCATCTCATTCTTGCTTGCACTGTGGGAAGGGTTTAAGCAACCATCAGGGGTTTTGTGTTATCCTTCGGCTGCTACTCAAGATCATAGCTTTATAGCCCATTTCCCAGGCATACGCATAGTGCTGGTGTGGAACTATGCTGCCAGCTTTGTTTTCTGCTCCTGGAAAGACAGCAGGCTTGCAGGGTTAGCTCAAGACATGAGGACGACATGCCCTATGCAGCAGCTTTGAGCATACCTAGCTTACAGCCAGTTTTAGACATGCCTGTGAACAGCAGTATGGGCATTGGCACAGTCTCATCTTCATGGGAAGGTGTGGCATGCGCTGTGGCTGTGGAGGGTACTCGCTGGGTGCTATATAGCATCTAGAGATGCTATATGTAGCAATATATATAGCAACATGAGGAACTTGTGGGAGAATGCAGGACAACAATTCTATGTATAACCTAGGAATTGGTTCAAAGCCAAAAACTGGTGTCCAAGGCTTCTCTCTGTTGCTGGGGATCATGTATCATCATGTGTTTCCAGTAGCTAGAAAGCCAACCGTGAACAGGTTAAGATGATTGTGATAATGTTGTTAAAACATGTTCAGAGAATATTGTAATGTGGGCATAAATTATTGTGGGGCCTTGTGTAGTGCAAGACCCTGTGGATAGTTGTGCTTTTAGCACCTGAGGATGAACAATGCCGATTCCTGTAAACCCCAACAGTCTGTACTTATTTGAAAAATGTTTGTCTTATTCTAGGCATGGAACCCGTTGTGCTGGAGAAGTGGCAGCCACTGCGAACAACTCACACTGCACAGTGGGAATCGCCTTTAATGCCAAGATTGGAGGTATGTGAAACAATCTACCACCTCAAAAAAAGTAACCAAAGAGCCATTTGTGCCAACTGCTACATTCTGACCTTTCTCAACAAGAGAATGAGATTTGTATGAGTAATAGCTGTGTATGCAAGGAAGTCTCAGTGTAGTGTGCTAGTTAAAGATCAGTACTGAAGGAGTTTATCTGTGGTGACACTTCTCCAGTGCGCCAGGCGCACTGCTCAGTACGGGGAGGAACATAGCAAGTGAAACCTTCACTGAAAACACAAAATCCAGACCTAGGACATCTGGGTTTTCTGAAAGAGCCAGAGCTCTAAGTAATGAGCTTTGACACATCTGAAGTAAATGTAAACATCCGGAGTGCTGCCTTGCATATTGATCTTAAAGAAAACATGGTGAAAACTTTAAAACTTTGTTGTGGTCTTTGGCTATGACTGAAGAGAATCTTTTGATCTCTGGATGTGATCAGATTATTGCCCAAAGTATGAGACCAGGTAATACTTTTTTTGCTCTGTTCATCCAAGAAGTTCCAGGTGATTTCTATCAATTCTTAATGGATGGCAGCTCAAGACCTTTGGTAGTTGGTGTTGGAAATGACTGTAAAGATGTCATCTGCATGTCTTCTAGGCTATAGCCTACCTGTGCTAGATTTTAATGCTTCAAGTGAAGTTTCACTTTGTATTTTTGATGAAATCATGGGATTAGTATATTGGCTGTCAGTAATGTTGTAGTTTAACCTGGCAAGCAGCTATATACCACACAGCCTTTCGCTCACCATCTCCCTCCTAGTGAGATGAGGGAGAGAATCAGAAAAAAAAAAAAAAAGTAGAACTCACAGGTTGAGATGAAAACTATTTACTAACACAGAAAAGTAAGAGAGGAATAACAGTGATAGTATATATATGAATATTTACAAAAAAAAAAAGTGATGCACAAGGCAATTGCTCACCACCTGCCAACCAGCCAGTCCCCTTGCAGTGTTTCCCCTGGCCAACTCCCCACAGGTTTGTAGGTTCTTCTCACATGATGCCATATGTTATGGATCAGCCCTTTGGCCAGCTTAGCTGTCCTGGTACTATCCCCTCCCAGCTCCTTGTGCCCCCAGACCCCTCGCTGGCAGGACAGTAGAGAAGCTGAGAAGCTGAAATGTCCCTGGCTCTGTGCTGCACTGCTCAGCAACAACCAAAACATCGGTTTGTGATCAATGTTGTTTTTCTCCTAAAGCCAAAATATAGCATCATACCAGGCACTGTGAAGAAAATCAACTCTGTCCCAGCTGAAAGACCTAAACTCATTGACTGTTTATTTTCTGTACTAAAACTGAGCCCATCTATGAAAACAGAAACATACATATACCTACATATTCAGTAGAAGATAGTTCAAAACTATGAGCGGGCAGGACTGGGGCTGTTTCCACAATTAATACTGCTGTATCTTTTCTCTAAGGATCCATACAAGCTTGATTCAAATCAAATGTGAGCACAACTGCATTTTTAATTAGCCAAAGCACACAACAAAGACCTGTGTTTTCCTGCTGGCTTCAGGATAGGCAATACCTGATCCAGCATAAGGCTGGAGTGATGCAGATAAACAATTTCACTTCAGGCGAAGAGCCTACCTGCACAAAGTTATCATGTCAGGAAGCTTTAAAGAATTTGAACTGGACAAGTGAGCTTGTGGCAAAGGAACAGTCTGTTACAGGTGGCCAGGACATTTGATCATGTACCAGCAGCAATTAACAGATTTACTGCATTCAAACCAGCATCTGAGGATAGTTAGTTCAGTGATAGAAATAAAAAGTAACTTCTGGAATTAAATTTTCATTTGTGAGTTGTATATTCATACAATCTGCAAAAGCCTGGGCATATGCTTGGGAAGCTCTCCATTATTAACAGTTCTTAACAGGTTATTATTTATTCAGCATTAGGAATGTTCAATAACAATATTTTAGGGAAAAAAAAAACAGCCATATTAGCAGAATCACAGGTTTTTGAAAATATACTGTAAAAACTGTTTCAGATGGACATGGTATGAGCACAATTTATGTAGAAAACAAAGACTGCATGTGTGCCTTTCCATAATGTGTTTACTTATTTTGTACTGAGAATATAACAGCTTTCAAGAAACATCACTGTCCTAATTTAAGTAAAAAATTCATCCTCTCTATTCAGCACACTAATTCTGTAGGACCATCACTATCACTGTTTTTCAGGGAAAGCTGGAAAATACTAGAGTGACTGTGTGATAACGTACAACTGTTTAACATTATTGGCACTTGAAAGTAAGATCTCAGCAGGCAATCTGCAGGAAGTCAGAGGCCAGAGGGAGCTCCAGGTTATTACTAAAAAGGAGGTTGATTTTTCCCTTCCACTAGGTGCCTATATGTTGGAGTTCTGCTGCTGACCTGTGCTTGGCATGCCTCACTCCCTTCCCTCAGAAAAGCCATCAGCTACACATGTGAATATGCAGAAGTTGTGTTCCCTCTCCACAGGCCAGATGGAGTGTAAAAATGTTGAATCATATTATGCTGAACTAGTATTCAGCTCACTTATTTCCCAACGATTTAAAGACCCTCCTTTGGCCTTTTTGGAGAAGAAACTAGACTCAAGGTAGAGCAGTCACATTTTTCTTAGACAGAGGAACACCTGCCAGCAGTGATGTTGAATTTGCTCCACCAAGGTAAGTATCCTTTACTTCAAATCAAAGTTGGAGTTGCTGCATGTCTGGAGACATAGAGGATAGTAAGGAAATAAAGCAATGGGAAGAAGAAGTCCTTCCCGTCAACATCCCATCAAATACTGTCAGCTGAGCAAATCCAATTAATGATTAATGACAGAAGGTCATTAACAAGACATCCACCAGTAATGCTCACTTTTCTTCTGTTTGTACTCCTTGACTCATTTCCACATATTTAAGAAACTCTGACCACAAGATAGGTCAAAAAGAAGATCTTTAAAAAGTCCAAACCTTCTCCTAAAATGGTTTCATATCTTCATCTGCAGATATAAATAAATGTAAAATGCAATCTGGAACTTCAGTTCTTTTGCAGCTTGTGGGATATTTCTTGTAAAAAATTATGCAATATGCCTGTAGCTTGTGCTTAGCTCAGCTACAGGCCCCTTTTATTAGAAGACAAAGCAATGCACAAAAGGAATAGTTTTTTTTCTTAATGTGTAACCCTCCACAGTAATCACATGTAGCAAGTTACCACCTTCAGACCTTGAGAGACTTTTCATAGGTTATCCTGTTGTTATTGCTTCAGACTGGTTGTGGAAGTTGCGAAGCATCTGCAGGGATTTGGGTGCTTAGTTACTTGGCTTGGATGGAGTCCTGATGGGAAAACAGTTACACTGAGTTATGTGACACAACAGATGTAGATTGTCTTCAGCTGACAAGGAATTCGTTCAGCTGTTTCTTTAAGCTTAAGTCAGATGCTGATTAAAACCAACCATTTTAAAAGAAAACGTTCTTTCAGCTCAGTTTTGCATGTTTCCTGTGATTTGCTGGAAGTTTGTTCTGACTGAAATGCCACTTACATTTTGGCACTTAACACAGGTATTGGAAAAAGTTTACAGAGCTCTGAAGTCTTAGGTGGAACAGTCTGGAAACACAGTCTGCTAATTGCCTTCTGGACAGCTTTTGTTGTGCCATCACCACATGCCAAATGCAGTTTGGAGGTTCTGTGATCGGCCAAATTAACTCCTCCAGACAGAAAGAGAAAAAATAAAAAAAAAAAAAGAAAAAAAAACAGAAAGGGGGGAGAGAGAAAGAAAGAAGAGAATTAGGTTTGTTGTTGGTGGTGTTTTTTTTTTTGTTTTGTTTTGTTTTTTAAAGTCAATGAGACATCCATTGATCAAAGTTACACTTGAAGCATGTCTGTCTGTTGTTGGCAGAACAGAGGAACACCTGAGGTACAGCCTTGTCCATCTTGCTTCAAATTTAACCATTTCACCATCAACTGAAATACTTGGTGTGAATTACTTAGATGCCATGGCAGCATTTGGGCTTACTGTTCAATGGGTAAATGCTATAAGACTTACGCCTGCTACACGATCACAGAAACATAAAGGGAAGCTTTATCTCCCTTCATTCAAATGCAATATACCTTTTATTGTCTTTATTTAGAATGAAATATATTTTAATGTGCTTGAAAGAAAGGAGAACATAGCTTCCACCCGTCATAAATTTTCTGAGATTATGCTGAGGAAGAAAAATAAAACCTGAGATTCCCAAAGTTGTTTTAATGTCTTTTTTATAAAGTAAAGTTCATAGTGAGATCACTGTTTGGACAAGTTTATTATCTCACAAAACATGGGCAGCTTTTGTGTTAACTTAGAAATATGATCACTTTTCATTTTAGAGTCAATTAGAGTGAAGGAATAAAAGACCCTCTATCAACAGAGCAGCCCCTATACCTTTTGTTAATTGGAAGTTAAGGTCTTTGTAAACATTCAAGTTACTGCAGCCTGAACTCATGAGCAAAGTGGAATGAGTCTGTAATTAAAATATGTAAATTTGGTTCATAAATAACAGTGATCTTTTAAAGGGGGAAAAGCTTCAAACTGGTTAATCATTACTCTTTAAAGTTACATGCTAATTATGATGTAATATTTAACATCACTTTGATCAAACATCACACTGTCTGGGTGAAGGTCCTCTTCCCTGTTTAGGTTAAAACTCATATTGGTGGTTTTCTCAGTCAGAATTTAACTTCAGTCAAAGTCTTAGCCAAAAGAAAAACTTCAAGGTTTTGTTTTTGGCTTCCAAATTTAGACTTGTCTTACTCTATCTAGTGATCTTAAAATAGCATGATAACATTCACTTTAGAAGGGCTGGCATATTGACTTGTCAAAACCCATTTGACTGGATTTTTTTAGGATGCAAGTTTCAGATTGTACCATACAACAGCTTCTTCACAGAGGAGGATGCTCACAGTATTGTAGTTTTAGGCTGAATAATGTGACACAGAATATTTGTTAGTGGCTTCCTGTAGTCACCTTGCTGCTGTGTATCTGTAGATACAAGCTTTCTCCACTTTTTTTTTTTTTTTTTTGTTCTGCAGCCTTGTACAGTGAACGAATATTCTGGAGATTGCAAATGTCTCCAATTAAGGGCTGCAGTTTTACTGCAGTATAAAAGGAGAAAGAAAACCGTATGCTGTCTTCAAATGAAATATACAATCATTTCAATGTTCATGTTATTCTCTAAGTTTTTGTCAGCATGGAAGTTTGTTAAAGTTTAAAGGTTATACAGTAGCTAAATGGCCTGCAGATAGTTTTTAAAACTTGAAGACCATAATACTACTCCCTTTCAGTATCTTTTCTTATGGGAATATTTTTTTTGGTGTTGTTGGAGAAACACGTATCCAAAGAGAATTTGTTTTCCGTGATAGAAATCTATATGGTCATTCATTCCAGTGTTTTACACAGCCATTCTCCTGGGGGGAAAAAAAAGAAAAAAAAAAAGGAGCATTTTGGTTTTGGTTGTCCTGTTGATTGTATCTTTCATCCTGAAGGTGTACGGATGCTGGATGGGGATGTGACAGACATGGTAGAAGCAAAGTCTCTGAGCCTTAATCCCCAGCACATCCACATCTACAGTGCCAGCTGGGGGCCTGATGACGATGGTAAGACTGTGGACGGACCTGCCTCTCTAGCACGTCAGGCCTTTGAGAACGGCATCCGAATGGTAGGTTGACATCAAAGCGTATCTGCTGGATCGGTTGTCCTGTGAGCATGTAAGGGTACACATGCCTGGTACGTGCAAGGGCACAGCATGGGGGAGAGGGAAAGAGGGAAGAAGGATTCTGAAGGAAAGAGTAAAAGGTTATTTTGCATAAATACAAAAAAAAATACGTTTTCATTGTATAGAGTGACCTAATGGTCAGTACTTCCTGACGTATCAGCTAGCTAAGTTTGTTGTCAACTGGAACACATCATCCTCAGTGTCATTTAAAACTGCCTTGAAGTAATGATGCAACTCTGCAAAGGAAAAAAAAAAAAAAAAAAAGAAAGAAAAAAAGAAACTGGAAAAAGTTACTTTTCACAGCAGTGCTAAGTCATCGAGTCTAAATTGCAATGAAATTTGAAAGCAAAATCTTTTGACTTTCCTTCTTCCTTTCTTTCATTGCTCTGTTTTATTTGATTTCTTAATGGAACTTTGTTGGTTCTAACAGGGAATTGGGGGCTAGAGTTTGCATCTGGTCTCAAAGAACTTACACTCTTTCTATAACCAATATATTATTGGTTATATATATATATATTTTATATATATATT
>VXAV01008373.1:12812-36566 GCA_013399715.1 Alectura lathami | reverse complement strand
TTTTTTTTTTTTTTTTTTTTTTTTTTTTTTTTGTGGGGGTGTTTTTTTATTCTTTTCACTTTACTAAAGACAGATTTCTGCTGGGTGTGTGGAACTGACAGTGCTGCAGCATCCCCGCGGCAGGCAGCCGACACTTCCCCTCGCTGCGTCTCTCCTGGCTGGCCCACAACTACAAGGTCCTGCCTTTATGGATCACCGAGCCCCCGCGCTTTCTTAATGAACCTGCGTTTAATGCTTGACTTCCCTGTGTCATGTTTAATTACAGCAGCTGTAACTTCCTCGTTGGCTGGCTTGAAATAATATCTAAGTGCTTCTGAGCTTCAGAGCCTTGTTATTCTTCTATAATTAGAGTCTTAAAGCTGGTGTGAGCCATCCCTGTGAAATAGGCAGCTATTTGCCATGCACGCCTATTGCAAAGACTCAGCTTGCCCGAAGTTGGGAAAGGGCTGCTGGCGTCTGAAACCCTGTAGGCTCAAGCGGAAGGGAAGTTGGCCGTGCTCTGTGGGTCGACATCAGTGGAGCATCTCACTGAGCGCTTCAAAGCTCAGATCATAGGATCATTAAGCTTAGAAGAGACCTCTAAGATCATTGCATCCAACTGTCAACCCACTGCCACCATGCCTACTACACCGTGTCCCTAAGTGCCACATCCATACGTTTCTTTAACACCTCCAGGGACGGAAACTCCAGCACCTCCCTGGGCAGCCTGTTCCAGTGCCTGACCACTCCTTCTGAGATGAAGTTGTTCCTAATATCCAACCTGAACCTCCCCTGGTGCAACTTGAGGCCTTTACTTCTCAGTATCACCAAGGTTTAGACAAAAAAAGGGTCTCAGCGTTCATCAGAATAGCGATCATGGGCTTTCTTTTGCTTCACATTGAATTTGCACGCTTTCATGCTGAATTCTCTACTTTTCCCCAAAGAAGGGCTGATATTTGGGGTTCTCCCTGCCCCTTCACATGCCTGCTCTTTGGTGACCCTCCTGGGAAAGGGTGACAAAACTGGATGGCCACAGGCCAGCATGACTGCTCTTTGAAGCCTGAGGTGACACCCGTGAGAAGACAGCAGCCAGCTCGCCAACAAGCGGCCTTTTAGGACCTGCCAAGTTGGGAGAAGGGGGCTTTGAGAGGGCAGAGACTGACCCGTTGCCAGCACATCTGCGCGCCAGCGGAGCAGCAGCGAGTGTTCCCTCAGCTCAATCACCTTCTCTATCTTCACTGCCTTTTAAAGGGAGGTTTTTATTCCGGTGGAAGTGAAGGCACTGCTGTATCTTGCTCCGCTCGTGCCCAGCTACCTGCGTGATGGGGCAGCTGCAGCAGGAGCATGGGCATGCAGCCGCCAGCTGCTGGGCTTTGTGCGGGAGCCAAGCCATGGGAACACCACCCCGGCTTCTCTGGGGAGGATCTGGGGACCTGGCAGCTGGGAGATGGCTGAGGTGATGTGTGCGCGGGGTTTGTTGGGGGCTGCAGGGAGCCTGGGACATGGCAGTGCCACGTGTCCTGCAATGGCATTGCAGGAGACAGTCCCACCTTCAGAGGTAAGGTGAGGAGAAGAGCAATAACGTTTCTGGTTTTAATTCAATTCATGCACTTCTAAATTCCCTAAAACTGCAAGGTCTTTCTGCCCCAAGCTAGGGAGGAAAAGCCACAGCCTGTGGCAGACGTTGAGTCAGCAATGGGGAGTGCTCCCACCTGTAGGCACATGTGAGGCTCCAGCCCTAGGACACCTGGGATCCCACAATGTGGGACAAAAACCTGGGGAAAAATGGAACTGGAGGCATCAGGGTCTTTCTGGGCTCACAGGGGCTTGGGAAGCTGGAGGGAGGACCCTAAATACAGTGTCTGCCCAATGTGCTTAGGGTCATCTGCTCATTCCTTGGAAATAGAGTCCCTGGAGGAAAATGGCACCTCTGAGCTGGTATTAGTTGGAACACAGAAGGATGAAGCACCTAATTTACACTTGCAAACGGATGTATTTGGAGCCAGGATGTTTGGAAACCACATCCCGACTGCAGCAGAGCCCAGGCTGAGCCCATGGAGCAGGACCCGGCCGCCTGAGTGCCAAAGCAGTGCCAGCCCCGTTTGCACTGAGCATCACGAGGACTTTTCCCAGAGAGAAGGGGATGTCGGGGAGTGACAGTCTCTGAATTGCAATTTGAAACGTTTACAGCCCAGTCAATCCTAATTCATTATTAGCTGTAATTGTTTCAAAGAAAGTGTCCACTGTTATGTAAAATGCAGTCCCAGATGCTCCTAATGGTTCAGGCTCTCTGATTGCTGTAATTTGCAAAGCTTTTGCCTTTTTTTTTTTTTTTCCCCCCTCCCTCTGTAGTTATGATGTGCCTTTTATGAACCAGCGAGGAAGAAAGAGAGAAAAGCCTGCTATTAGAGGAAAATAATAATGTTGTACCTGAAAGGCCATTAGTGAGGCTCGTGTGCATCTGGTCTGCAGCAGGCCTGGCCTGGGACAAGGGACACCTTGGGGACACATGGGGATGGGGAGAAAGGACACAGCCTGGGTGTGCAGCCCAAAGCAACGCGGCACTGATCTGGGCATCAAGGCATGTAAATAACCAGCGTGCTTCACAATTAATTTTCACAATTAGATGTGGGCTCTGTGTGGATGAGATATTTGGCTGGCAAATGTGATGGGGGTGATATTGCTGGTGATGAGTTTTGTCTTATTTTTTGACATGAAGGAAACACCCACTTCCCACCTCCATCTTCTGATGTTGCTCTGCATAAAGGCGAAACCACAGGGATGTCTCTCGCAAAGCTGGGTGGCGTGGGGTGTTTCAAAGCCCTTACTGCTCGCTGTCTTCCACCTCTGTTTTCAGTCCCTGTGTCTGTTATAGCCTGTCTGTGTCGATCCTGTCACCAGGAACTTCTGAAGTCCACCATATCAACCTAATTCAAGGAAGGCTTTACGTGATGAGACAGGTTTCAGCCCCCGCTGTGTTCAGAGGAGGGGAACTAAGGTAGGTTTGGTATCTCCATTACTCTGAGTCCCACGGGATGAGGCACAGTCTTTGCACTGAGTTTCTCAGTGCAGTTTGTTGAATGAGCTGTGCTAGACCCAAGATGGGGAATGGACAAAGAGATCCTTTTAGTGCTTTTAGGGGTTCTTTTAGGGGAAGAAAAAAAAAAAAAACAAAAACAAAACCACCCAAACTGATTGTGAAAGGGGCTAGTGGATATGAAAGCTGAGATTAAATATAGTGTCTGGCAGATGCTGTGTCTGTAAATTATCCAGGGGTGAAGTACTTCGTGAATTGTGCTGGGGTTTGCCCGCTTCCAGGACAAGACAGAGTGGGGGAAGCAGCAAGAAGGAGGAGCAAAGGCCAGGGGGAGTGAGCCCTTTCCCCCCTACAGCCCTGCTCCTCCTCCAAGTCTATCTGCCCACGACCCTGCAGGGCTGGGGCAGTGGCCCCAGCCCAGCCACGCTGCTTCCCACCAGCCAGCCCTGCCCTGGCCCCCCAGGACCCGCTGTCCCCAGACAGCCTTTGTCCAGGGAAGATTGAGAGGGCTGATTTAGCGGGGCGGCCGCCCTGCCCTTCACCTCCGAGGAGGGTGGTCCTCTGGGGTCACTGCCGGGGGCACATGGGGCAGTGTGTGATGTTATTATCTGCTCCGGAGCCTCCGGATGGGCTTTTAGCTGGGGAGAAAGGCAGGCAGCATCCATCACAGCCCCCTGCGTCACCCAGCACCCGTCCCCATCCACTGCATTTCACAGCACCCATCTCCATCCTTTGCATCTCATAGCACCCACCTTCGCATTTCGCAGCCCCTTGCATCTCGCAGCACCCATCGCAGCCCCATGCATGTCTCCTCCCGTCCCAGTGCTGGATATCTCCCCATGCTGTGTAACTCTTCTGAAAGGGAAGGATTTCATGTGTTAGCTCAGGAGCCCTGGGCTGTGGGTCCAGCTCTGGCAACTGGCAATAGGCATGGCCTTGGAAGTGTCAGCCAGGCTCTTGAGCCACGGCTTGCTCAGTAACACAAGGTCTCTAGCTGAGGTGAGGTGCTGAGGTTGACTGATCAAACACGTGCAGCCTCCAAAGGGAAGCTGAGTTCTGTACTGAGTGAAAAACACTTTCCATGGCCAAAACCATGCTGTCTGGGGATTCCAGCCTTGGAAGCAGTGGAAAGGATGTGGTGGCAGCAGACAGACAGACTGCTGGAATCAGGCAAGGCTGTCTGGGGGTGATCAGGTTGGGGAGCTTTGCTTTGCCACCCACCAGAATGCTGATTTTGGGGGGTGAGGTGAAACTCTCTGAAGTCCCCAAATCGCAGCAAGAAAATGGGCACTGCAGTTGTGAGCGTGATGGCCACAGGAACCAAAGCAGCCTTTCTTCTTTGATTTTTTTTTTTTTTTCCCCTCCATCTCAATTAACTCTCTTTATTATTTCATCACGGAAATTGTTTGTGCCTTTAACGAACGGGAGGAACATTTGCAAATGCCTTTTTGTCTGAAGGCAAAGCTGCTTGGTGTTACTGAACTTCAAGGGATCGCTCCCTGTTTCCGCTCCTCTCCTTTTCTCTGCTGAGGCAGAACGTAGTGTAACTTAAAAGTCAGTGATTCAGACTGCAATTATAACCTAAAAGCACAAATAAAAGATAAGCTGGCATCCTACTGTTCCCCATTTGCATCTGTGTCACATGGGATGAAGGGAAAAATAAAATCTGCTTTTATAAAACGTTGAGCCAGAGAATCTCATCCAGCAGAAAGAAGAAAATAAACAGATCCCCCGAGGCAGCGGCCATTTGAGTTGCAAATGACAAATTCTTTGGAAAATGGGAGCCCCCCAAGAGCAGCCCGTGCCCAGGACCAGTGCCTGGAGCCCTAGCCCTAATCCTGGCCACAGAGCTGCCTGGTTCTGGTCCTGCTCATCCCGAGAGCCCTGCATACCATGCTGGGGCTCCCATTTATCCCCAGAACCACTGGCAAGGAGCGGGGTGCCAGTGTGCCAGCCCCTGCCTGGCGGCTCCTTGGGGCCGTTGCCTCCAGTGCCCTGCTCTGTATGGGGAGCGACAGCTCATGTTAGCATCAGCGGGGATTTCTGGTGCTCTGGGCTTGGTAGGTTGAAAAATCACCTCCCGAAGTGTTTTGGGTTCCTGTTTGCAGAGGTGGCTGGGAAATCACTGGGACCCTAAAAACACTTGGTGATGAAAATAAACAGATTTTTGAGACAATTGGATATTTTTCTTTAAGAATATGGTGTTTTTCTACAGGAAAAAAAATCCCAGAAGGAGGCCTTGGTGCTGAAGTAAACCAAAGCTATCCTATATGGGAGCAGGGCTCTGTGCACTGTGTCTCCGTGGCTGGAGGGGAAGCACAGCCCTGCAACCAAGACTCTGCAGCAAGAATTTGCCTGGTCACCTTGGTGCAGATCACTCAGCCATTGCTGCCCGCCTGGACGTGAGGAGCAGCATCAGCTCAGAATGCACTTGAGCCTCATCTCAAACACTCAGCTCCACCCTTCGCCATCTGCAGTTCTTCAGAGACCTTCCCTGGTGCTTTACAAAAGCAGGTCACGTTTTCTCCTGACCCCACCCAAGACCCCTCAGTGCATGCGGACACAACCAGGGCAGGCAGTGGCTATGGGATGGGCAGCTCCTGGGCTCTCTCCCTAAAATCACGCAGTGCTTCCATTGGCAGAGCCCCGTGCCCAGCCCTGCGGTGCAGGCGATGGAGGGGCTGCTCCCAGCCCGGCCTCGGGAAGCTCCGCAGCTGTGCTGGGGCCGCTCTGAACAAAGTGCCCCAGCCGGTGCCAGCAGCCCCCATTTGCATACAGATGTAGGGAATCCCGTAGGGCCTTGGTGTTGAGGGGGAAGGGGGCCATGCACAAATGAGGGGGTGAAGGCAGGCAGCGTGCAGCCCCCAAAATCTCCAGGCTGGGTGAGCCCAGGTGGCCGGATAAAGGCCGCAACCTGCTGTCCCCACGGCCCAGCAGTGCGCTCTGTTGGTGCAGGACGTTCCCCACTATACCCTGTTTGTCTGTCTGTCTGTCTGCCTTTACAGATGGACAAATCAAGCAAAATTGAGCAGCAGAATTTGCAGGCTAAGGAGGGCTGAGCAAACCATCAGCAATGAGGGAAAGGAGCCACCTGCGATGGACTCACCGCACTTAGCAAAGGAACACCAACAGCAGCCTGGTGTGGCCCGAAAACAGTCTGTTTGCTTTATTTTAGAGAAAAGTTATCCATCAGATGTGCTTGAATAGATAAACACAGGGAAGGTGCAAGGGTCCTTGGGCAGAGGCTGTGCAGTGAGACCCCTGAGCATTTTGCAGCACCTCTCGAGCTGGGGTTGCATGTGAAGTGAACACCGAATCCGTTCCCTAATTTTTGCTGCCGGACTCCAGGTCCCATTTGGCATAGGGTTGACAGTGGAGGGACCCAAGGTGACCCACTGACTCCCCGAGCTTCAAAATGTGCTCAGGGAGGTAAAACCCAGAGCCACTAACATCACATCCCGGTCAGGAGCTCAGCAGCCCCTTCTCCTCCCCATGCAGAATTAAGGAGAACAAAAACCCAGTGACACGCGGTGCTGGAAGCGACGCGGCTCCCTCGCCGTCCTTGTCGCTCCGTCAGCAAACACCGCGTGCGGCATCCCGAATGCGTGACCTCGGCAAACGACAAATTGAGTCTGCTTATCACGTGGCTGCTTAAGAGGTGCTTGCCTGGTGAATGGCCTTGGCATACATTAAGTGAATAAACCGCGGCATTGTGCGGCTCCTTCAGCCGCTCTGCTCAGTTGACCCGCTCAATAACTGTTTGTTTGCACAGATTTCCCCGTACAAGTGCAACAAGCTGAACCCTGGATCTGAGCAGATGTGTTTGGAGTAGGCTCTCTCTCCTCGCTTCCTTCCCATCAAGGTGTATTGTTGCGTCTTTTGAGAGCTCCAGCTCTCTCCAGCGTGACTCATTCAGGCAAAATTTCCGTGCTGTTTTCAGGGACCCTCAAGGGCTTCCAGGCGTGCTTCTCTCTTCTGTGGCTATATTTTGAGCCTCAGACTAACCCCAAACTTCCCCCTGAGAGCCCTTGCTGTGTTTCATCCCAGCATACCTGCACATGAGAAGACAGTGATGCAGAGGGGTCCTGGAAGGTGCACAACTGCTGTCTGAGGCCAGAACTGTCCCAAGGCATCACCTCCCTGCTGTTAGACTCCAGCTAAACCCTTGTGCAAGGGCAGCTCCTTGCAAGCCCTGTTGTTTCAGGAACCCCATTTTTCAGACTCGGGATCTGGAGGATTTGCCCAAACACAGCACTTCTCTGTTTGGAAACCAGAGATCAATTGGCTTGTGGATAGTCTGATGTGCAGCTCGCGCTGCTTATGCCTCGTGTCCTCTGCCCAGGAGCAGCAAAGTGCTGTGTAAATGTCATGGATTCAGGCTGATCAGGCACCATCTCTCCTTGATGCAGTGACAAAGACACATCTAAAAATTGTCTCCAGCAGTAAAAGTGAGGGGAGGTCCCCAGGTATTTTCAAGAGTGTGGACAATCGTGTGTGGAGCAGGGGCACATCCTGCAAAACAAAGGAACGGCGGCAAGATACAGAGGGCATAACGCTGCTGCCTGAAATCAAAGTCAGCTCGAGGTTAGCTAAAAATACAGCAGGCACGTTCTGGGGGACTGTGGGTGCCAAGACCTAGTAAGCTATTAAAAGTTCTGGAGATTTAAAATCCTTTTTTCCATTGATGTATCACATGAATCACAAATACCCTCAAACGAGCCATTTGTGCGTCTCCCTCCAGACGGAGCTGACAGGGGGATAAAGCAAACGCATGCAAATATTATTTCAGGGCAGGCTGAGATTGGAGGGGGTGACAGAGAAAAGTTAAACATAGCAGCATATTTATTTCTGCATATTTTTGTCAGCTTGCTGCTGGCAGCGAGAGATGAAACTTCGGGGGAGCCTGACCTCGCGCTGCGCTCGCTGCTCAGAGCCACCATCTGCGAGCGGGATTTCGGGGAGCGGAGCCGCTCGCCAGGGAGGGGCTGCATCTCCCAGCCCGGAGCGGGGCCCTCAATTCCTGAGCATCCTCTCGGCCTTGCCCCAGCGTTTAGCGCTGCAACGGGTTTCTGCTTGCCAGCTTTTCTCTCTTTTTCCCCAAAAAGCCTCCGGCCCAGCTCCGGGGTCTTTCACACCCCCTGCAATCAGCCCGGCGGGTCCATTGGCTTTTGTCTCCCATTAATTGCTTGCTACTTTTCCCTGCCTGCTCCTCCCCCTTTTAAAGATAAATTTTAAAGCCGGAGCGGGGTGGAGAATGGCTGGGCCCGCTGTTATTTTTGACATTCGCCCCGGTGACAGCTGGACCTTGCAAGGCTGGGGCCGTCCGCGCACAAAGCCTATTAGCTGTGCCCACTCACTTAATGAGCCCTGAAGTCTGGAAGGAAAATTTCCTCCCCGAAGTGTGGCAGAGCCCTTTGTCATTGTAAGCAGGCGCTGCTCGCGGGGCGCTGCCGTGCCTTTCTCCTTCCTGCCACCGTGGCTTTTCTATTTACTCAGCAAACAAAAGCGAGGCCGTGTCAGCGTGCGGGGATGGAAACGCACCCAGCGCCTGCGGCTCGCACGCAGGCACGCACACGTGTGCTGCCCACAGGCTGCGGGACGGGGAGGGGGGATCCACGGGAACCGCTCCCTGTAGGAACTGCTCCCCATAGGATCCAGGCCCCGTAGGAGCCAGGCCCTATAGGAACGCGCTGAACAGGCAGCTGCACCAGATCAGAGCAGCAGTAGGAAGGAGAGCGGGGTGTTTTCCCCCAAATCCATTACCTGACCACCAGGATCTGCAGAAATTCCTGTATAAGCCACAAAGTGTGTTTTGATGGATATTTTTTTTTTCTTCTATGAAATTTCTTACTTGTTTTTGTTTTGTTTTGTTTTTAATTTACTTCAACTTCTCACAAGTCAGGAGGTTCCTTCCTGGCTCAACAAATAATCTTGCAAAGGAATATCTCCTTCTGCCTCTGCTGAACTTGCAGCCTGCCTGGGTTTGTTGCTCTGTAAAGCCCCAGCATGTCCCATTTATAACAGGAGTCACTTCCCAACAGAGCAACGCCAGAAGTGCCCTTAATCTGTTTCACAAATGGAAACACTTGTTCGTTGAGTCTATTAGCGATGTGCGAGCGAAAACAAGGAAAGAAGATAAATGCTGCAGCCGCTTTCCCTGGGCACTGCCACCTCGCAGAGCATCCCCTCTGGGGCTCGGGGTGGCCAGCCACTTGTCATGGGGCTGTCACCAAGGCTGAGCAAAGCACCTAGGGTGCAAGCTTTCAAACATTAGTCAGTATTTAAAAGAGAAGATGAAATCTCCGGGTCTCGTGATTTGTAACATAACCTTCGATGCCAGCCAGGTGTAAATAAGAGCAGAAATATCTGCCCAGTCCTCGTCCAGGCTGGACCTCAGGGGACAGCCTCATGCCTTTGCTCTCCTGGGCTGCCCCCAGCTGAAGCTTCCGAGAGGCTCTAGAAAGGCAGCTCCCAGCCTGCAGCATCTTTACCTCCCAGCACCCCTTCCCCCTGCTTCTGTTTGTTCCTTCCTCTCCAGGGACTTGCTTGCTGGTTTTTAAATACTGTATATTTCAGTGCTTGCTTTCTGTTGGTAACCAAGGTTTTTTGGTAAAAGCTAAGACATTTTCTAAATGTAAGTCAGGCAAAAAATTACTTTTCTTTTTTTTTTTTTTTTTTTTTTTTTTTGTGTGTGTGTGTGTGTGCTTTGGAATTATCACAGCAAAGTGGTTCCTTTCTTCCTTCCATAGTCCGTAATTTATTTTTTTAACAGAAAAACTAAAACGTAACTTCAAGAACGCAGGGTTAATGCTGTTCTTGTTTCCCTCTGAAGCTGAGCTGGCTTCATGACTGAAGTGTTTGTCTTCAATTTATCAAATTGCTTGTGGGTATGTCCCACTTTGGGAAGACACAAGAAGCATTCACAGGCAAGAAAATCCCAGGTTCCAAATGGGTTGTTTAGCAACAAAGGGAGAGGAAAGAACAATCTTTATGCTGTGCTTTAAACTTGCCTTTGCCAGTGTGTCTGAAGTGCTTTTCTTTGTTTGCTTTATGAATTCTGAGGCATAAAAGTGACTGTCATTGGATGCACACGGAGCTCTTTGGTCACCAGGCTCAGCATCCCCTGCTTGCTCCTCCAGCTCCTGGTGCTGGCAGCAGCCCACGAGTGCGAGGTCTCCAGCACCCTGGAGTGTCTGCATCTCCTGCTCTGCTCTGCTTGTGCACAGGGAGGAAAGAGAGAAACAGAATGAATAAAGGTGACGGAAGTCATGATGTCCTTCTGCTTCCATAAGCCATGTCCACCCTTTGGGCCAGTTTAACGTTCAGCCCATTCTGGAGATCGGGGTGGGGAAGATTTTCTGCTCCATCTGGCTCCTGCATACATGAAAGCCTCTCAGCGACTGTCCTCCGTAAATCCTTGAAAACTTTCCCTGCCGGCAATAGAGGACCTTCCTGTTGCACAGTCACCTGGCAGAGGGCTGCTGGAAAGCAAGGAGCCTGCTCTGGTCTCCTTTTCCTCTGTGTAATATGGGGGCAGGGTTTTGGCAGGGAGAAACCCGTTGTCCCTTTGGGGCCAGGCTCTGTGCAGGGACATCAGGGCACAGCAAAGGAGCTGTGGGGACCAGCAGGAAGCTGCGCTTTGCCACAATAAGAACCAAGGTGGCGAGCAGCAGCCTTTCTCCATCCCTGTGGCCTCTTCGTCTCAACCTCCTTCTAATATCCACTAATCCACTTCTCATTTGTAGGCTCAATTTTAATCCACCGGTGTGTGCACCCCCAGCATTAAGTAGACAACTTTGTGCCTGTGTAAAAGCCACAAGTTCAGCCTGGGCAAAGTACTGCAGGGGTGCCTGCGAGCTTGGCGTGTGTCAGGGGGATTTGCATGCTGCAGACAGAGCTAATCCCTTTTCTATGGCCAATGCTCACAGGCAGCTGCCCCAGGAGCAGTTTGCCCACCCTCTGCTGCTTTCAGAACAAAGCGGGTGGCGGGTCAGGCTGGGGGCACCAGCCTGGCATGCAGGAGAGTTGTGGCACTCTGCTGCCACGCAGCCCCAGCAGGGGATGTCTACAAGGGCTCAGAGCAGGCTTGGCAGTCCTTGCACCTCTGCCCGCATGGACAGCCTCTGGCTGGGTCAAGGTTGTTGCTGGGGGACACGACCAAACCATAAACACCCTCTCAGGGTGCACAACCATCTTCTGGAAATTGCACTGGCCGCTGCTCAGTGTTGCTTGGGCTCAGTTTTGATGGCGCTGTGAAAATCTCGGCACGTGTTCCTGCTCCTCTGCTCTGCGAAGCCCTCGGACAGCCGCTGTGCGGTGAGGGTTAGGTTTCACTGCAGCTCAGCTTAGCGCTGAGCAAGCTGCAGAAGTTGCTGCCTGTCCAGAAGCTGACAGGAGATGTTTGGAGCCCCTGGACGAGGCCACAGTTTTCAAAGCCAACTGCGGGACATAAATTCTCAGCACTCAACAAAATGAATAGGAGTGGTAAACCTCAATATCCAGCTGGCTCTGCCAAGGGAACAAAGTTCTTGTGAACATCCCCTTGCCATTAGGTGTATGAACCTCATCGTCTGGGCTGAAGTTGGAATGCCCAAACACTTTGCTGGATTTGACTTTTGTGATCCATTCGCAGAGGAAGGTTGGGTTTCCCACGCTATGGGTGATTCTTTGCACCAGCCCCATGCAATGATTACCTCTCAGGCAGTTGTGATGACAGGCTTGGAAGGCGAGGAGGAGATTTTAGATCACTTCCAGCCCTTCTGTATGACTCTGGATTTACCTGCCAAGACGCCTAGGGACTCAAAGGGGTCAGGATCCCTGCTCTCCTCTCACGGAGCAAAGATCTGGTCCGTGGATTTCTGGACCCACCCAGCATGGCCAGGTGGGCTGCTGCGGGCCACTCAGGAATGCAGGCTCCCCCCAGCCTGGGGGGAGAAAATAGTCGGGTTGCATTTGAAATAAGGCTCGTATAAAAATTTGCATAATAACATGTAAAGAACTGTGATGTGAAACTAAATATAGTGCAGTGCTTATTTTACCAACCTCTGGTTAATCAAAGTTAACTGCATTATAATGTAACATGTGTTGTCTCACTGCATATCAAATTTCCATTCTTCCAAACCATTGCTGTGTTTGTGAGACACGCCTCTACAAAGGAGTACAACAGAAAACAAAATCCCAACCATGCTATGCCTTGAATTGTCAGTAAAGCTGTTTTTATGCTGATTAAAAATAATAATAATAATAAAAAAGTTTAAATTCTTAAAGTTTCAGCATACTTTTTTGTTTTAGCAAACCTGTGTGGGAGGATTGGGTGGAAGCGGTAGCACCAGGAAACACTCGTTTCCAGTGCTCTGAAAAAAGCCAGATTTGTTTGTCTTGTCTGGAACAGATACATAGATACTCACTTGAATCAAACCCCCAGTTTCTGGAGAAAGAAAGTTTTTAGGTAAAGCCTTTCAGCCTGATCATTAATATTTTGAGTCTGTGAGAGCAGTGTTAGCAGTGTGTGAGCACTAGTTTGCCCTGCAGGAAAACCAGAAAAGAAAGGAACACCGATCTTTTCTTCGTTTTGTTTTGTTTTAGATATTTGGCCACTAAATCTCAAATCTTCCCATTTTCTCCTCCTGCAGTTCGAACCAAGAGACACAATCTCTGTCCTACCAAGTTCTCCCCATGGCTCCGGCACGGTATCGCACAGATTTGTATGCAATCGTGATGTGAAACACAGGGGTGGTGCCGCCAGTCGGACACCCCACACCAACCTCGCTGCCCTCCGTGAACCCCAAACCCTTCTCAGCGCTCATAGCACGGCTGCGGGCGTCCGTAGGCAGCGAGGCTCCGTTCCGTTAGGCCCTACACAAACACGCAGGACGCGTGCATCGACCGCTCGTGGGGCTCCAGGGCAGCAGCCCCCGCGGGACGCACTCCTGCACGGCTGCTGTTAATAGGTTAATGAGCCCCTCGTCTGGCGGAGCTGGAGTGCCTGGTTTTCCAAGATAAAACTACCCGGCCACGTTAGGAGGCTGGGCCTCTTTATGACTGAACGCCATTCATCCTGAGTACACAAGAGCTCGCAAATTTAATAAGCAGAATCCATTTCAGCCCCGTGGCCTGCCATGGCAACAGGAGAGAGGGGCTCCAGCCTCCGCTGCTCAGGCATCATTATCTCCAGGGCCATCTGCTCCAGAGAAGCACAATCCCAAACTCATTTAAATAGAGCCAGCCTGAAATATGTGACGATTTTTCCCAGTCCCCCCCTCTCCAGGAGGCTACACCTCCGTGCGCAAGCAGGAGATGTAATATTCAAAGGGTGAGGAGAGGGTACAGGAGATAAGATGACAGTGATAATGAACTGAGGGAAGGCGGCCGGGGGAGGGAGGAACTTTCCTCCTTTGGCTGCCGTTCCCAAAGAAAGCAAGAGGTTGCAATAAATTATAAATGTATTTTTCAAATCATCTTCTTGGAAGAAGTATTTCATAAACAATGATTCATCTCCCTCCCCAGAACGCAGCCTTGCTGGAACAATTAAGCGGTGAAGAAAACTTGCCTGGCTAATTCATTTCTTTCCCTGCTTTCTGCCTGACGATGCATGGTCCTCGTCATAAACGATACAACGAATTACCGTGTCCCCAAATGTGCTCAGCAGGGACCTTTTGGAAAGGAAAGGGGAGGGGTTAGGAAAATGGAGGGGGTTCAGTCCATGCCCACATATTTGCCCCATGCACCCTGGTGTGGGATGGAGAGATGAGAGATGAGTGGCCTCAAGTGCATCCCCAAAAGAGACAGGAGAGAACGTGGGCTTTGATAGGGCATGCGAAGCTGCAGCGCGCTGCTGCTTCTGACCAGATTTCCAGTGCATTTGTTTTATTTCAGGCAGAAGTCACTGCTTGCAGGGAGCTGTTAGGAGCTGCCCCAGGTGGGGGCAATGGGGATGCTGATGGGCAGGTGGGTGAGCGTAAAGCCCGGGGAGCACTCTGGGCTGCAGCTGGGAGGAGATGGAGACCCCAGGGAGACGTCCCAGCGGCACCCAGGCTGTGAGTATGTTTCTGTGCCTGGCTCTTCTGCAGCTGATGGGGAGGGGATTCCTACCGCAGGAATTTCTGAAGGATGCCATTTCTCACTGGTTTTCCGCCTGTGTCTTCTGACCTCTGCTCACTGGGTCACAGGAGCAAATCCATCACGGGGTGAATGATGAGTTCCTCTGCTGAGATGGAGTCAGCACCCTTCCACTGAGCACCCCTGTGCCTGCTGATCATCCCTGTCCCTCCTTAGCATCCTTGTCCCTGCTGAGCACCCCTGACCCTCCTAAGAGTTGGAAATGCTTCTGCAAACACCTGACCTGACAGTTTTCACATCTGCATCCACACAGTATGCATCAACCACCAAAAGCGAGCATATCTGTGTGTGCACAGGGATGTTGAGGCTGAGGATGGGATGGGAAGACTCAGCCCCATTAGCTGTCGGGGCAGGCGTGCAGCGTGATGTACAACGTTGCCAGCTCCCCACTCATGCATATGCAGTGCCGGGGTCTCTTTTGCCTGCAGCTCCTACCTGCCAAGTTCCCAGCTGCTCTCCGTGACATGGGGCATGCGTGTGCATTGCAGGCGGCGGGGTTGCGGCACGTCGATGAGATCAAATGAAAGCGTAGAAATGCAGCTGAGGGGGAAATGAAATCATATATATTCATTACATCCATTTAGTGATGCTAAGCCTCCCAGTGGCCATAACAGCCTGGATGTGCTCTCACCATTCTCCTAGGGCAGAGGCAGCCACCTCTGACCAGTGTGGTAATTTCATGAATAAGTTTCAAGGTATTTGGATTTAGGTGTATTGTGCTTGTATCTATTAAATCTGCTGAACAGTTGAACGTTTCATAAGAATGGTTTTGATGCATGTTTCTCAGCCTTTTCTCTTTCTGGCTAACACCATGTGCAGAGCTGAAACCGAAGGCCTTTTAGTTCCTGTCCTTGTCAGAGGTTTGGCCAATGTACAAGCTAAAAAAACAAACAAACAGAAAACACGAGTTCAGCTCCTGGTTTCCCCTCTGGAGGAAAAAAATATTTTCTCTAAAGAAATTTCGGCTGCCTTTATCTCCTCCTGTACATCGTAGTCAGAAATGTCTCAGAACTGGGATGCATATTAATGTGAGGTGCCCACTCCAGATGGAAGGAAAAGCAGATGTCCTCGCCAGACGGACCGATGCAGTGCACTAAATCTGATCCTCTGAAACCTCAACTTGCAGTTTCAGGGACCTCCTTCCACCAGCCAGCCTAGACTCTTGCCTTATGCGCAAGCATTCAATTATTTAGCAAGGAAAATGGGCTCTTGTAACTAATAAAATATCTGACTGAGCCCCTTAATCCCATTCTAGCATCTTTAAACCTGTGCCAATGCAGGTGAGATTTCTGGGATAGGAAAGCTACATATTGCTCTTTGCCTCGTGGCTTGCTTTCAAGCATACATTTCATTCCATCTCTGTTGTTCAGAATTAATGTTGCAGAGAGAGTGACGGAGAGCTTTTCTAGGAAAGCATGGCAGATGCCCAGCTCCAGCAGAAACAAGCCTACCACCGCGCGGGTATGTTGTAACGCGGCAATCCATCCCGGGAGGTGGTGGCTGGGCTTGTTTGTGAAATTCTCGGCTGTTAGCAACATGAGAAAGCCAACTCATGGGTCAAAGCTCTCGGAGCAAATCGTGCTGCCTTATTTTTCACGTTTTAAGAGAGAAAGCCCAGCAGGTGGGAAGGAGGAGATTGAACAGGGCAGTTTTTCATTCTTCCATAAGCAAATTCTTGGCCGCAATCTCTCCAGCTCCTCCTGCGGTGGCCTAACGTAACAAGACAGCACAGACCGAAATCTTTCCTGCATAACTGTGTGCTTCACTGGCCTGACACTGGAAATGAATTTAGCTCACCCGAGGCTCAGCTGGAGATGGGGTGGCTTTCGAGCAGCTTATGCTCTGTCCCGGCGCATCACCCGGCGTTGATTGATCGCCTTTTCTGCGGGCTCTGACAAGAGGTATGAAATTATCATTAAAGAAGCCCCTCAGAAAGGCTCTGAGCCATTTTCTGGTCAGATTTACACCGTGTTGGGAGGAGTGGGGGCAACAAGCATCTCCCTCCCGTCCCCTGTCTGGTTCTGCAGCTGATAGAGCTGGCTGGGCTGAAGGGAGGTCAGGGAGGAGAGCTGCTGGTGGGGGAGGATGGATGAGCCCTGGGATATTGGAGGACACCAGAAGTCTGGCTTTGGTCTGATGCAGTTCAGCTCACAGTTTTGATCAAGAGTTAAAAAGAAGAGGACATTTGACATTTTCTGACAAAAAACAATGCCATGTGAATTGCTTGTGGTTGGGAAGGGTTGGGTTAAAATTCCTGGGAAATTTGGGCGAGGCTATGGTTACAAACTCACCTAACAAACTTCCTAGTATCTGTTTCACACACAGCTTTGTTTCCTTGCGTGTCTTCTATTTTTATTATTTTTAATGGGTTTCTGCAGGGATATTTTTATGCCTACTTTCCGCCACGTGCTCCATGCGCAGCTGCTGCCATCGCCGTGCTGTCAGCCTGGTTGCCATGGGCTGCGTGCAGGGCTTGTGCTAGGATCTTGTTGGCCAGCAAGCAGCTGTTGGAGCAGTGGGGCATCCCCAGGTGAAATGATGCTCAGCCTCCCTCCTGAGCACTCAAACACACAGTCTGCATCCTTTAAGGTGACTATTTACCACCCAACAGCTGAAACTCTGCCCAGATCTCCCAGAAATGCAGGCACTGTGACATTTAACGCGGTGCCAGTGGAGCTCCTCGCCTGCACTAATCAAAAGGGTGCGATCAGCCTGAAAATGTCCCCTCCTAATTTAATTCAGGGACTTGAAAAATAAGTTCCTTCAGATGCAGGTACCGTGAGAACAGCCGTTTTTAACTCATTTGAAGTAGTGATTTCCTCTCACCGGTATTAATTAGGCACAGGTATTATAACAAATTGAGGAAGATCTTAGAAGAAAAGTAGATTTATTAGGAAAGAACTGTAGGGCTTTTTAATTAATGCCAGAACAGCTGTCCTTACACTGTTTCTCTCTTCAGAGCACGTTATCCCAGCGAATACAACATGGAGCAAGTTCTGTTCCGCGCTCCCGGTGCCTGCCTGCTCCGCTGCCCTCAGAAAGCGCTGAGCGTTTGCCTGGTGCTCCCCTGGATTGCAGCATGTTTCTGTTTTCCAACAATATAGACTCATCCCAGTTTGTTTCTGAGTGAATTGCTTTTTTGTTCATGTTGCATATTCCCTAAACAGTCATATTAGTGGTGACAGCATGTCATCTTGATGGTGTTATGACAGTATGACGCCAAACTGGTATTAACATAACGTTTCCTTCTAAATCTTGTCTGAAAACATATTGTTCTCCCTTGCCAGCACTTCTCTGTTTCTCTCACCCTTTACCATGGGTGCTGGGTTGTTTTCTTTTTTGTTTTAACTCTGTTGTTGCAAGGGGCTGATAAGCAGCCTGTGCAGAAGCATTTTGCTGATAATTCAGGGGGTGAGACTAGGCAGAGAAGCACAAACCCATTCACCCAAGGCTATCCAGAAGCCTCTGCTGGGAGGAAGCCCCAGGTCCACATTTCCCTTGCTATCATCCTCCTTTCTCTTCTGCTTGGTCTTGCTCAGATTTATGGAGTTTAGATTTATGAAGTTTAGGTTTAAAGATCCACATTGCTACACAGAATTATTTATATTTCTTCTACATTTTCTTTTACAGCCTCAGTTAAAAGGTGGACGCTGATGTCCCTGAAATGATCAAGCCAGTCTTAAATTCAGAAAGCTTGCAAGGTGGGGAGAGCTGTAACTGTGGGGTAAGGAGCCTCTGTGCACGGGGGAGATGGGCAGATGCTCCGATCTGTTCGACCGCACTGCTCATCTGATGCAAGATCTGTGGGATGCTCACACAGAGATTGGGTAGGATTGGCCTGGAAATCAAAATTTTTTGCTAATTTTTCTTTTTTTCTTTTTTTTTTTTTTTTAAAAAAAAAAAAAAAAAAAGAGGTAAAATAGAGTTTATTTCCAAAGAGATTTTCACGTTACAAGTGAGCAATAGGAGAGCAGAAATCATGCAGCAAGATGCGCCCACTTGGGCGAGACTTGCATGGGCAGGAACCCAAATTTCCCAGGAGGAGCTGTGGGCATTGAAATACTGTGGAGAAAAACACAAGTGGTTTTCCTGCTGTATCCCCACTTGAGGCAAAAGCCTGGCTGATGGCCATGGGCCAGCCTAAAGCCCCATTGCACACAATGCCAACAGGAGCCGGAAAATCTGGAGGCACCTTCTCCCACCCTTTTCACCTCCCCATTGGGGCAAACACGTTCCAGCCCAGGTTGGCTTAGGTAGAGGCTGGCTGCAGCATTTTCCTGACAAGTTCTTGCTCAGGTTTAATTTTTGTCTATTTGCTTTCCCCTCCCTTCCTCTGCTCCCTGACCTGACAAGCGCTCCTTTTAGCAGAGTATTAATTACCAGCGCAGTGCTGGGACTTGTAATTATCCCTCCCTGGTGCCTGATGGGCTTCCCAGCACGGCTCACAGTGAGGACAGGGTGAAGCAGCTCAGCTGGCAAGGGGCTCGGGGTGGGTGTCTGGGGCTGTGGTAATTGTCCTGTGCCAGAGAGGATGGAGAGAGGGGAAGAAGAAGGAAAAGGAGGAAAATGTCTCTTTGGAGTGGACGAGGACTTGGAGCATGCAGCTTGTAGCCTTTAACCAAGGCATTTTCTTCCCAGTGGCTCCCAGAGTTTATAAGGGAGAAGAGAAATGGAAGAAACCTTAGGACACCCACCAGGGGATGGGGAAGCCCAGGAGGGCTGAGGGGATGATGACAATGATGATGATGATGTGATATTTGTCAGTGTTAAGAAAAACCCCTGTAGCAAGATGCACGAGAGGGATCCCAACAGAGACCCACAGAGGGGCTGGAGGGAGATTTCACAGCTGTGGGTGCACCTCTGTGTGTGCAGGGTAACTGCAGCAGGTTTGCTGCTGTGAGGGGGTCACCAACATCTCCTCTCAGGGGCTGGCCAGGCATGGCCAGCAGCTGCACTGATTTGCTTATCCAACTGAGATTTGCTACCGTGTTTGGTCCCAATGTACAAGGTCTGTTAAAGAAATTTGTACTCGTTTAGTGCACTGAACCTTGCCAAGCATTTACATGCAATACTCTGCATTCAGCCCTGTACCCTCACACCAGCAGGCACCTTCTGGTGCTGTACTAAAACCTTGCTCTGCTTCTAGGCCAAAACGGCACTATCACTGCACAGCCAGGGCTGCTTCTTGGAGACCTCTGTCCCACCGATGCTGCCTGGCCGATGTGACCTGGCACGGGCAGCCTTTGCTGAGGCAAGCCCAGGGCGGAGGCACCGCGGAATGCAGAGCCAAGGCGCAGCGCTGCCACCACTGCCAGAAACCCAGCAGCTTTTAGCCATGAATAGGGTAAAAAAAAAAAAATAAAGCACTTTCTGGCCAAAACTGTGATTTTTTCTTCAGTAAAATGACAACACTCTGCTAGTGAAAATTGCCTTTCATTACAGCAGGGAGGGGAAAGCAAGATAAAAATGAAATAAGCTGTGCTTTTCTTCCCTTTATGTCCTTTTTGCAAACCTGTAAGTTTTTTTTTTTTTTTTTCCCCTAGTTTCTTCCAGCAATGAGAAGTTTTATCACAATTTATTGTGTATTTGACTAGGAGTTTAGGGATCTCAAGCAAATCACAGCCTAGTCTGGTAAGAACTGCTGATAGACGTAGTAAGAGGCAGGGAATGCACTGAGCACATTTTACCCCCAGTAGAGGAGCCAAGTGTCAGAGTAAAAATGGATGAGGAGCCTTGTGCCTGGCCACCCTCAAAAATCAGTGGCAAAAGCAGAAATGAAATCCAGATCTCTGCCTCCTAGGCCACCTGGGGCTGTTTCCTGAATCGATGAGTAAATGTAGAGATGCAGCTGTGATGCTGAAGGCCTGAGCTTGCAGCCAGCACCCTGCCCTTCCTGCTGCTGTGCCCCTTACCTGGAGCTGTGACAAACTGCATGTGTGGGAACTGGAGCCAAACAAGTGGAGTGCTCACAGTCCCCAGGATGTGCCATGCAAGTGGGTGCCCCCAGCCCAGGCTGGAAACCCTGCGGAATTAGGCAGAGTTCATTTGTCCATCACCAGTGGGAGCAGACCAAAATATTCCCACCAAGGTGGAGATCATTCCTGTTCTGAAAAACCTAATTCTCACATTTTGGGGCAGCCCTGACTGATAGGCACTCTGCACTGTCTCTGTCTTGGCTGCAAAACCAGTCCAGATACAGCCCCAAATCTCCTCCTGACTCAGTTTCCCCACCTGTTAAACAAGGGTAATTAACCCTTTCAGCTGTCAGCGCTGCACTGCCACACAGAACCCGACAGAAAAGGGCCAATCACTTTGGAGAGGAGCACACTGCAACAGGGCAGCTCCCCTGGCCGGACAGCCTTATCCGGGTGGCTCTGCTTACTGCAGGCACATGCCTGCCCCTGTGCACATCGCAGCTGGGGAAGGAGCTGGCTCGGGAAGCAGCATCCATCCTCCATCTCGTCTGCAGGCAGATTGCTCACGGGCGCAGGAAATCTCCTGGAGAGTGAACCTTGTCAGCAAAAATGCAAATATTTGGAGACAAAGTGTTCATTACAGCAGAACTTGATTTCAGGGTCAACCCTTTTTGCAGCAAATTGTTAGCCAGCTAAAATGTTTATTGTCACCACACTCTGGCAGTTTTGACAGTACCTATCAAGCAGAGCTTGACAATATCTGCATACTGCTTCCCCGTCTTTGCCTCACGCAGCCATCAGCAGTGGTGGAGGAAGTGATCTGAGGCAGAAGCAAACAGTCAACAAAAAAATGGAACTGTCCCAATCTTTGTGACAAAGGTAGGGTGCTGTGGACTGGGGGAACTGTGTCCAATGAGGGAGGTATAACACAGGCTGCTGGTGATATGGGGAAGGGGGGTGTTGTGAAACATCTTGGCTTTTTTTTTTTTTTTTTCTTTTCCAGATGCAAAACTGCACACATGGAACAATAAACTCCCTCTGGTCTGGCAGTGCATCAGCAGAAATCAGACTACAAAAGGACGAAATTTCTTTTGGTCTTTTTCCATGGGATCCATGCGGCTTCCCTGGACACACAGCAGGGAATCATCCAGGTATCAGCAGAGTTTCTGTGATTTCTCTGTTGAGGCTGCGCAGGACTAAGGGCCGGAGCGCCTGGTGGAGGAGCACACTGCTGGTGAGCGCAGAGGCAAGGGAATCAGCTCCCATAGCGTTGTATTGGCTCTGAGGCCAGAGGATGGAGGGAGCAAGGGCCCTGCCTTGCTGGTAAAGGGGAGCAGAGACGAAGCAGTAGCCGGAATTTGGGGAAATATAAGGCTGAAGATGGGGTGCCTGGGAAGAAAAAAAAAAAAAAAGCCACCCACACACACCAAAAGGGAGTGGAAAAGACATCTGCAGCCACAAGACTTGCTTGTAACATCATAGGGTTCCTCCGCAGCATCTTCCAGCTCAAAGACGAACTAATTTTACTCTGCTTGTCTCTCTTCTGAGTCTTCACCTTTTTCCCCAGCTAATGCATGGGGAAGGTGGGCTGTTCTGGAGCCATTGTGAATTGGTTTCGTTTCCTTCTTGCTGGAGCTGAGTAAGGGCTGTTTCATCTCAACAGGCTTCTCCCAGCACACCTTAATTTGAGATCTCCTGCATGCAGGAAGCAATGGAGTTTAGTGACCTTGCTGAATCCCGGCTGCCGCAGCTGCAGGAGAACAGGGGAGGAAAAGAAAAGAGGGGAGGAGGAAGAGGCACTTTGCTGTCTCCCATCAAAGCCCCAAGAGGCTGAAGATGAGAGAGTGAAAGTTTCAAATTGCCAGAACGTAATTCTGAAAGTCATTTTCCAAGCACAGAGCTCTCCTCAATGTCACCTCTCATCTTCCAAGGTGGGGATTGAAGGAACAATAAAGCACAGAATATTCTGCGAAGACAGAGCTGCTAACACAAAGACAGAAGAGGTGCCAGTCCCCAAACAGGCTGTCTCGCACCCTCTTCTTCTGGGAAGTCCGTGAGGCTCAGGTGTTCCTGCACAGGGGAACCACTCCCACCTCCTTTTCTAAGCCATATCCAACCTGGGCAAGTGATCTGGCTGAGCTGATCATGGCTCAGTCCTTCTAAGAGCAAGAATCTCAAAAAAGCCTGCGTATTCAACAGACACAGTTTACATGTGGATGAAGCTCCTGCCTTTCAATTCAATACAGTAATTATGATAATGATTAATCCCATTATTAATTTCTTAAGCCCTCCCTGAGACTAGGAAAAGACTATGATGAATGTGCAGGAGAAAAAGCAAACTCAGATATTCACCCCCCTGCCCAGCCCAACAAAGCTGTTTCTCCCCGCTCCCCATCCAGCTCTCTGCCTTGAAAGAAATCTGAATTAAGGAGTTAGATGCATTCAACAAAAAGTTCAGCCCAGGATCTTGCACCAAAGAGCAAATTAGCCTCTTGTTCTACATTCTTTTCTGATCTTTATTCCAACTGCACCTCCTCTTATGTTTATAAAATAAAAAATTACCCAAATATACAGGCGTACCCTGCTGAGATAAATTGCATTCAGCAATCCCTCAGCTAATATCAGCTTTGTCCAGGGCTCCTTATTACTGTGCCACCTGTCCTTCCAAGCACATGCTTTTCCCCTTTCCCTTTCCCAAATTATTCGAGTGGAGGCTTGGGTGGGCTCGCCCTCTCTCTGCAAATGCACTTATTTACCCACACAGGTCATGGTGCTGAGTATTCATACTGACAATCAGGCTTTTTGCCAGGCAATCCCTCCCCGCTCCCACTTTCAGAAATGGCACTTTCCCCTCTCTGCACACCAGGGCTAACCCGTAGAAGGAGCTGGCCATGTTTTTATCAACGTTGATAAGCAGAGTACAGCAGGCCACACAGCCTGCAGAAGGCACTTTGCCCTCTGAGCCAACAGAGCAACAGTATTATCATATATTGTAATCACGATCTTGGCTGTTTTCCCTTTATTATTATTATTATTATTATTATTATTATTATTATTATTATTATTATTTCCTGGTTACTATTTCCATGTCCCTTTTTTTTATTTTTTATTTTTATTTTTTTTTTATTTTTTATTTTTTTCCATCTGGGAGGCCAGTGAGAGTGTTCCTCACTGGCCTGTAGCCAGTTTTCTCCAGCTGGGATCAGTTCAGTCCAATGTTGCCATCTGTCCTTTGAGACAGAGGGAAGTCCTTTTTCCATTTCGGATCTCTCCCAAAAGTAATTCCATTCTCCCTCCCTCCATGCACCCTGGCTTTGACGGAAACACCCAGCGATCTGCGTGTGGCCACTGTGGGACCCACACACTCCCAAACAGACTCAGACACGCAAGAGGTCCAGTGACCCAACTGCCTGGCTGCATAGGGACATGGCTGTGGTCATGGTGATCTGGGGGGACGGTCACGCTGCAATCACAGACGGGATCTCTTGGGGTCTTCCTGACACAGGGGAAAGAGATGGGGCTCGCCGGGCATGCTTGGCCTGGAG
The DNA here is from genome assembly GCA_013399715.1 of Alectura lathami. NCBI lineage: Eukaryota > Metazoa > Chordata > Aves > Galliformes > Megapodiidae > Alectura > Alectura lathami. Next base: position 12,972 of record VXAV01008373.1, on the reverse strand, counting down.
GATGGGGGGAATTACACCCTCACACTGAGACATGCAAGCGATGCAAGTGATCACTTTGTTTTCTAATTAAAGCTCAAGTGAGGCGATGAGCCCCCGAACGCCATCTCCCCTGCCCCAGCTTCTCCCTCTTTGCCCCCTGCGCAGCTGGGAGGGGTGGGCG
>VXAV01008370.1:682179-702474 GCA_013399715.1 Alectura lathami | reverse complement strand
TGGCTGGATTGCTTCTGGGCTTCTCAAGCATGGTTGTCTGGGCACCATTATGAAGCTAATATACTCATGCATTGTATCAAAGACCACCCTTCCCATCTGCCTGTGGGCACTGCTGTCTGTTACTCCAGAAGTTGTTCCCAGTTGGGTAAGCCAAGTGATTCACACATGGAAAACTGAGAACACTTATTCACCACAAAATAAATAGCACACAAAGTAACCAGAGGAAGGGTCTCTGCGGCTTTACTGAATCTCCACCTTTCTGTGTGGTATCTGAGTGCCAGCTGACTCCAGCTCTTGCAGACTGGATTTGCTGCTAACTGCAGCATGCTTTGGAAGTGCGTCTGCCCTGCTCATCCCTTCCTTTAACAGTTCCATTTATCAAATGGAATGCCAATGTTGGATTGGAATGCCAATCAAATGTTATGCCAAATGTTTGTAAAGTGATATAGGTATTTCTCACTTTGTTGAGTCTTGGAGAGCATTGGATCTCTTGTGAAATCCGCGTGAGGCATAGTGATAAGAAACATTGTAATTTCTATTCATATTGGAGATGAGAAATAAAAGATCTAATTGAGAGGTTAATAGCTGGCTGTGTCAGTCTGCAATAGTACTTACTAGTACCTAGGGATGATTTTCCCTGTGGTGTGGATGCCCTCAATATACATGTCTGAGCTGCATGCTCTTTCAAAATGTCCTGTACTCACTTTTTGTCTTTCATAACTAGTGCATGGCACCTTGTGTGTGTACAACACGGACCAACCATTATCTTTAATTTCTATGTTTTTACACATTTCTTGATGCCACCTTTGCCTGCATCTTGTGATAAGCCAAGCAGAATCTAATGCACTTGTAGAGCAGCTGTTCTGTTCTTTGCTGGTAACTTTTTTTTTCCCCTCTCAGGATTCAGAGACTCTCATCCAGGTGTTTGTGGTTAAGTGCAAACTGTTGATTATTTCCTTATGTTGCACAGTTCCCTAAAGCCCATAAATGTCACTGACTGCATCATCTGCCCTCTTTGCAGTGTTTGCTGACATTAATGTGTGGTGGTCTGAAAACTAGTTAAATAAGGTAGTATCTTTTGCTAGAAGGAAATACATACCAGCTTACATTTTGTGTTTAAAGGCTACAGCTATTTTCAGATAACCTATGTCCCTCACTGACATTATGACAACATCCACCTTTAACTGAAGTGATAGGTTCTGTGCATTTACAGCAGAAAAAATTGCACTTTCATATCAAGTTCTGGAGGAACATAATCTACTCTGTTAATAAAATACTTGAGTTTCTAGGTCACTGTGAATCTAGCAATCTTTCTGTGTGTGAATAATGCTTACTGCCATAATACTTTGTTTGAAAGTGAAGTAATTGTAGCCAGATACTCTAAATATTTTGTTCTGTTATTATCGGCTTATATGAATAGACAGTAAAATCATGCATGTAATATAGCTGATGTTCTTCTGGGATTTGTTTGCTTGAGGTAGATCTCTACCATTGCATACCCAAACATGTGGCAATTATATTGGGGAATTTAAAGGTTCTCAAGAAAGCAAATGTCACACACCTAGTGCTCTGCTGCTGTCCACAATACCTTAGGGTATCAAAATGAGTGTTAGAAATGAAAACAAAACAGCATTTATTTGACCAACATTACTGAGCATCAATGTGAAATAAATTAGAACTAGTATCTGCTTAAAACTTCCTGTGTATGTTTGATTTATATAGTTTTCTGGAACTCTTTCCTCTGCTGACCTTGAAAGCACTGGTTATTAGAATAACATGGCTATATACCTTGCAACTGAAACCTTGTTGTTGTAGTTTTTAGCCAAATTATTGCATTAGGGCAGCTGTCAAAATCTGAAGAGAAAGCGTATTAAGCAAAACCAAGCCGAAGCTATTTAAATGATAGCTAAACGGTCAGCATAGTTACCTGGGTAGGTGGCATTTTGGCTGTCTTAATTTATTCGCTACAGATATGAATTATTACCAAAATACAATTTGGTGACAGCTTACATGCTGTGGGCCACAGACTCTTCTCAGTCCACATGTGCAGCTTGTATTATAGCCAAATTAGATGCATTTATAATTCATTCTCTCCTTCTCTTTCTCTGTCTCACAGTCTCACTTGCTATTCTGTACAATCTGTATTTGTAACTTAGATGGATTAACACCAGGACTTTATTAATTACATGTCTCGGAGAGCATTGCTCACTATCAAAGGAAGGATTCCTTATAAATGTAAGTGGCTGAGAACTGATTGGATGCTCATGGCAGAAACAGCAGCAGCAGTACTGATACCTAAAATGTGACTGTAGTTTGTGTGAATGGTGGGGCTTTGCCTTTGTAAAAAAGGCATTCGGCTTTTGATGTGGGTGACCAAGTGGTGTGAATTCGCAGTTGGTCGGGGCAGTGGATGCATGTCAAAGTGTGCCCAATACCCTTCCTGGGTCCTGAAGGTCATTCCTTTTTAAGGCAGAGGCAGTCAGTAGTATTGGTAAGTAATACTTTTATTTGTAGTTCTTTTTCCTTGTAATATAAACTGTAATAGTTGAGTGGATGTTATCTTTAAATCTATCAAAAGCATTGTATGCTGAGTCTTGCTTTGAAAATATGTGCAGCCTTGGTGAGTTGTGTATTGCAGAATGATGTTGCTCAGTTTATGTTGTTTGCAGAATGTGCATCTTGTCCATGTGGCTGGTGTAAATATTTAGATGTGTTCTTATTTTTGAAGCTGATCTTACTGAAACAGTAGCTGTATGTATCTGGGGAAACAGTTTCACTCTGTTACAAGATCTTGCCTGAGTTTTAAAAACCTTTAACTGCTCTGTGGCCAGGCAGACTTGAGTAGTACCCAAGGAAGGGAAAGCACCTCTAAAGATTGTGTGCTATGTTCTATTTTTCCTCATTATTTTACTAACTTTTTAACTCGAACACATGCATGCTTGGTGTTGAGCATAGTAACTAGCAATATAAATGCTGGTCTGTTTTCACTTGCATGTTTGAAATTGTCCCTCTGAAATGCTACCTACAGAGTGCTGTAAACATGTGGTGATTTACTTGCAAACACTGGCAGTTTTCTGTTGTTCAGAAATGCCGTCTGGATCTGCACTGTTTCACAAACATCATTTTTTGCAAATCTCTAATGTTCTGCTAGTAACATTTTTGGTAGAAAGTAATTCAGAACTGGAGGGAAAGGCTGACAGGTATTTTTCTATCTAGTGTTTCTTGTAGCAACAAAGAATAAACATCCATTTCCTGTTGTGCAACTTTTCTTTTTAAGTTCTTGACACGCTAACAGTTTAATGTCTCTCTCAAACCGGAATGGGCTTCAGGGGGCACAAATGAATTGAGAGAATGAAGATGGGGGGGAAAAATGAAAGGAAACATATTAGCTATCAGTGGCTAGGCAGACCAGGGAACTATTTGTTCTTACTGCTAGGGTCTGTTTCTGAAACCAGATAACATGGCTTTAGCCCCTACAAACAGTGCAGTTGGAGTTGGTTTCACACTGTGTATGTGAGTTCAGATGTTAACAGTGAAATTACAGTCCCAGAGCTTGGGGTGATACATCTCACATATGAATGAGTAGCTGTGCCGTGTCTTTTTTTTTGTCTTCTTTCATTGTCTAAAAATGTGTTTGGACTATTTGTATCTAAACTTGGCTTCGCTTTGGTGCTGACCAAATTATACTACAGGCTGTTTTGTCTGGAGACATTAAAATAGGCCTTTACCCTGCAATGTGATGCAGAGGAGTTGGTAGCTGTGCTCATGCAGAGCTCTGCAAAGAAGTCTGGAGCTTTATGTTGCACAGCCAGGCCAATATTTTGGGTGTTTCTTAACCACTCTAAGGTGTATTTTCTATTAGAATTTCCGACATATATTTCTGCTTCTAACCTTAATATTTTAAAGTTATCCCACACCAGAGAGAGATTTACTTTTATATAGGCATATATATACACTGTTTGTGTGCATTTAATAAAATGTCTTTTTCTATTTGATGATGACTTCTGAACATCAAGATTTGTTACATCCTTAAAAGGCTGTTTAACAACAAACCATATAATCCCACCTTTTTAACTTATTTTAGAACTGTTTTACTCAGTTGTGCTTTCACTGAGCTTCTTCATATTGTTTGTGGCTGGCAGTTCAAGAAGCATAAATTTTCACTGCTTCCACTTCAGATCAGTGAAAATGGGCTTTGTGAGTGGTAGGCTGGTGCCAGATGCTTCAGTTACTGTTCAAGGTGTGCAGCGTTGATAGTGATCGTGTCTGACTGCTGGCAGAGTTGAAGTTGAGTCATCTTGCATAGACTGGCCTCCCTTTTGTAGTTATAACTTGGTGATTTTTGGCTTGATTTACTTTGTTTTTATTCCCCTTACTCCAGGGAGGGTATGAATTTGAGTGAGCTTTTTACTCAGCATTTGACAACCTTGATTCAAGTTTTGTGGTGGAAGAGCACTATTCTAACTCAAATCCAGACGCTTGAGTGTCACTGCAGTCTGTGTTTTGGTGATGCTTCTGGATGATATGGGACTTTTATTGCCTTGTCAGGAAAGTCTGTAGAAGCTTTCACTGCATTTTCAGTTTTGTAAAGAAAGTCTTGGAGATTGTTTTTGGCATTTTTGTTTTTTGGAGAACTATCCTTCATCTCTGGAAGCTCGCATTTGTCCCGCTGAACTGCCTCTTCCCTGCAGAGCAGCAGCCAGAGCCCCGGTGCTGCCTGCTTGCCTGCCGAGTTCTGTCCGCCCACCTCCGAACCTCCTTTCTGGCAGAGGATTTTGATTGGTTTGTAACAAGGTAGTTTTCACAACGATGGTGCCTGCAATTTTACCAGCAGTGAGAAGAGTATTATAAGCACTGGCTTTAGTTTTACTAATTGATGTGCTGCAAACAGTTGCTTGCTGAGATAACCTGGATTTGATTGGTGTGCTATCAGTTGCTGAGGTGTTATGTAGTCAGTAATACCTAAGCTATCAGGCTTATGCCAGGCTGACAGCTGCCATGTGGAAATGAATTCAGATAGGCAGGGGAGAACCATTCCAGGAAGGTGTGGAAAACAAAGATGGGAAGTTGTCCAAGTGGTCCCTCACAGCAAACCTCTTCCATGTCCAAGAAGGCAGCCTTGGAAGATGATTTATCCTTCTAACAGCAGACTTGCTTAACACTACTCTTTCTCAGAGTGGCTGGATTTGGTCTTCCTCTGTGGCCTACAGAGGAACAGTCAGATCCACCTCAAAGAACCCATGCTGAATCAAATGATGGCTGGAGGCTGTGTGGCTATAGAGAAACAGGGTCATTACCACAGAAAGACACCTGGGAGTTGCTGGTAGTACAGTTGTGCTTCTTCTGGTACTTGCTAGGTCATCTGGAGCTTTGGGTACCCAAAGAAAGCATGACTGTGCATTGCAGTCTTTTTTGCATGATATTCAGAGGATGCTTCCAGAAGTGAACACTGAAGTGTGTGACTGACAAAATCTTGGCTCCAGAGCAGTCCAAGTCAACAGTAATTTCAGTCCCCATCCTGAGTGCATTGTGTGGCCCCTTGGCTTCTCTTACCCAGCAGGATTTGAGATTCAACAGAATTGTGTTTCTGGACCTTGCAAAACAGGATTCCCACTGGTTTCAATACCTTGCTCATTCATTCAAAAGAGGATCTGGCAGGGAGACTCAAAGGGTGGTGGGAAATTTGTACATGTGTCTGTGGTTAGAACAGACCCTGTGTTCTGGAAGTCACCCAGCCAGCAGGCTAGGATCTGGTTAGTTTTGTAAGTCTCCTCCTACAGCTCTGCCCTCCCCCTCCAACAGCAGTCTGCTAACATGGTGCAATAGGTGGAATCCTAAACTAGTACAACTTGAAACACAGCAGCTGGATGAAGGTAGGGTTGTGCACCGTTATTTGTTCAAGGCTGGAACCTTTGCCAATGCTTTCGAGAGAGAGAGGGTTTCATAATGCAAGTTAGTTCTTCAAGGCGAAATCTGCTTACTCATGGGCTGTGTGTGGTCTACAAGGGTAATTAATCTGGCCAACTTCCCAGGAGAACTTGGAATAGATCTGTAGGCAAAAGTGGTTCTTTAGCTGGGATAGCTTGCTCCTAGATATCTCCTTTCCTCTGTCCTTCCCCCTTATGTTCTTAGTGCATGTGAACTGTATATTTGTTTGTGATTGGGGGTGGGAAGGCCAAAGCATGTGGGCCTGCATTTAATTATTTGTTTATAATTGCTGGGCAAAACTGAGCTGGGTTAGCTGGGAGATTTCTGATGTTCTTCCAACACTGTGTGAGTAACAACAGGATGTGAATGAAATCTTTACCTTTCTTCCAAAACCTCAGGAATACAATGCAAATGTAACCAGGACAAAAGCATTTTGTCTGCTGATGAAGTTTATTGAGATGAGTGCTATATACTTGTATAGGTTGTGTGTTTTCTCTCACAGGCAGCGGAAATCTGCTTCTTAGATGTACAGAAACACCTTCCAAGTGTTGGCAGAATCCAAGTCTGACCCAGCAATGTCTTCCCACAGTATCCTGCTGCTGCTTGTGGATTTCTTTAGGTGTGCTAGTTCTCAAACCGGGGAGTTTATTCCCTCAATTTTCTAGATTCTAGACAACAAAGACTGTTGCCTCCCTGCTTGGGGAAGGTGCTAAGCTGTTCGGTTCTCAGAGCCAGAAAGGTGAGATGGGACAGCAGCAGTATGGGTGATGTTTTCCTGTTACAGTACTAGGAGTCCTAGGAAAGTCTCTTCCCTCTTTCTGGTCTTAAATAATTAATTTCCAACTGTTGTGAAGTTCCGCAAATGCTCTTTCTAAAGTGCCCAAAGCAGAGTGTACAGTCAGCTTGTGTGTGCTGAAGAGTGGGTCACAAATCTGTGATTCTGGTTGCCTTAACCAATCTGATTTTCTTTGTTTTATTATTATTATTGTTAATATTTTATTCCCACACCTGTCTGAAATGATGCTTGCTCCCAGTTTCAGCCTCAGTCACTGGCTACCAGAGTCCTACTGGGTGTTGAGCAATGAGCATCCCCTCTGTTTTCTTGGCGCTTATGGCTGCAACGCCAGAGATGACTGATTTCTCTGGGCAGGCTCTGCATGGTACAGACCCCCTGCATGTGGATCTGTACCATGCCCTAAACAGTCTCCCTTCCTGTGTGCAGACAAGCTTCCCTTACTTTCTCTGGATATCTTTTCACCAGTTTGCCTGCTGCAAGTATTGAGCTGTTCATTTCTTTCAAATCTAGTTAATCACTTATTCAGAATTAAAGTGGCTGTAATGTGATTGAGTTCCCTTCACAAGTAAATTACTTTTGAGAGTGTTTGCGGAAGGGCTCTGTTTAACAATTCCGTTTCAAAAGCTAATTCAGGTTAATATTCTCTAGCATGTGTTGTTCCTCCCTTCATGTCTTGTGTACTTGCTCAGTATTTTAATTCTTGTAATGTGGGAAAAACGTGGAATCATGAACCTTAGCTTGGAATAGCAAAAGCAGACAAGGTTTGAGAGTACTGGGAAAATAGTTTTGCTAACCTCATAGTCACCTCCTGATATTGGATAAATTGCACGTCTCTGGACCCATCTGGCACTGCAGGGGAATAATATCCTTTACAACCAAGACATTTTACTTAAGATTTTCTTCCAGCTTGGTCCAGAAGGGGGAAATTGATTTAGCCTGTGATGTTAGAAAGCAAAATCAAGGAGTGCAGAGACGGAGCAAGCTGCACTGTGACACCTTATGTGCATTCAAGTTAGAAACAGGATTCTGCCCCTACTGCAGCAATCTCCCCTTCACATCTGTTGCTCCCTTCTTCCTCAGACACATGTGAAGTCACATGTGCTGTGCTGACAGCACTGTAACTGTTCTCCTGTAATCAAAGAGCTCCTCATATGAACTCCTCTGGTCTCATTGTAAATGCCAGCTCACAGTGGACAAAGCACTGGACTTCTTTCATCCCAAGAGGAAGCGTTTAGAAGAAAAAGGGTTTTGGTGGGAGCATATGGGAGCAGTATCCTAAGAGGAAGCATTTTTTTACTTCTGCTGATGCCAGTCTGACTTTCTTCAGCATCAGTTTAGTGAAAGCTGATATTTCTGACCCAAAGGACAGTTTGATAACCCCATGTCTCACGTGGTGAAACCGGGAACAGTAACCAGATTGTGCCCGTTATCTGAAGCATAAAATGGTAATGGCTTGTTCCTAAAGCATTACTGTTGTCTATCCCCAAGCAGAAGGTCACAATCTAAAAATACTAAGTTTAGGGGCTGTATTTGGTGGATGTTCCTTTGAGAGGCCTAGTGTTAGAGCATCCACAAGCCACCGTGTTTCCTCTGCCTCTGATTTGGCAGGAGGAAGCTCTCTGTGGGGCAGGGGGCTGCAAAGCCAATGGTCATGGCTGCACTGAGCATCCAGATGAGGGGCCTTCTTTTGCTTCCTTTTCACTCATTTGGGTTGATGAAGCTCATGTGGTTTCCCCTATCCAGTAACCAGCAGCTACACTTTCTATTATAGCAGTGTTTCAGCCCTACTTTCTGGGGAGTAGTAGGCCTGCCAGAGGTACTTTGAAACTTTGGCAGAAGCATGTTTTCCTGGGGTAATTTCTCCATATGAAACAAAATCTCATGCCAAATTGGATCGATTAGGGACATCGGGATATTGTTTTGGATGAAAATTAGAAAAAAAATCTGGTGATGTTATTCCCATGTCACCTTTTGGAGACAGAAAGTTCTTTTCTTTTTGTGTGCTTTTTTTCTTTAATCGGAAGCAGCTTTTCATTTTAAAGCTTTTTTTTTTTTTGTGTGTGCATATGTCTCATGTACAGCATATAACTGAAGTGAAAACAGACATTTAGATTGAGTTGTAATAATTTTACAGGAAAGGATTTCATATAAATTTCCATTCAGATTTGGCAGAAAGCAGAAGGTTTCAAAGATCAGAACCTTTCATGAATTCAAACCTCTGTTCTTTATCCATCTTTCACGCTCCCTGCAGTGACTTCCACCTAGGTTACTGTGGTATGTTGCAGTGAGTAATACATGGGACGACCAGCAAAGGGCTTCAGCCTAGTGCAAAGTGTCTGGCTGTCTCCCTGCCAACACCTGTGTATTCACTTGTGTGATGCTGAAGTCTGGCAGTGCCGATTAGCTGATAATGGTTGTGCTAGTTGCTGATGATGCTGTCAAAGTTATTGACTGTCATGCTTGGAGTATGACTGAATTATTTACTATTATTTTGAGCAATCGTATGAAATGAAGCTTGAGGAATCCCTAATCCCTGCAAGACAGATTCATTCAAATAATCTATCGGTGCACCACAAGAGAACTCATCTAACAGAGGAACTGAAGTTGACTTTCTGTACTGTGAGGGTCAGCAAATTTTGTCTCTTGAAGCTTCAGTTTAGCTTGTGAAAGTTATTTCACATGGTATGAAAGTGGAACTTATCCATGACTATTACGGGAGCTGCACTGATGGAAAACTATTAACAACACCAAAACTTCTTGTTATCTGAATAGGAAACATCACTTCTATTTTTCTTTATGTGTTGTAGCTGTACTTTGGGAGAGAAAAACATGCAAAATCAGATGCAATTCTTCATGCCTGCTGTCACAAATACTCCCATGAAAAATCAGAATGGGAAGGATGAAGACTGGTGCATTCATCATGAGAAGAAGCTTGCTAGCGGCGAAATATAATGTGGAACCTCCTCCTTCCTGAGGCTGATATTTGCAGTTGCATGCGAACTATACACTCTCTGAGGGATTGAAAGGGCTCTCCAAAGGCCAAGATACCCATTATGAAGCTATCGGGCTGGAAAGAGGCCATTTACTATATTAATATGAGCCTGGTCAATTTTTCAGAACATACATTATGAAAACATAAAGCATTAAACATTGTTCTTTTAAAGGTACTTTTGGCCATTCATGGAATCATCCTCAGAGATATAAAAGACGTGCTTATGCAGAATTTGGCAAGCATTTAATCTGAGGTTTATTTGGTCACTGTAGAAACCAGTAAGGCTGTGGTTCTCAAAAATTTTTATATTTCTTGTCTCCTCTTTGCCCATAGCGTCATCCTTATTCAAGACTCGTACCGGCAGCAGGGTGCCCAGCTGGTGCACTGTTGCAGAGCTGTAGGGAGAAGGTGGCAGCGCAGCAGGTGCTGGGGTTTGTAGCACAGGCTGGCATAAGAGATGTTACACACTTATCCTGAGTGTTGTTCCTCATCAGTCTTGGTCTGATCGCCCATTTCTGGCTGGCAGTGTCTGGAGTGACCTCCCACTATTGCTTTAGGATAGGTCCCTTTCTTCATTTTCCACTTCTTCTTTCTCCTAGGATGAAGGAGCCTAGAGAGGTGGTGGAGCAGGCAGCAGTTCTGACCTCATGGCAGAGGGACTGGGAGTGCCACCGAGTCAGGAAGTGCATGCCAGGAAAAAGCAGGAAAGGGACTTGATGTGCTGCCTTCCATTCTAGATTCTGCCTGCACTTACTGCTGCCTTTTGCCTTCTTGGCTGCTTCATCTCCTGACTTGGCTCTGCTGCCTCCTTCCAGATACAGCCCAGCTCTCTTGCTTCTCTTGTTTCTGGATAAAGATTTGTGCTTAGGGAAAAACAATTGCTGTGAAAGTGTTCTGTCCATAGCTGTGCGAGTGCAGGAGTGTCCAGCAGGGAGCAAAGCTGTGGACATGGGCTGCGCCAGCAGCACTTCCCAGCAGCCCGGAGGGGAATGGAAAAAAAACGATGACAGATGCCATCTGGAACAAAACACACTTTGCTATAAAAGTTGTCCTTATTCTAGCATTGATGAGTTAAGAGAAAAACTGTCGGGGTATTGGAATAAGGAGCTAAAAACCTGAAATGTGGAAAATGATGCTTCAGGTGACACTGAGAAAGGGCATTCAGAGCCTTAGCACAACTTGTAGGCTAGCTGGTGAGTTGCTTCATTCTTTTTATTATTTTCAGTTTATAAAATGGTACAGGGATTAAATGTTACCACACTCTTTTCTTGCAGCTCTAGCCATTTACTATAAGCACTTTACAGACATATCAGGAGTGTTACTTTGCCTAAGAAAGTTGGCAACATGAGAAATTTTTATGAAATTTTCCTTACACGTTTAGAATAGCAATAAGCATACAATATTTCATTTGTTTTAATGGTCTGGATGTGGCTGTCTGGAAATACACCTCCCTGGAAAAATCTTGCATTGCTAACTGTTTTCTTTCTGTATCAGGCCCTACCTCTCTCCAGCTCTCTCCCCCCAGAGCTCTAAGTTTTTTTTTTTTTTTTTCATTGAAAGGAAAGTAATTTTTGAGACATTTTGATTTTACTAATGTAAAATCATAAATATAATTTTACGGTCTTGGTACAACTGAAAATCAAATCACTGGACCAAAAGAACATAAACTTTTCTTGCTTCAATACTTGTCAAGGGAGCTTAGTCATTAAGTTATTCCTGCGAAATATTTAGACTTTTGATAAAACTACATTTCCCTTGGAGAATATGGTTCTGGCTCACTTTGGCTTTCCCAGGCTAGTGCTAGACAGCAGCAATTCTGTTGACTTTGCCTAAGATCTGGGACAGAGTTTAAAGTGAAAACTTCAGTATATTTGCATGTTTGTACATTTTTAAGAATGATGGTCTATATAACTTCAAGGACCTTGTCAGCAAAAAGAAGTAGAGAAACAAGCAAATTTGTGTTGCTGAGTGGAGTGGTATATAGAATAACGACAAAAAAATTACATATTGATATCATTGGCAAGTCTTTATATTGTGGGAGCCAAAAATCGTGTTTTTATGCATCATGGTGGTTGAAACCAGTCATTAATGGATTAGGAGAAAGAAAAGTGATCTGTAATAGCAAAAAGAAGCAGTCTTGGATCTTAGCTGGTGGTAGTAGGTTTTTATCCCCTGGTGTAGGTTGCAGATTCTGGTTCATTGGTTCTGTAAGCTTATTTTTCCTTGCTAGCGTATCTTTATGCCTTCTTTTTAATTTAAAGACTTAGAGCAATATTTTTACTATCTATAAAGAAGCGTTTCATTCAAATGTGCCCTGATGTAGAATGCTGAGAGGGTTAGTTTTGGCTTTTTTCTTTACCTACTGTATACTTTTTCTGACATGTTAGATTAACTTTCAGCCGCAGGCCAATCTGTCAAAGAAACAGGGAATGTCTCCTGCTATGACAGATTTGCCAGAGGCTGAGGTTTGAAACAAGCTGGGTATTGCTTCTTACACAAAAGTAATTTCTCCCTACTGAAGAGAGCTATCACTGAATCAGCTGAACAGGAGCCTCTGACTTGCATTACTAGATTCTGATCAGAAAATCTGCAACAGACTTTTTTTTTTTTTTTTAATAAANGGAGCCTCTGACTTGCATTACTAGATTCTGATCAGAAAATCTGCAACAGACTTTTTTTTTTTTTTAATAAACTTATATCCCACAAAGGAGCTCTGGCAGTAGAACTCGGGGAGAACTTCCAGCAATATAAGGTCAAAATAATTTCCTCAAGGATATCAGGAATCCAATATATACTTCAAAAAAAAAATAAATAAATAAATAAAAAAAAAGCAAAAAAACCCACCAGCTTTCCCTGGCTGACTTCAGTATTGTTACCATGTCAGGTGAATATACTGCTACAAAGATATACCTACAGGTCAGACTTTAACATGCAGGCAGGACCTACAATATCATCCTGGTATCTGTTCCCAAAATAGCCATTCCCACTCCTAAAACTTGACTCAATTTACTCTGAGTTGAAAGAAATTGTGCCCTCCACACCTCAATTTTCTTGCCTTTGCTGTTGTGCTGGGGTGGGGGGGGGGGGGGGGTGGGGGGCGCCCTGGNGGGGGGGGGGGGGGGGGAGATGCTGCGCATCCTGAGCTTCCCTTTGCAGCCCAGCTTCTTCCAAGGGGGTATTAATAGCTGGCTCTTAAAGCAAATCCAACTGTGCAGCAAAGCCTGGGATTTTTGCACAAGAAAACAAGAAAATCCATCACAGGTGTCCACTGACATGCATTCTGGATAACTGCACAACAGTCACACTGCTGCTGGGCACCTCGCGGGGTGAAATGAGTTGTGATTTGTTCAGCCAGGGCTCCTTTTGTGGTGGGCTGCCATTCTTCCTCCTCAGGACAGGCTGACAGAATGCGTGCAAATATCTTCATCATGAAAGAAGAGAGGGTTAGACTGGAAGCCCTCACTGCCTCTTTTCCTTCCACAACATGAGTTCTCAATGCTGTGAGCAGTGCAACATGTAAACTGGGAAAGTGTATCAGCTGTTTGTTTTAGCAGATTTTTGTACTGTGTACGTGTGAGCCAGACTCCAGGATAATATAAGGAGTGCATTTTGTTGGCCTTGATGGAGGAATTAATAGGTATCCTCCTCAGGTGTGTCATAAAAAAGAACTTAGACACGCACAATGGGCCCCTTCTGGCACTGGAACAGCTGAAGCTATGCCAATTTCCACAAACTAATATGAGTCAATGAGGCTGCATTACTTTATGCCAGCCAAGGATCTGGCCCAATTAAACTGGAATGATAAACCATGCTAATTTTAACTCTTTCTCCAGAAATGCATGTCTTTTACTATTTTACCTGCTGATCACAAAGTTCATAACCTTCTGCTTGTAGTTGAAGCTCCACTTTATGGAGTCACTATTTGGATTCTTTCCTTTTTTTTTTTTTTAATATTTGTAAATGTGAATTGTAAATAGTTAAGTATTATTTTACCTTACCGTAGTTCCCAGCTGTTCCAGTTTCCTGTTACAGCTGCACAAAAGCACAGCAGTATCTTAGAGAGCTGTAGTGAGGCAGGAAGTGTAGCTCAATGCTATTTCTTTGCACATGTCCCTGCTGCCAGATAGTGTCTCTGCATGTGTTTTAAGAAGAAACCAGTGTTCATCTGTTGGACATGTGGTGGGCTTCTGAGGAATAAGAAAGTCTGAAAGCTTGTGGGTTTAAAAGTTCAAGGAATACCAATAACAAGTTTCACATCTACCTGGAGCTGCAGAAAATGGAAGCGTCATGGGGCCCAGGGATGTCTGGCTCCACGTATTGGCCCCAGTGTGTGACAGCCTCATAGAAGAGGTGCAGGAAAAGAACATCTCTTGGTTTTTCTTTTTGAGATGACCAAAATATAACCAAAAGAAATAAGCAATAAATGTTTTCACTCTGAAAGCTGGATTCAGCTTTGGTACCTTGTGGTAGAAAAGTGGAGCAAGTTGCAGAGCTTATTTAAAAAAAAAAAAAAAAAAAAAAAGGGGGGGGGGTGGGGGGAGACAAATATTTTTCAACCTCTACAGGAAACAACTGCTGGAAGATCATAGCAAGAGGCTTTCTCTGACAGAATCATGTCGGGCTCTTTTGTTTTGCAAGTGTGCAGAGTGTTGCAGTGACAACTGTATAGGAACATCTTTGTAGAAGAGATGTTAGCTTGTTTTAAGTGTATGTCACCAGACACCAGGGAAGGGGATACCTCACAATGGAATGGATTTGAAGGATGATGACTTTGTGCACAAAAGCCCCCCAAATGACATAGAAGGCACAGAATTTGCCCTTTGCATTTTTCAACTACTTTGCAAGTCCTGAGAAAAATAAATGAATTTTAAAGCATGTTTAGGAGTACTTTATTTTAGTCTTAAACAAAAAGAAAAAATAAACTCTAAGCATACAAACAGTGGGAATCTGCTCCAGAGTTTCTCAGGAACGGTGCTAAAATTCCAGATTTGACAGAACTAGGATTTTTTTATCCAAAGTGTCACTAATATTTTATACTTGGCATTTTTCCAGCTCTGCTTTGGTGTAAGTTATTTCAGAGTAGACAAGAAGTGATCAAACTTCATGGATAATGAGATTATCATGGCTAATGAGAAGAGCTTTTCCAGCTACAAACAAGCAACTCTGTCTCAGCAGAAAAGTTACTTTAGAGTAGGACCCAAAGGAGAATATAAATAAATCCTTTCTGGGTTGCAATCTTACTTGGAAATTCTAGTGCCTTATCATTCAGTTTGCATCCTAGCCATGCTATCCATTTGGAAAATAGAAAGTTTTAGAGTAGTTAAGGGAACTGGATTGATGGAGGGATTAGCACGTCTCCCCCCTGCCCATTTCACTCACTTGAGGCAATGCTTAATGTTATTTTGCAGACCTCAGTCCAGGTCCTACAGGATCCTGATTTATTTGATTTGTGGGCATGTGGTCGAAGGCTACAGGTGCTATTTTTCTGCCAGAAGTGTTGTTAATCGGTCTTACAATGCTTTGATTTGAATATTAATGCTATGTGCTCCAAAGGCAGAGGATTATCTATGGAGGAGGAAAAAGGAGACACAAAGGAAACATAAGAATTTTTTTTTTTCCTAAAAATATTAACCTCCAATGCAGTAGACTAGTAGAGGATTGCAGCATGAGTCAAGCAGGACAAGGAGATCGGAAGCTCATAAGTCCTCCTGGCAGCTCCCTGGAGCTTAAAATGTGTAGCCACAACAGGAGGAAGCCAACTGAGAAAAAGGAGAGAGTTGGCTGTTCTGATAGGGATTGCAAATGGCAGGAAATGCTGAGTTGCATGGGGGCTGCAAAGACTCTTAAGAGGGGAGAATAGATCTGTTTTTTACAGACTGGCAATATCAAAGGAGGGGATTGTGTTGAGGGGAAAAAAAGCATTTTGAGAATGCAGTAAGGCAAAACCAACATCAAAACATTTAATTAAAAAAAAAAAAAAAAAAAAAACCTGTCAAACAGACCCCCAAAACAAACAAAGGAGGCAGAAGAATGGAGGAAAATTCATCTTTGGTTATTTTTGCTCCCTTTCCTTAAGCTGTTATATGGAGGAGAGAGCTTTTTGTGTGCCTATGAGGGGCTAAGAAAGTACAAACCAGCCAGAGTCATGGTCAGGACTCCTGAGCAGAGAAGTATAAAGGAAAGGTGTGCTGTAAGATTCTTCAAGCTTCATGCTGGAAGTGGGGAAAAGCAGAAAGGTTAATGTGGCCCATTCACACAGAAGCTGTGTGCAGAATAGTAATTTGCAGTGGAGCAAATTGGCTGAAAATGTCAGGGCAGGGCAGAGGCAGAGCCCTGGGTGCTCCTGCAGGAGTGGAGGAAGGTGACTCTAAAGATCCAGGTCTCACCCTGCAGCCTGCAGGTCCCCAGCACAAAGCACCTCTTGCTGCCCACTGGGCTGATCTGTGCCTGCTTGGTCCCCAGGTTCCAGGTGTGCAGAACAGATGCCTAAAGGGCTATTGTAGCTGGCAGGTTTACCAAGAAAGAAGAAAACCCACCTCATCTTGCCTACAGGAGAGCTGGTGAAAGGTTTCCTGTTTTTGTCCTGAAGTGGTAGGCCAGTGCCTTACTGCAGCTAAAATCTGAGTCCCCTGCCAGTCTGTGCATGCCTGCAGGCAGGGCACAAGCTGTATTGCTGATGGTCACACCAGCCAGGAAATTGTACCAGATGTCACAGGTTGTTACTATTAAAAACCAGCAGGGAGGAGTAATAAGAACAAAGCCACCTGAATTAAATGAACAGATTAAATACTTCATGCAAAATACTTACAGTGAGAATGTCTCCAGCCTTGCAAACTTTATAGCTTTTGTAACACCCTCCATGTTTGTATTGCCCCAGTTCTCTGCTGTTTTGACAGCTGCATGCTGGGATATTTCATGGTTACCTTCTCAGCTGTATCACAGTCAGAGCAGGAGACAGCTAGCCCTAGATGCTACCTGGTTCATCCTACTGCAGGCAATCTGCAAAATGGCCTCTCAATCTCTTTACAGGCTCAGTCATGATGAGAATTAACCAACAGATAGGCTATGCTGACATGGTTTAGTGTGAACCCTTTGAATTGACTTTGGCATTACAAATTCTGAATTGCTGGTGGCAGGCGCTGTCTTGTTGTCTGGATTGGGCACCCAATGTCTGCCTGTGTGCTGGGAGGCTCCTGACATGGAGCATGGCGTGGCTGCGCTTCCTACGGGCAGGTTCCAATGCCAGCAGCAGTGCCACCATAATTTCTTGGTGTCCCTGGGACCACAGCCTTGGTTCTTCATACAGGCTGAGTAGAAAAGGTGGTGAAAAAAGAGGAACAGTTGCTGATGGGGGCTCTTGAGCATGTTCTGCCCACCTTGCCTACTGGTGACTGGAGTGCTGGAAGACTAAATCACTTTTCCAAAGCAAATGAACAAAGTAAATGGTGTGCTGTGATATCCTTGACTGGGCTTTTTAATAGTGTTTGTTTGCTTGCTTGCTAATTTGCAAGGTCTGGTAATTTGCGATTGGCCTCCCAGTCGTTAGTGTGAATTAGTGTGGTTCTATTATATCAGAAGGACAAGCAAATCAATAAGAAAAAGAGGAACATCCCACGTTAATGGAGTTAACGGAAAAAAGAGGAACATCCCACGTTAATGGAGCTAACGGAAAATGGCTTGGAAGTCTCCCCTAGCCTTCACTGAAGGTGATCTCTTGTTACTGTTTGTTTGAATACCTCTGTTGTGGGCTTTTTGTTATTTTTACAGTGGTATAAGAAATGTGTCATTTATGTAGCATCTGCACAGTGTTTGCTGAAAATTAAAGTGGTTTAGAGCATTATATTTCAAATGTCATAGCTGTTTCAGTGGTGATGCTCCTTCATTTTAACTAAATTATTCTGAGGTTTATTTATTTATTGTAAGAGAGAGGAGATGGGTTATGGTATTTATTGACAAAGTCCTTAAAACATCCAGCTTGAAACTCAGTAACGTTATTCTCTTAGAAAACTATCTGTTTTTCAAAAATGCTAGTGAACATCACCTCATGTGGCCCATCATCAAGCTGTTCCTACATGACACTTTGCGTAAAAGGATGATCTTTCAGTCACTAACATTGCAGCTAGCTCTCAGGGAAATTCCTTTTTCAGTCCTTCCCAGTTTTCCTTGGACATCCTGAAAAGGTCACATACCTTACTCTATCCTGTTGTCAAAGCTTTTAAAAGAAAATGTTGAAAAGCAAGACATTAAATATTTGTTTTCTATGAAATTTGAATTGTTTATGAAATGAAGACCTCTAAGGCTTCAATTCATGGATGCATTCTGAATAAACCAATTCCTTCCATACTTGGTATATCCAGCCCTCTATTGCAGGGAGTCAAGAGAATACTTGCTCTTTTAAGAACAAGAGTTCTATTTACTCTGTCAGAAAAAAAGGGGGAGGAATAGAGTTATGTGTCTTAGGAGCAGAATCAATAAAATCAGATGTTCTTTTGTTGAGAATATTGATGCCAATGAAACAGTATTTATTAATGCTTTTTTTTTTTTTTTTTTTTTTTTTTTTCTGTTCAGAATCCTGTAATTTTTCTGTTTGTGAATGAGGTAGGTAGTTTCACTGCTGCCATATGCCTTAGCCTCCTCTCACCTTTATTGTAAAACCTGCGCTATCACAGCGTCTAGCTGATCCACACTTACAAAGGGGCTGTTTTTGCCATTCTGAAGATGGAAAATAAGATCATCTGACTGGTTAAGGACCTTGTTTAGTTTACTTACTACCTGCAAGTAGTTTAGGCATGCCGATTAACACTGAATTCAAATTCAGGAAAGCAGATAGTGATTGCAACTGCCAGCCCTAGACTGTCTGCAGGCAAGTAACAAATGGGGAGCCACGGACTGGTGGTCCCAGGTGGAAGGCTGCTTTCACTGCTCAGACCTCTCTCCAGTGACACTTGAGCGAGAAGATTTTGACAGGTGGTCTGAGCAGTGCCTTGGCCCACCTGATCTGCTGCTTGAGCAGAAGCTTGAACCTGAGTAGACGTCGACGAACATCAGAACGTCCGTCTTGTCTGGTAAGGACCCTTTGTTCCTCATTTGGTAGCATCAAACAGGAGAGTGGAGTGGTCTGGCTCTTGCCCTAGCAAGGAGCACAGTGTTTCTCACTGTAGTGACATGCGTGGATGAGGTTTTGGTTTTCTGCAGCATGACTGAAACTTTGTGCTGAGGTTTTCTCTGGGTGTCTCTGAGACTGCAGATTAGTCTATTAGGGTGGAGAAGAATAATCAATTTTATTTATTTTATAATGGAAAAATTCAATATGGCCCATGCTAGTCACAGAGACTTTCTAAAAGACCCTGCCAAAAAAAAAAAACAGGCTGTCAGTAAGTTTAAGGGGAAATTGGGCTGGATTACAGTTGATGTCACAGAGCTTTTGCGTCCTCGCTGCAAAAGGCAATCAAGGCAGCCCTGGGCTCTGGGAATAGACATAGTCAGTCAGTACAGATTTCTGAATTCAGCTGTTTTCTATGTGCCTTCAGGAAGAAGATGGGTGAAGATTCACCTTCAGAACAGTAGTTTGATGTATAGAATGAGGCACGCTGAATTGCTAGACTGCTTGTTAGTTTTGCAGCCCCTGTCTTTGGGGAATTATCCTTCTGGAGGTGTTTTTTTTCTTTTTTTTTTTTTTCTTTTTTAAGTTGGTGGAGAAGAAAGGGTTAGAGATGAGGTGGGGTAAAGGGTAGGGAAGCATTGTCTGATTCAATCAGCCCTTAACCTAATAAAACAGACAAGAGTGTGGATGTATGTGTATAATGTATATAAGTGTGTGTATAGGTATGTACATATGTATAAAGTTATTCTACTCTTGTTTGTAAACATTATATTGATTCCTGCTGCACCACTTCAATTCCTGCAGTGTTTACCCAAGCATGTGTTTTCTCTCCTTTGTTCTTCCCCTGTGTGACTTCTCTATAAACCTTTCTAGTCTGTGTGTCTGTTTTTCTGTTCCACCAGCTTCCACCCAACCTGGCAATTTCTTGGTCTTTAAAAAAACAAAATAAATAGGAAACCATTTCATTAAAACGTAATCCTCTCCAGTCTGTAAACAACCTGGTGTCTCACAGGTTGGTGACCTGCCTGAGCAGGCTTTGTCAACAGCACATCTGCTGCTGTTCGGTGGGTTCTTGAGCACAGTGCTGCTTCAATGCAACCACAGCTGGGCCTGGAATAAATTTCCCTATTNTTAGTGATATTTTTAACCAATCAAAGGGCTGTGATACTGCCTCGTGTGATACATTATACTGATCATGCCACCTGTAGTCACTGAATTTAATGCACTTCTCAAATTTGTCTGATAGTGTCTTTACTCCCAAGGGTGTTGTCAGTCCTAGTTAATTTTTGCAGAGTACTTTCAGGTTCTGAATCTTGGGGTTGGAATGTAAATGTGTCCTAACCAGGACTAGATTGTATTAGAAAGATTTAAGAAGACTCTGGATTTGTTCAGAGCTTGTGAATCCATGATAAGCTATGAAGGCTAAGGAAGCTGCTGTGAAGGAACCAAACTTAAAACTTTGTTTTCCATCCAAGG
>VXAV01008370.1:667396-682039 GCA_013399715.1 Alectura lathami | reverse complement strand
TTATTGGTGAAATAGTGCAAAACTACTGTTAAGCACGTGTGTAATCTTTTTGTTTCTTCTTAGTTTAATTCTGATTTGCCAACCATTGCACATGTGTTGTTCAGCTAATGCCTGAGTTTGATGGTGTAGGGGCAATTAAGGGACTATATGTTTCTTTGTTCTGGGTCTTGAGAAGAAATTGTCTATCCTGCAGAGTTACTCAGGAAATATTTCTGCAAGTAAAGCTACTTTTTTTTTTTAGTGACTGTATTTTTAGTTCAAAGGTGAACTGCAGTAGTGGCCTTGACAAGGAAATAGTCTCTCATTTTTCAAATATTTAGACAATTATGATTTTTTTTTTTTTTAGATTTACTTTATCCCTAGCAGTTCTATTTAGTGATATTTTTAACCAATCAAAGGGCTGTGATACTGCCTCGTGTGATACATTATACTGATCATGCCACCTGTAGTCACTGAATTTAATGCACTTCTCAAATTTGTCTGATAGTGTCTTTACTCCCAAGGGTGTTGTCAGTCCTAGTTAATTTTTGCAGAGTACTTTCAGGTTCTGAATCTTGGGGTTGGAATGTAAATGTGTCCTAACCAGGACTAGATTGTATTAGAAAGATTTAAGAAGACTCTGGATTTGTTCAGAGCTTGTGAATCCATGATAAGCTATGAAGGCTAAGGAAGCTGCTGTGAAGGAACCAAACTTAAAACTTTGTTTTCCATCCAAGGACAGTTTAACAGCGATGTTAGTATGTTTTAGACAATGGATAGCTTGATGTCTGAGGTCGTAAATTTTTTTAAAGTAGCCATACTGTACTGCATTTCTTCTTCATCTGCACTTAAATTTTCATTTACTTTTGTATGTTGCTGGCTGATGGCCACTAGTTTTCTGACATGAGAAATGGTTGCTGAACTAGACTTACTTTTTCCTCGGCTCTGAAAAAATGTGCATTATCAAAGCAGGTGCTTGGTTCAGAATAAGAAAGGAGATGGTTCTGCAGGGAATATGCTTAGCAAAGCAATGTCATAAATAGGTCTTGTGTCAGTGTTAGGTGTAATGTCTTGATATGTGTCATCATGAATTATATATTATTTCAGATTTATCGCTTCTTCCACTGATAAGGGACATTGCTTCTTTGAGTGAGTTTTCTTCTTGGCTTGCAAGATTTACTGATACATTGAAATTCCCTGTATTGGAGATTCAGATGAACTTTGGAAGCTTGAGATAAGAACTATAAATCTGCTATAAACTAGGAAGCCATTTCTCAAAGTGTGTATTTATTGACAGAGTTTGTACTTGTTTAGTCTTCTGCTTCTCATTTGTGTGCATCATAAGAACTTTTCAACAGCATGAGGAAGCACTGAAAACCTGTTGGGTTGTAAAACATGTAGGTAATTTATCTATAAAGAAGTCCTCCTCATTAGAGCATCACCAGGTATTGTCTCAAACAGATGAGTGGGGAATGGATATTCTTCTGTAACCGTCTTGATTTCTGCTTTTGGGCTTTCTTCTCTTTTAAATGTTATGCGTTCAGTGGTGTTTTTAAAAACAAATCTAGACTTAAATTTTTATTTTGGAGCTCTAAAGTAATGCTAATAAAATTCAAGTATTTATGCAAGGTTGGCTTCGGCTAAGTGTTTTTGGAAATATAGTTGCCTAGTGGATGGTGTAAGGGTGGGGGGCAGGGCTGCCACTGTTGAGGTTTCACAAAAAAACAAAAACAAACAAAAAAAAACAATTCAAAACAACTCTGCCACTTAAACGAGAAAGGAGATATGGCCCATCCTTGATCTAATCTGCCAAGCCAATGGCATGAGAGAAGGGCGACAGGCCATGCAACTTGCTGCTGGACCCCCAGTGGGAAAGTTGCACCTGAGGAGATGCACGCACAAACAAGATCCTGGACTGCAGATGTGCACAAGGCTGTTACAAAAGTTGTACAATGACTTTTCTTTCCTAGCACTAGTAGATTTATTTTAATCAGTGTAAAGCTGCTGTTAATAATATGCTTGAACTTGATTTTGGAAATCTTAAACTTTTCAAAAATCTTTAAAGGAGACTGGGGATGGAAGTTAGTTAGTGAGGAATATTACAATTCTAGCATCTGTTTTTCTCTGTTGAGCTCATTTGAGTTGCATTTTTCACCTCTATTTTCAGCTCCATTTATTTCATAAAATATTGACACAAATTCAGATTGAAATTGTGTGACAATTTCATAGCAAGCAGCTTAGGTACAGAATTCATTTTCTGTTCAGGTCTGCTTTCATCCCGTTTTATGGTTCAGCTGAGTTAAAGATAAGGCTCAGATGACTTCCCCTGGGGATCTATTAGATCCAACTGGAGACTGCTCAGTATCACTTTCCTGCCTTTTACCCAAGGGCAGATTAGTAGCTGGCTTACCCCTTTTTGCTGATATAACTATGAAGTGAACGATATAGTTTGACTTCTAGTGCTGCAGAAATACTTTGTATTGCAGTGACTTTGTCTGCGATGTTAGTTCTGGCCACTGAAAGACGTGGCAGTGGCAGCATTTTAACTCTTTTCATATCACCACAATGAAAGATCTTTTAGACGATGTAAGCCTCAGGACACTACCTCAGTATTAAAGCAGTAAGTCTCCCTCTTCGTACCACTCCCCCTCCACCAAGCACTCAATCATTTATCAGCTGGCATGGGCATTATGGACAAACCTATTGGAACTTTGTCACGTTGTAAAATGCACTTGAAGAACAGAGAGACCCGCTGCAACTGTGCGATGATTCAGGAAAATAATCTTTGATCCAGATGTACAGTGGGGAAGGACAGATAGAAACACATTATGTGTGTGACAAGGATTACTCACATTTAATGGCTGATAATATGAAGAGAAAGAAACTAGTAGTACTTTTTAGTAATAATTTTTTAAGTTACTCTGGGTCATATCCACACATTTGATTCTAAATCTTGCTTCAGATTCTGGATATTTATCCACAACACTTCTAGGAATAATGACTCCTGACTAAATATTGGAACAACTTAACTCAAGGCAGCATCACTTCTTCTCATTTTTAGTAATTCAGGACCTGACTCTTCAGCAGCTGTGGATTTCTTGGCATCTGTGCAGACTCTCTAAGGAAAAGACCCAGTGGCTCTAAGCTGCTGTTTGGGTTGGGTGCAATCTGCTTGAATGCATCACAACAGTTTTCAGAGCTGAGCTAATTCCTGCCTAGTCAGTTTGCATGCAGGCAGAGGAGCTCAGATTAATGGTTTTTTAATTTTTTTTTTTTGGGTGGTAGTTGTATTTTAAGTGTTAGTATCCCCTTGAACTTCAGAATATGTCAAACTAAGGAGGAGGCTGATCAAACATTTGGGTTGCTGCTCAGCTAGGGATAAATATTAAGCTCTTAGTGATGGGACATCATGGAAAAATGCTGATGCTCTCTTTCAGCATAGTAACAACACTAAGATGGTCCCATGGTATTAAGCGGTACTAAATGATAGGCAGAATAAAGAAGTCTTGATATTTTAGTGTCTCTCACCGAACTTACAAAGCAAGAATTGTTAAGCACTTTGGAGCTTTAGATCACATGCTGACTGGCTGCTGGCATCAAGAGGAATTGATTTTTGGCTACAGTAGGTGCCATAAGAAGCAAACAAGAATGCTTTCTTTCTGCAATTGGATATAAATGATGAAAGCACTCAGTGATGTACAACAGCAGTGAACCGGGTCAGCAATGAATTCTTATGTCTGTCTGAACATGTGGTGTGTTAAGAAAAGAAAGCTAAACAAAACCTCTCTCTTTGGGGATGTAGGGAGGAGCTGTTTTTTTCGGGGTGGGAGGGGTAGTGGTGGGATGGTGTAGGGTGGGGTAGGTTGTTTTGCTGCAGATGTAAACCTGGGTGAACTTACAGGGATGTCTTTGGAGATGGTCTTCTCCCAGGCATCCCAGCTCAGACCGAGAATGGGTTGAAACAATTTTTATTATTTTCCTTAGATTTCTGACAATGATTTTGCCAGGAGACTCATGCACACACAGTGGCCTGTCTGCGTAGAGCTGCTTGCAATATCAGGAACTGCATTTTTTCATTTTATCTTCCATAATTGGAAATAAATCCTCTAGATTGGAAATAGAATGTATGGCTTGTTGTGTACAGGGGAAAATGTGACCAATGTAATAGTGTTGTATTTTTACATTCTCTGAGATGAATTGATTCACTTTCCTGCATTTCATTTGCAAAACTGCTTTCCAGCTCTGCTCAGCTGGACAAGATGAGCAGAATAGGAACCACGTAGGGATTTTCTAAACCAAATCTCTAAGCTGTTTTCAGCATTGCTGACATGTAAGCTGCTCTTGTTTCATTTCAGCACAATAAAGGTGAGTTATATTAAGAAAGCCATAACTGAATTTTAAAGATGTAATTTATTATCCTGAATTTTATTAATTTCTGTGCATCAAACCTGATTCTTCTTTGACTTTATGCCAGTATATCTGGCACGGGTTCACCCGTTGGTATTAAGTGTGAAGACAACCAGCAAAATGTGTGTTTTTCTCCTACTACAATGCATGTATTCAATGAGCAATTATATTGGTAGCACTGATGAAATTGTCTGGATCTTGATAAATGCAGAGAGATACAGAATGCATATAAGCACTTAAAAACCAAACCAAAATAACAAAACCAAATGAAAAACAACTCCCACAACTTCTATAGGCTTCACATCTTTGCCCAGCAAGGTGTGACTTGCATGTGTAGCCCACTGGCATGAGTATCTTGAATTGTTACAGCCACTGGAAACAAGCCTCAGAGCTTTATTCAAGTTGCTGCATGGCATGCTTTTAGCAATGGAGTCCCCAGTGTGTTGCATGTGGGTGGCAGTTTTCTGTTGGTGTCAGTTATTTTTATAAGCTTTGAAAGGACTGATGTGTAAACTTAGAGAACTAGACTGAAGTGTGGGACAAGGAATGTAATTTATTCAACATTTCTTCAGCTTTTGCAGTAGTGAACTGAAACCAGTTACGCACAGAATGAGGATATTGTAAACGGGTGCACAACTGGTGTTTTGGCGTTTGGGTAGACTGCCCCAGGAACACACTCATGGGGAGCATCTACAGGATGCGGTAAGCATCTCTGGGATCCAGAGCAAAGCTGGCTACTACTTGCTCTGCTCAGCATGGAGGCGTGCTACCTGTTACACAAGTCCATCTCCTAGTGGAGTGCAGTTACTGCTGTTGATTTCTGGAGTACATGTGAAGTCCAGGTTGCCTTAGCAGGTAGCTACTTAGGAGCCTCTTTGCCTCTGTGAACACTAGGGGTAGGGCTGGTTTGTTTATTTCTTAAAAGGGAATCTTGGAGCATGAGATGTGAGTGTTGTAGCAGACCAGCGGCTGTTCTAACTCAATCACTGTTTACACAGATGGAGTAATTTGGCAGCATGAGTTTGAAACAGGCAGTGTGGCAGGCATAGTGGGAAGGAGGTGCCTTCTGCATTTGTACATTTCTTGTTTTATTTTCTTTCATTGTGATGATGTTGATTAGAGCTATGTAAAATACCAGTTAATCAGATGGAACCCACAGGAATCAGGGATGTACAAAGCACAGCTACTCTCAAGAGACCTCTCAATGCCTTAAGGGCAGTTTGGCAGACATTCAGACACTGTAGGTTGGCTGTGTCCCTAGTCAAAAGCTGTGGTGGTTGCCATGCTGGTGAAGATATTATTGAGTAAACATAATGCAGTATTTGCACCTTAAATAATCAAAAAGTGCTCAGGAGAAAAGATTCTAATAAAAAGTGCTGTTTTGTTTTTCTAAAACCTCCTTTAAAAAAACAATTATTTTTAATTTTTTATGGGAATAGAAACTTGTGAACTACCTGGACACAAGAGGGGAGACTTTCCCTATTTCCCTGAAAGCTCTGTAAAAGCATCCTTCCAGCTGTGTTTGGTGAGTACAGTAGATGTGTGTCAATTGCCTGATGCCCTGTGAACAGCAGTGGACTACTCTTTTCTTCCACTGCTGAAGATTTTTGTATCATTTCAAGCCTCTTCTAAGGCTTCTTTCTCAGCTTAGCCTTTCTCAAGCTCTTGTTATGCTTATAAACCTGCCACGCAACAAAGAATGGGTATTGCAAAGCTAAAAATTCAGACTTCCACAACTTGCAAACCAAAAGCACAGCCATATGAATGAAGTAGCTGGATCTCTCTGAATGTTGACATGATAGCCTTAAATCAGGCTCATGCACTTATTTGCAAGGATAACTTATTTAATGTCGATATCATGGGAATGGAAGTGCCATACTGTGAGGAGTGAAAGAAGTCTTGTATTTCCTGGAGCGGATCCTTGGATTCTGAAGGTTACAGATCAAGCCCTCTTATTATTTTCTGTCCAGAAGGTGCTAGTTTGTGTGTATATTACTCTCTGAATAACGGGAGTAATGAAAGAGCGTTAATAAATGGGATGAAGTTTCACTGCTGTGAGTACCGTATAACCATGGGTGTCTGGCTCTTCTTACTGTGTTGTTATTTTCCGCATCTAGTGGGACGCGGCAGCTGTGGTTTAGTGCCTGCCCGGCGTTCGCACCTGTAGGTGGCAGCATCTTCCTGTTCTATGGGCATGGGGGCCAGGTCCCGGGCTTCCACTGTGATTAGGAGACTAGAAATTAGAAGCAAGGCCTTCCCACCCCTTTTCTAAGGTTAACGTTCTCCTTTGCTGTGATGTAAATGTGCGACAGTGCTTGTTTGACACATCTGTCGGAGTAGCTGCCTCTTTCTACATTTGTTCTAAACATGGATTCTCCCTTTGGTTCTGGGCCGGTTTTTCTCTTATTTTAGTTAGTTCCACTCTGTTCTCAGGCTTGCAACGTCTAAGATGTGCTTGAAGATGGCATCAAGGATTTGGAGAAGGGCTCTCTGAAGTGCTGTACTGGCAACACTCTAAGAAAGAGCAATTAATGCGTATTGTGGAGGCTGTGCATCTTTTCTACTTGTGTTGAAATACACCTGTGGTTGTTGAAACCCGAAAAGGTCTAAAGTAGCTGTGAACAAATCAAGTAATGTTTTAACTTTTAACAATGTCACTCTGATTTCCTTAGTTTTTTTCGTTCTCTGAATTAAGGCTGTTAGAAAAAAATGCATTGTTATCAGCTTGAAATTTAAATTTGTTGCATTAACATGAGTATTAATAAGAAACTAAATGAAAAATGTTTATTTTGTTCTAGCAAGACAAGAAGTCAACAGAGTAGTAGCAAAACAAGGGGAGAAGTCAGAAGAACAGTAAGAGAACTGGTTCTAGAAAATACTGAATTTTCTTTAAACTGTATTACGTACTATTAAACTTGTATTTATTTTTCATTAAAATACAGAATCAGGTCTCTTGTTTGTGTCGAGAGAGTCTATAGAATTTGCACCAACTGAGCACTCTCTTGTTAAGGATTGTCTTCTGAGAGGACGACTGCTGTTGTGCCTCATCACTGGGTGTTCAAATCAGAGGCAGCCAGAGCACCAAGTGCAGGCAATGGTCAGAGGCAAAGGGAGTGGAAAGATGCCCACATGACCGCTCACAATAAGCCCAATCAGCCAAGAAGAGATGGAAGCAGGTGTCTGTTGTTTCTTGTATTGGTTTTCTCTACCTAGGGATTCCCTTTTCATGGAGGATTCACAGCTACACAATTAGAGCAGCTTTCCAGTGCATGAAGCATCCAGAGAGGTATTCAATCCGCTGTGTTTCTCTGCTGGTGGTATTAAAGTCACTCTTCCAGAAGGACACTACCAATATTGCTTCAGATAATACTGTAGCTTTATCTGCCTGGCTGCTGTCCAGTAACAGCTGCTTATCTCAGCAATGATAGTGGACTGCATCTTCAGATTTGCCGTTTGCATTGGAAAATAAGGCCCATGTGTGTCTTCTATACCTACATCAGTGTTAGTATCATATATACTAAATATTTTCTCAAAAGGAATATGAACAATACCTTTTTCTTGTGCAAAGGACCCATAATGCTACTCTATTGCTTAATTTCTGTTAAGTGAAACTGAGAAATGCCACAGTTTTGGATGTCTAACTCATCTTCTTTCGTAAGAATGTGAAAGGTCAGAATTCAAAATAAATTGTTCATGCTACAAGGAAAAGGCAATACATTTATGACAGTGACATATGTTCAGCCTGAAAAATTCAAGTGCCATAATTTCATAAGGTAGAAGTATTCTAAATGCAGGGTCCTTAGTACTGTTTTAGAATTAGATCTCTTTTATGAAGCTCATAGTAATTTTCTGTCTCCAAGGAGCAGCAACTGAATGTGGTAAAGGCACAGACAGTTTCTGTTGGTCACCAGCCATCACTTTCTAACTGCTGGCTGGCTAGTCAAATGTAAATTTAAGATACCTGTTACAACTGTGTGTAGGATTTTAGATGTCTTAAATGTTTTGCAGCAACCTTGCTTCCCCTCAACACTGCGGACAATCACTGCGATGGTGTTTCAGGATCAGGTCTTGGGATGCATTGTTTTGCTGCTATGGTGTGAGTGTTTGGGTGTTGTCAGTGTTGTGTGTTCTGGGAGTTCTTCTGTATTTCAGTAGGATTCTGGGATTAGGATCCACTGGAGTCCTCCCAGCAAGCTAACATTGGGGTTTTAGCTATCAGTCTGCTCTTTTTCTGATCATTAGAACACTTCCCATAGAGCCATCAGGATATATGATAGAAAAAATGTGTGCAATTTTGCAGCCATGTAAATTCTGTGGGTATAATGCTTAAAATGGTGTTAGACCTGGGATCGGGGAAATGAGGAAGATGCTGAGTGGTACATGCTTTAATACATGTGTGCACATGCACAGACACACATATATGGTCCATACTTGATTCATTTGATGGATACTCCTTCTAGGTGCCTTGATAGTAGTGGGAAGATGGTGCTCTAGAACTGATGTGATCACAATTAGCAGTAGGATTCCAGGATATCTGAATCCATATGCAATTCTGTGCAGAGCTTAATGAAATGCTGAACCACCTCCTTACAGAAGAGACTTTGATCATTGCTATTTGGAATCATTTGCCCCAGTCAGTTACTAACAAGAGATCACATAGAAATATGAAATTAATCATACACCTTGTCTTCCTTTGTCATGTTTTGTGGCTGATTTGTAGTGCAGTGTTTTCATACAGCACTCAAATTGATTATGATATTATCTTTGTACAGTGAGGCTGTCTTTGTGCTTTTCAAAAAACTATTTTTCTTGTGAATTCAAAGAAATGCCTTGTCCTAGGACCCTGGTCAGAAGAGTGGCATGCAGCAGCAAGGTGACTTGGCTGAAGAATGGGAGTGCATCTATGTGCAGTAGAGTGGCTAGAGCCATGTGATATTGCAGGCGACTAACTTCTAAAGTGGACCCAGTGAAGCCTGCCAGGAAACTTACTGGAACCTTGGGGTGTCAGCCTGGAGAAGAGAAGGCTCCAGGGGCACTTGGTAGCAGCCTTCCAGTGCCTGAAGGGGGCCTACAGGAGAGCTGGGGAGGGGCTCTTTAGGAGGACATGTAGTGACAGGACAAGGGGTAATGGCCACAACCTGGAAGAGGGGAGATTTAGGCTAGATATTAGGAAGAAATTCTTTCCTGTGAGGGTGGTGAGACACTGGAACAGGTTGCCCAGAGAGGCTGTGGATGCCCCCTCCCTGGCAGTGTCCAAGGCCAGGCTGGATGGGGCTCTGAGCAACCTGGTCTAGTGGGAGGTGTCCCTGCCAAAGGCAGGGGTGGGTGAAACTAGGGGATCTTGAAGGTCCCTTCCAACCCAAACCATCCTGTGATTCTATGAAAATACTAATTATGCACAGAAGGCATTTTGTCCCATGCAACTCTATTTTGACCAATGTGGACTGTAACAGATTTGAAATTTGGCTTCAGACATGGACTACAGAATCCTCAGGAGGGTGATTGAAGCAGGAGCTCTCTCACCATCCATGTAGTCTTATTCTAATGTTTTCAAAAACAGTACGAAAATGTACTGCTGTAGTCTTCATGTTCAATTACCATCATCTGCCCAATTCTGCACCTTTTGTGCATGTAACTTTGATCTGAGTTACCAGAATTATCCTGCATGTGCACATATCCTTGTTAAAATGTGTGGGTCAGTGCTGCTGTCTCCTCTGCCAACAGCACTGACTCTCATCTATATCAACTGCGCTCTCTAGAAATTGAAATAATACCCCTGGCCAGTTTTAGTGTTGTGCCTAGAAAGTAGGCTACATGTCGGGATGTGTTCTGCCACAAAGAATTGACATCAAAGTTAATACAATACCATATGCAGCATTTGAAGGTTTGCTTTGCTTACAAGGTTTTTTTTTTTTTNTAATTTCTTTTTTTTTTTTTTTTTTTTTTTTTTTTTTTTTTTTTTAAATTCCCCTCCCCCGTACATTGGTTGTTAGTATCCCTTCCAGAACAGTAAAACTGAGAGGCACTCATTTTCCTGTTTGTTGTTGAGGTGTGTATAAAGGTGCCTGTCAGGATGACACTTTCCTGTCATGTTGGTACAGTTGTCAAAAGCTAACCTCTTTAGACACCTTAATGAATCCCGAACAAAAATGGAGCTGGAGAGTCTGGTCTCTACCTTGGTCTTTGGTCTTACAGTAATATTGCAATGATGCATCTGTTATGTGTGCACCTGAACGATGGCCACGTTCAGGCTAGAAATATCAAACAAAACAATGGATTAATTCTTAGTCTACCTTCAGCAGAGGAAATCCTTCATTATTTTTCTACTAGAATTGAAGATTCTGCAAGGTTTGTCTTTACCTTGGCTATCTTGATTATTCAAAGCTCCCAGCACCTGCCTGGGATGGCAGTCTGTGTGCATGCAGAAGATAAGTCTTGAAGGATGACTACAGTTGCTAGCTGTGGTTATTTGAACATCACTGTTCATGTCTAGTTCCTTGGTGTAACACACAGAGTAGAGAGCAAAAGATGCAACTGTTTGATGATGAGAAGAATAAAAGTTTGGTGATCCTAACACTGAAAAGTAACATGTATTCTTCCCCTCCTTGCCTTTTCAGTCCCCTTCTGTAACTTGTTCTAGCACCAGTACTCTCGGCATCAGTGCTTTAACACAGGGATGTGAAGTAGGAGTGACTAGACCCAGATCCCTTGATGGAATCCAGCCTTTTGTTGCTCTAAGGCACCATATCATGGAATTCTGTCTGTGAAGTCAAATGACCCATCCTGTCAACTCTGACTTTTCTGCTTCTCTTCTGACATCTAGAATTCACATAGGCTTCCTTTGTTAATTGTGTAGCAAAATCCGTGTGCATCCAGAAGAAGGCACATCTGGGTTTTCTGTGGTGTTTAGTGTGGGAATGGTAAAGCTTGTCTTCCACAGATTGAAGTTAAAGGGTCAAAAAAGCTGTGCTTGGCATGATTATAGAGATGGGAGAACAGGCCAGGCCCTCCAATGGAGCTGAGGATACCTTGCTTTTTGCTGTGTTTTGGTCTCAGATTTGCTCCTAAAAAATGGTGAAAATATTGAAGTAGAAGCATCTTGTGGAACATCTCATATTACTTGCTTCTTTCTTAATTATACTTAATGTTTTTCTTGAATACAGTGTGATGGAATACTGTATTCAGTGATTTATTTATTGATAACTGTCATGTGAATTGATTCTGAATTATGATTTCTTTTTAAATCTATATGAAAATGCAGTTCCCTTTGACAGCACAGGACACTCATTTATGTGTCTGTCCAGCTACAGAATGAAGTCCCTTTTGGTGCTGCTGTGCTTTGCTGCAAAGGACATAACTGTGATATTGAGGCCCATTTGTTGTAAATTGGTTTCTTCCAGAAGGTAAAATTTCAATGATCTTGACAGAAGAGCTTTTCACCAGGAAATCCTAAATTGTCAGCGATGATCAGGATGGTTAATCAAATCAGAATTCAATAGGAAATAACGCTCTGCCAGTAGGGAGATACTTGGCATCTTTCACAAAGTAGAGTGCAATTAACAAGAAACCGTCAGTGAAATATTTCGGGCTGAGTCCCAGCTTGAGACTCTTAGGATCTGGAAGTAGAATTGTGGCAAATTCTTTGATGGTTTTTCCTTAGATGACTCTGCTGAATGTGAAGTAGGGCTGAACATGCCCTCAATTAATTCCACAGAGCCTATATCACTGTAGAAATATATTTTTTTGTTTGCATAAAATTAGGTTTGTATGACACATGTTCACTTGGAAGTGAGGTCAAGGCAGTGCTGAACACTTTTCTTGTTGCTTTTCATCCTGACTTCTATGGTTAGTGAGGTTACCACAGCATCTCTTGGATTTAGGTCCTCAAGACTTGTAATAGATATAAAAATATTTTTCATGCAGTACTTTCCCCAAGGAAAGCACTATGTTCTTTATTACCTATGATATTAGTCATGAAGGCTGGCATTTTTTCAATGAACTCACAAAGCTCCAAAATGACCCTCCAAAACAAGAGGGGAGGGGAGGGGGAAAGGAAATAACAACACCAAATTTTCCATCACCACTGAGCTTTCATGGACACCAGGAGCTAGGAAGTATTTCCATTGATTAAATAATGGATTGTACTACAGTCTGTGATACAGACGCAATGAACATTGTTATTCTTCTTTAGGGAACGGGTTTGATTTCAAGGAGTTGATGCCCTATTAAAATGATACGATCACACATTGGGAATCAAGTGAGGAAATAGTGAACAATGATGTGTGTCTTTGTTTTTGCACTCAGCTGAATTTTCTCTCGTAATTGAAATTGCAATAAGGTGAAATATGGTTGTGAAGTTGCAGCTCAAAACAGTGTCACTTTGATTTGGTGGCCTGCTTTTATAACAATGCGCTCTGATGATAAAAGAATTTGTGAGATGTAAATATTTAAACAACATTTAGCCAAACAAAAGCTGGGAAAGTTACAGTAATAGTTTCTGCATCTTTCATCACCGTTCTTTTTACATTGGAGGATCAGATCACTTGAGGGTATAACATCATATCAGACACCCTCTTTCCTCAATAATAAAATGAGGATAATACTGCAAAGGAGTGTGTTGTGGTGATTCATCTTTATAAAGCTTTACAGAAATAGTAGGTGTTATTAGCATCCCATGTGATTACAGTGACAGGATGATATGGTAGTTTGTCTCAACTGGTATTAAGTAGTACTGAAAGTCTCTCAAAAAACCTGTTCTTTCTGGATTTCCAGACACCAGAGACTTAGAACAATTTGGATAAACATCTGGACTGAACTGAATTCTATTGCTTTTTAAAGGTTGCCTTAAAAGACAGATGAAGGAATCCTGTATTGT
Organism: Alectura lathami; assembly: GCA_013399715.1. NCBI lineage: Eukaryota > Metazoa > Chordata > Aves > Galliformes > Megapodiidae > Alectura > Alectura lathami. The sequence continues at coordinate 668,778 of VXAV01008370.1, read as the reverse complement.
GATAACCTTCTTTCTGAAGGATCTCAAAGTACTGCAGAAATCAATATGCAAACTATATATAGATTATAGCAGCTCTGACAAGTTAGAGTTCTGTTTGGCAGAACCCAGTGAAACAAAACAACGTGACAGAAATGAAAATGGAAAAATACAATGTTAAAATACTGGGAGAATCTAGTGAGAGAGGATGTAATCTTTGGGAACTGGCAGGGAATTGGAAATGTAGTTCCTTTCCCACATTAATGTACCATGTGAATAGGGGTCTGGACTTAAATGTTCAGAAATGCCTTTATGGCTTATGTGAAAAATTGCTACTTCAGGGACAAGCAGTTTGCTGGGATGCAGGTTAAATCATGTTTTGTATAGAAGAATCACAACTGCCTGTTTGTCAGCATAGCATCACAAAAACCATGCATTTTAAACTGTTACATCATTGACAAAAGGGCGCTGCTTACCAGACTGTGCAGAGCACTTGCAGTAACAGCCTCTTTGGAAGGCGCTCTGTTTTCTAACCCTACTCAGCTTGACTGAGCTGAGATTGCAGTACATGGCTGATATCACTTGCATTTGAAAAGTACAGCTAGATGTGTACATGCTTTACAAATATATTCCACCTTAAAAATAAAACCAAATCAAGTATGGAGAAATGTTGACAAGTACTGAAGAGGTTGCCTCTTTTGCTTTTGACCTTGTGCAACTGCTTGGTTTTGAATCTTTCTGCTCTCTGCAGCAGAGAATTGATGCAGCTGACCTGAACCAGTAAAAGCTGTCTCTCATCCTGCATTGTTGCTTTGATAAAGACACCGATAAGAGCAATCTTAACCAGACTACTGCGTCTAGTTTTCTCATCTTCCGGAAAACAATGGATCTTGAGAAATTATGCTTTCTGCTGTTCAACTACAGAAACCTATTAGTGCTCAGCACTTTGTTAGAGGATTTGCTGTGAATCTTAACTATCTGAAGTATATGTCCAGGGTTTAGCATTTTAGAAGTGGTGAAACTGCTCATAGAGATGGAACTGATAGTTCTGTGTTCGTTTGCATGATTTTTATCTAATTATCATAGCCAGGCTGTCATCAGGCTGTTTGTATCTTAGCTCTCTGTCTGGTACATGAGGCACATGACTGCCTAGTGATTTACACTGTGCCATGCTAAAATTTCTGCAAGTGGTAATTTGGAAATGGCAGTGTAGAAGCTGATCAGTGAAAGCTGGTTGTGCTGAATCAGTCAAAATGTTACATTGGTTCCCATTTAATGGTTCTGTTGAAATTAATTATTTAAATATCCAATGATTCTCTTACCATCTTCAGAATAATCTGTTTTCAAGTGATCCTAAATGAACATAAACACATTTTCCTCCCCCCTCCCTTTTAAATATTTCACCA
>VXAV01008370.1:653453-664599 GCA_013399715.1 Alectura lathami | reverse complement strand
CAAATATCTATCTAATTCAAGCTGCCTCTTACTATAACCACCTGTAACTGTAAAGATTTTCTGAAGAACTAGAGGGCTGTTACTGAGCTGGAGTGTGCCAGCCATCACTTCAGCGCTTAGTTCACAAGGTCCAGATGGTGGCAAGCTGCAAATGGATATTCCTGCAGCTGAAATATCTGTCCCTTGGCAGACTCAAAAGACACTGGTTCTGGCAGGTTTAGACTTGTCTCTGGCTATTTAGCACAGTTGTACAGCTAATGGGCTGTTGGACAATTTTGTCAAACTTGCTATTTTCTGGTGACTCGCTTATAATTCTGTGAAAAGAGAGCATGGTTAGTCAGTTGTGAATAATTGGAAATCCTCTTGAGGTCTCAAGAAAAACACTTACTGTTAAAAAGGGTTGCTTTGCCTGTTTATTTAGTTATCTCAATTAGAATCTCAATACTGACCTTTTGTACGCTCCATATATCTCTCCAAATTGGATTTTGCCTTTGTGTGCATGTGTCTGATGTGTTTTAATAGGCCAAGGTCTTAATTACTCTTATTATGCCTAGTTTACATGTTTATAGTTAATGTTAATTAAAATGGGGACTTTGCAAGTGCAAATGGAAGATCTGTAGGTTTTATATGCTGGCACGTACCCTTCAAACATGCATCTGTATGTGTACAAATACGGAAACTTTATCACCAGCTGCGTTTACATATTACTTTCAGTGCACTGATAATCTGCTCACTGATCTCCTGGGCACCAAAATTCTTGACCAGCCTCAAACCAAAGTAAAACTTAAACTACCTTCTGATTTGTATCCTAAATATAAATCCTACATGAGAAACCGTTTTTTCCAGTGTTCATGGGGCTGGTAGATGAGAGCTACGTGCCACTGAAAAGAGGAGTTATCTAGCTAACCAGTGGAGCAGTCCTTGCTTCATTTTGCACTGCAATACCCTGATACGATCACAGACATTCTGTATTGACTATTTGAAGCTATTTTGGACGGTTCTGCTGTGAACCAGAAAGTTAAAACCTTATGCTTCTAAGACTTGCATTATGATTTCCCAGCTTTACAAATAGAAATGCATACAGTAAGACTCTGATAGGTTTTAAGATACATGACCAATGCTGAATGCAAAATGATATAACGTTAAGGATATTTATTGTCTCTGGAGGAGAATGATATGAATGGCTTGTTTATGTCTTCCTAAGCCTGTATAAATGGGGTCTGAAATACAGATACCATCATGTAATGAGATAGAGGTAATACATAGCTGCACAGAAAAATACGTACTTGAGACAGATTTTCCATTGGTTGGGAAAACACAATTTATATTTCAAAACTCAATTGTTTTAAAAGTGTAGATGATCCTGGGATTGGTATTCTGTGTAGCAAAATGGCAGTGTGCTGTATTTTTCCCTCTCAGTATGGGTTAATCTTTATTAAAGCTCCGTGTTGTCACAACTTTCATAGATTATTACACAGCCAGCCAATAGAAATTACATAAATACTGCAAACATAATCATCTGTTTTTAACAGAAACTCTTAAAGGACTTTTAAACTAGTTACAACAGAAAGTGGTAATCCTTCTATTAAAACTTTCTTACCGTGGTATAAGTATGCTGTTATGCAACATTTTTCACTTTGTCAGCTGAAAACAGTTTTTCCAAAAGTAATCTAGACCTCGCTTTACTGAGATGGAAATAAAGGGAAGTTTGTCTTGACTAAGTGCTCTGTTTTCCTGTGACTCTGAGCAAGTAGTAGTTAGAATGAAACATTGGAAACAACAGTAATTTACTAATCAGGAGAAAAATGGTTGTTACTGAAACATACCCCATGTTTACTGCAAAATTGATTTAAAGCACATTTTAAAATAACAGCTCAAGAAAAATAGGCTCACAGTGGGCTCCAAATTCTAAATGCAACATTTGCATATATATGATGAAGTGCCACAGAATGGACTTTGTTCAATGAGGTCTCTTAAGGGCAGCGAAGACAGCAAGAAATGTGTTGTTGAATTAAGCTGCCTGTGGAAGTCTGAGGAGCACTGAGCTCTTGAGCTTTTCATTGCCCTTGTGGAAGATGCTGAAGGAAAAAAAAAAATGCTGAAAATAAACCTCAGTTCTATGATACATTCACCCAAGCCCTTGACTGTGGTTTTTACTGGATTTTTAATGGCCACAGTACTGAAAAGTAATTAGCTTAAATTACCATTTGCACCCTCACAAAATAAATACAACAAGGCAAGAATTATCCCAGTGCTCATGCTTTTCTTGCAACAAAGAGGATTAAGGACAGCTGTTAATCTAGAGGTAAACTGAGATAAACAGTCTGCTCTCCAGGAGCATGCATAGCTGAAGAAATGAGATCAAGTGAAAACCTGAGCAAAAGGAAATAGCTCAGTATACACATCCTCTGCAGAGCCTGTGAAGAAGGGAGTAGGTGCAGAGCAGAGCCTGAAGCAGCGCCATGCTGTGCACAGAGCTGTGCATGGGGGGAAGCAAGGACAGAGCTTGATCGTTGATCAACACATACCAGGAATTATCCACCCCTAGGTCAACAACGGTTGACAAAATTTGAGCACAGGAACAATGGAAGGAGGGGATATGTTGAGTGTATTTTGTCACCTGTGAAATAAGTTATATACACTCCTGCACAGGGGAGTGAATTTCACTCTGATGGACCTGGTGTTGGAGATGAAAGAAATGAAAGTTTCCAGGAGGCAATTTCCAAAGAAAATTAATTTCATAAGCTTGTGTGGCGAACAGCAAAAGTTATCTTGAGCGGCCTTCTCTCTTTTTGCATTTGTGCACCTCCTGCTTTTTATGCCTGTATGTATTTCATGTGGCAATAAATATTCTAAGAGTGCAGCCAAGTTGGTGCTGGTTATTCCAGATGGAAAGATCATTGCCTCTCGAGGTACTGTAACAAAAGACTTTGCAGTTCATAAGCAGAGCTCCTGCTGGGAGCAGGTGTCTTCGGTTTGACAAGATTGCACTTTATCCATGGGCGCTTGAAATGCACTATTGCTGGTAGCAGGTCAAACAGGTCTGAATTTTAAGAGAGAGTGTTGTAAGACGTCAGTAATGAGCTTGAGGTGGTGAACAATGACATGCAAAACTAATTACCTGTTTACTAACGTCACAATAATTCAGCTGTTTTTCTTGACTGGAGCCACGCTGAGCCTCTGCTCCTTCTGCCAAGCCTACTTTCCAGCCACTGAGTGATTGTATGTGAACTGTTTTGCTAGAAAGTGCCAAAAAAAGAAGAAAAAGAGAGGAAAATGGAATCCATTTAATTGCTACAACCTAGATTTTATTTTACTGACCAGAGAAGAGATTTAGGGATTAGATTTGCTTCTATACAAAGCATGTCTCTGTGGGTGCAGTGTTTTCACTGAACAGCATAAACCGGACACCCAGAAGAGTTAATTATCTGAGTGTTAATGTTCTCAGAAAAATACGTAATGCATCATAAGTGTTAGCAATGAAGTGCTGGCTGACAGTGTAAAATCACATTATCTCTGGAAGTTTTATTGTTGAAATGTGATTACTACACTTTGCAAAGATCCAGGTTACAAACAGGCACCCAAGAGCGGGAGCCTGGGGTGCAGTGATGAATTTCTCGCTCAGCATCACACATAAACTGCTTTCAGTTGCTGGAAAAATAAATTTATGCCCGTGGGCTGTAGTAGTTAGGGTTAGATCAGCAACATATATGGTTCTCTGACCTGGTGAACTCAATTTTATCCCACTATAGGCCAACGAAAACTCATTTTTAAAAAAGTCCAAGGAGCATAGAATACTGATGTTTTTGTCTTATTCAGGAAACTTTTTGGCCACACTAGTTTGTATTTCACAAACCAGAGCTTGTGTGTGATTTTGTTGATCTGAATATGCTGCCCTTCCCTGATTGTGAGAAGGGTTTAATCTTTAATTCAGCATAAAATTAACCCCAAAAGGAAACTTCATGTATTTTAAATTGCCAAGATTTAGTCAGTGGATATCTGCACAGCACTTCTCTATCTGCTTGGTTCCCCACTCCACTGAAATTGGAGGATCTCTTTCTTCTGGCTTCAGTGAACAAGAAGTCAGTCTTCATTTTACCATAGCTGGGAATCTGTGTTATGACCACTAAAAGTAAATGATAGATTACAGTTAGGGCTGGCAACTGGACAAAAATTGTCAGCTAAAGGCAAAGAAAATGTTTCATTTAAAAAAAAAAAAAAAAGTTTGTATGCTTAATGATATACTGAGGTATATGATATACTTAATGATATACTGATATATATGTATAATGGGATGTGTTCTAGAAATCCCTTTCTTACTTGAATAATAATAATAATAATTCAAAAAAAAAGTACTTGAGGCTCAACAGCAGAAGAGCCAGGGAATTCTGGAGCATTTTCCATGAATCCTTTTTTTTAGCCTTTATTTGTAAAGACTTTGCCTTTCACAAATCAGTCTCCTGAATTATTTAGCATGTATTTTATGCAAACTGCTAAAGAATACTGAATAAGGAAGCATTCCCCTCATCTTACCCAAATACAATGAATGTGACTTGAAAATAGATTTTATAACAGGCATGGGTGCCTGAAGTTGAATTTAAGTTAAAAACAAACAAACCAAAACAACCTTCTGATCCACCTTGGGTGCCACCCGCCTGTGGAGCTACCCTAATGCCATTGATATTAAGTTTTTAGTGTTGACATTTCTGAGCCGCTTGCAATTCACTGTAAACACCTAGAAAGCCCCAAATCTGTCCACTATCCAGGACTTACCTGCATGTGACCTGGAGCGGACGATGGAACTCCTCCATCTGTCTGCCCTGAGCAGCCCGCTTTAGCTGATGTTTGTACCGTGTGTAGTGCGCAGCGGGAGCGCTGGTGTCTCTGCTGGGCCTGAAGGCCTTTAGTGGGTCTACGTGCCAAGAAAGTAGAGTCCTCAGTCAGGTTGAGAGAGGTTTTTGTAGGTGTATTTTCTAATTGGTCTTTGCTATCATCCACAACATTATCTGAACCAAAGTGGTGGGAGTGGGAAGGGCAGTAACGACAGCTGTGAGCAGTAACCTCTCCCCTGACCCAGCTGGATCCAGAAAGAGATGCCTGTGTGTATGGTCTAATTTGTTAGGCAAAGTAGCAGAACATAAGGAGATGGATGCTGTCTTGGTATCAGGATTAGGGAAACTCGAGTTGTTGTTCCTGCCTGGGGATTTTATGTAATGACCTTTTTAATGGTGTTTTTTTTTTTTTTTTAATGGTTTGGTTGTCTTTATAGGTGTGTCTTACTGGGATGGAAGATGGCGTGCTGCTATTGCAAGAGCATTCTGAGCTGTGGATCATGAGCAGACAGAGACACTTAACTTCACGTTCATCCTGAGGAAATCTTCCCTGGGTTTCAGGTACCCTCCTGTCCTGTCCATTTCCTTTTGGCTAGAACTGCAGAAGTGCTCCCTGATGAGTGTGGTGGTCCTTCTGAGGCCCATGTTTCTCCTCACACAAAGTCTCAGGAGATGTGCCTTCTGCTTAGTGCAGGAGATAATTAGGTTAATGGTGTTGCTAAAGAAATGTTCATGGAGCCACAGATTTGTGCCCTAGCAAAACAACCAGTTTCTGCTAGACCCACAAACGGTTGGGTCCTATGTCCAAAGAAATAAGGGAGGGAGGAATGGTAAAGGCTGTTCTTCCTCTATTTTTTTTTTTTTTTAATCTATGTAAACTCTCTTCAGCCCTCTGTAGGATTCAAAACAAATTCATTATTTTAGATTAAGTTTTTGTTGTGTCTGTGTTGCTCAGACTGGCAATGGCATTTTCACATCCAACTAAGGTCTGGAAAGTGAGACTATTAAGAGCAACTTTCAGGAAGTGATTACTGTTGCTGTTGGAGACATCACAGGTATTGTCTCCCAGCTTTGAGGAAATTTACTTGTGTGTCTTGAGTCTGCAGAATTTTCCTGGAAATGAACCAACAATAGAATTTCTCATGAGATTTCTCCTATATCCTGGCAAGCTTCCTTCCTGGAGTGTGCTTGCAGGCCCCACAGGAAGAGGCTGATGAGAACAGTAAGAAAATCTCAGGAAGAAAAAAAAGACATGTAAACTCTGACATTAATTCTGAGGGAAGACGTGGGTTGAGGTTAGCTTTTTAACCCAATTCAGTCATTGACTCACTTACAATTCTATCTAGAAAAGTGCTAAACTCGAGTTGGTTACCTGAAACTGCAGAGGGTATTCTGTCTGTGGTCAATGAATGTCAGTTCTGTTTCAGTCTGCAGAACTGTTGCTTAGTTTATAAGGTTTTTGGAAAATCTGAATGGCTTGCCTGCACCAGAAGTACTCTTCATCTTGGGATTTGCAAAGATATTTGAAATTTTCTATCGTGCAAATCTGGTCAAAAATAGTTTCTGATGTTTCTGACTTGAGTGGGACAGGAACTGAATGGCACACTAAAACATAATATGTAATTTTCATCAGTGAAAAGCAGAACTGTAAGCAGCAAGTCCTTCAGTTCTAGTGGATAGTTGCTAAGAGGCCTGAGGAAGTAAGATATATGGATTGCTAGAATGGATGACTAAATCAAAATTCGTGGCAGTCTAATGTGAAACACATGAATTCTTATTTATTCTACACTTACAGACATGCAAAGCACAAATTTCCATCTGTTCAGAATGAAAACGTTTCAAAGTAAAGAAAACAGTATAGGTAGTAAAGTACAACATTTAGGAAAGACAAGATAGGAGGGGAAATGAAATGGACAAAAGTGATCTTAGGGAAGTTTAGTAGCCATTAAAAAAAAAAAAAAAAGATGATGTGGAAAGTAATGGAACACCAGTGGTGCCATTGATGCTTTTGTGCCTGTGGTAGGCATCCCCAGCACAAGTAGCATTCAGCCCGTTGGAAAGGAGGTGAGTGCTGATGGTGGGATCAACCCAACAAAGCCATGCTGCACTGGTAACTTTGCAGAGGGAAAGTAACAGGGCAGAAACTATCTGCAGCTCTAAAACATAACTTGACATTTGCCATGTGAGAGAGTGGGGTGATTACAGAGATGGTGCTTCTTCCTGTTAATTGGGATCTATGGGATGCTCAGCCACAAGAGGAAAGCATTGATAGATTTCAGAGCAAATGCAGGGGTGCTGGGGATCCTGTGACCACACAGGGCAGGAGCTAAGGAAAGCTGGCATGGAGACTAAATGATGGATGTGGGCTGGGAGCGTTTGGGAGCTGCAGAATGTCGTTGAGAGGCAGCAGTGTGATGATAATCTCACAGTATGAAATGGACCACTGTAGAACCATCAGCAAAGGGGCAGGGGAATAAGGGTTTACCTGAAATGATTGAATCTTGGTAGGCTGATTCTTATAAGCAGAATGTAGCGGTAGGAGGGTAAAACATTCATGAAGGGGACCTTATGGAGTGGTGTTGTCATGAACCAGAAAAGTTTGCAGTACTTTTGTAATACAGTTCAGGGGTGAGATGTAGTGGACTGTACTACAGGAATGGCTGTTGTTACAGTGAAACAAAAAACCTACCTGAAGAATAGTTCTCTAAGGTGTATGCTGCAGTTAAGCTATACATTTTCTCAGTTATATGACAGGCAGAAATACTGTGTCTACTTCACAGCTGAAGAACACCAGGCTCACATTTTGCATGGAGGATTATCTCCTGAAACTTTCTCTTAGGTCATCTGCACCAAGGCTCAGGTATGATACGGGAGAAAAATACTAGATCTTGATACTGATCTGGAGACAGTTCAAGTCAAAACTGCATGTCTTTCCATTGTTATGTTCCTGGATTTGAATCGACCCAAGCATAAGGAAGTTGAGGGCATGAAATGAAGCTATATGGTGGTATGGATCCTGTTTTGTAGATTATGACAAGCTAAAGAAAGTTCAGTTCAAAAATAGACCTAGAGAGTGTACATACAAGTCTAAATTAATACTCAAGAGAATTACTTAGGCAAACGTGTTTTCTTTGAGAGGAAAAGGCAATGGGTTAGCTGCATTTTAGGAGGGTCCAGATGAACCAATAATCAAGGCATGTCTTTGGTAGCTATAGATGTTTGTAACTTGACCCTCAGTGATAGTTATGAAAATTGTCCTCTTTTATGTTCCGGTTTATGAAGCCTAAAACAACTCCTTCGGTTTTGCATGTTCAGAACGTGGAATAGGCTAAAATTGAATGTTGCTCCATCAACAATTTGGGACTGAAACAAAGAGTGTTTGATCTGTGTAGTCTAGTGTTAAATACTCTATAAATATGCCCGGTGTTTACAGGGTGGGTGGCTGGTGGGCTACAGACACAGGGCTGGTCTAGATTTAGTGGAAAAGTCTGACCACCAAATGTCTTGTGTATTGAGGGAAGCACTATAAAGCAATAGACAAATCACTTTTAGCTGCTCTAGTTTCTTTTTTCTGGGCTTGTTCCTAATGTATATTAAAATTATATCAGATCTGAGAAATGGAAATGGTGAGAGTACGATTTGAATGTTAATAGAATTCTACTTTTCTCTGTGCTTGTGTAAGTGTTCTTTGCAAGGATTGCAAATGAAGGAAGTGCAATCCTGCCATTTGTTGTGCGTGTGTATTTTAAGACTTCTAACACAAAACAAAAGAGGTAGCTTTACTTTAGGTGTGAACATGAATTGTATTTACTACATATTCTGAAGAAACAAGTTCAAGCAGGAGGAAAAGGCGTAAGGACACCAGAGACATTCTGATCAAGAAGATGGGCTTAAGCAGAAATCTATCCTTGTGCTCAGAGAACAGTGAGAAAGCGGTCTTGATTTTTCTTACCATCACAGTATGTCAAGGGCAGTGAGCGCATTTTTTCTGTTGATTTTTTTACATGCAGTGCAGGCATGATCAGAATATTATTAGAGAGAACTGGAATAATATTAGCATGCATACATATATATCTATATATCCGCCTCCAAATCTTGTGTGTGATTTGTGTTTGGGAATCCAGTGCCATATGTTTACTAGTAGCATCGTCTCATTGTGAGCCACAAGGTAATGGACAGATCCTCCTTCTCAGAGGCTTTGTACGCTAGAGGCAGAGACAAACCTTCACAAAAGAGAAAAGATGATGCAAAGCTGTCAGCTGTACATAAAAATTACCCCCAAATTGCAGAGAGCAGATGGCTGTTAATGACAAGTGTTTTTAACATAGCTTTATTGTCCCATATTGGGATATTAACTTTTTTTTTTTTTTTTTTTTTTTGTTTTTGTTTTGTTTTTTTTAGAAAAGTCACTTTGTAAAAATGACAAAATGACACCTTGGCATGACTTGTAGTTTTTCCGTTTGGTTTCCATGTCATGTTTGCTGAGATATGCTTGCCCAATTTTCTACAGTTATGTGCTCAGCAAACTATTAGTGCATATTCTTTTGATTCCATACATTCTCAGTGATTAGTAACAAAAATATTTTTTGAAGGACTGCAATGAGTAATTGTTTTATTGGACTGATTCTGGCTGTAAAGTAAGAATATATGTTGCCCATTTTCACGTGCTGAACTGGTATTTACAGGACTGAATACACAGCACCAAAACTTGCTTGGACTAGCAAATGTGATAACAGGAGGAATGGAGAGAAAAATGCATATGGAACACCCTTAGCTTTTCTGTTTTGTTAACTGCAGGTTGAAAGCTAGCTTTTGGGTGATTAAACTTTTCATTTGGTTATTAAGTGATAGACATCTTGCTGAACTCAAGCATGCTGCTACAAGCACAGGAAGAGTGCTTATTTCAAGCAGACACAAAGGATTGCACAAAGAGACCCTTAAACAAAACAGAAGTGTCAGCAAAACTAAACAAAGTAATCACATACAATTTAAGACAGATAGAGGCAGGCAGTAAATTGATGACAGATCCTGCATAATCCTTTAGAAAAGTCACCCTGGTGAGTTGGGAAATCTATTTATTTGTTGCAGTTTCTTATCTTTTCCTGACAGGAAATCTAGGAAACCTCCATCTTACAGCCACTGCATTTGCCAGAATGGGCTTGGACGTGGTGATCTGAAGTGTGGGCAGCAGTGTCACCCCAGCAGTGCAGTGCTGAGATGTGTGCTCTCTGGAGGTTTTAGATGGAAGAGACACAGCCCAGCTGGGGTGCTGGACTCGGTGCAGAGTGGAGCCTCCCTAGTTCAGCCCTCTTCGCTGTCTGATCTGTGCTGCTGGTGTCTGAGCTACCCTGCATGTTTCACTGCCATGTTACGGGCTCACCACAAAGTGAGGTGATGGCTGAGACACTGCATGTGTTGGAGCTCTGTGCTACTGTACTTATGCTACAGAGGTTTTGCTCTGAGATGTCCTAAGCAGGAAAGCCTTAGAGGGACCTTGTGGGTTCACTGTGGCACTGGAAGCCAGAAGACATTAGCCAGGGCTCTTCCCATCCCTCACTGTATAGGAAAATCATTCAACTTTTCTGTGACTTGATTTTCCACCTAAGGGTGATGGTATTTGCTGTGAGACCTGTGGATAAAAAACGCTATGCAAATATGCAGTTGTATTTCTTCTGTCTGGGATTTTGGACCCGGGAAAATCCACATAGCTGGTGATTATTCTGTAATCAGTTCTTCCCTGTTATGAATAAAATAGTAGTCAGCTTCTTGAAAATCATCCAGCTTCCCTTTTCCTGCCAGTCTCAGCTTCTATTCTTCTCTCCTGAGCCCTTGGCTCAGCCTTCAACCACACCAGTGTTTCACCAGTTGCAACATGCAGCTCCTCTTGAGTCGGAGTGGGAGGAAGGCTCCAAGGAGGTGGCACGGAGAGAATGATCACTGCAGAGGAGAGAAAACTAATAACAAACTAGTAACCCTCGCACAAATTAAGAAAATGAAGAAAATGGAGAAGAATGGTTAGAGGCAGAAGAGGTGAAAGGTGTGAGATTAGAGAGATATTCTGGTGGCTGTTCCAAGAACTGGTGTAAGGCAATTAGCACGGCATAGAAAAAGAGGCATTTCTTGGTCAGCACTCTGAGGGGCAATACCAGTAAAATCTGGGAATCAGAAAATTGATTGGAACTCTAAGACCACTGAGAAACCTACCGGCCTGAGGTCATAGCAGCCTCATTTCCAGGAAAGCAGCTCGTCTTGAGCTCATTCTGCCTGGATGGAAAAAACAAGTCTGTGAGACAATTAACTAGTTTCTACTTTTT
>VXAV01008370.1:626686-639609 GCA_013399715.1 Alectura lathami | reverse complement strand
CAATTAACAATGCAGGCAGCTTGACCACAGGGTTTTTTTCCCAGTAGGATGGCTGGTGCTTTTGGCCCTTTTTGCCTTTTGTTATAGCTTTTCTATACTGGATCTTTTTCCACTTGCACTTTAATCTGACTTCTTGTTGCAGCTCTGTGGTTTTCCTGAGTGGTATTTTGTAGTCCAGATTTTTACAAAGTGATTCTAGAGGTTCAGTGTTCTCTTTCAAAATCATAGCCTACTTAGATCTGGCAGAAGCCTTGGAAAAAAAAAAAAAAAAAAATGTAATGTCTTTTTGTCAGGTTTATTGTCAAGGGAGAAAAGACTTGCAGTGAATATTATTGTGGAATTGAAATGTAAATGTCCATTTCCATTCTATAATCCCTTGCAAGAAATTGAACTGTACTCTACATTAGCTTTTGCCTGGACATATATTATTTGGGAATTCACTAGCTTTCTGGAGAGAATTGCCTTTAGCTTAAATCAGAAGACCTCATTGCTACTGGGTCTCCTATAATTCTCACAGTGAAATATACCCATGTCCCCAAAGAAGCAGATTTTTCTTCCTTGTCACCAAGCTCTGTTACTGTCTCTTCTTTACTGATGAGACAAGCCAGACTTGCTAAAAAAGTTGTGATGTTTAGCAACATTATAGTCACTCCATCACCCTGTTGCTTTGCTTTCTGCCTTTCCTTACTGACAAGTGGCAGAGTAGCACAAGCAATATGTAACTTGGCTCTGTTTGTTTTGATAAGAGCAAGATCTAAGTGGAAAAAAAATAAATTAATTTGATGCAAGCAAATCATTGGTTAAGGAAAGGAGGGTCAGCGTGTTCACATAATTTGATATTAGCTCACCTCTCATTTCTGAAATAAGGGTTAAACTTGAACTGGTTCATATCTTGAACTAGGTGATGCAGCTTTGATTTAAAGTTTAAGAGATGAGGGTCTGCCACTTCTGCAGTGATGCTTGCCATGCTGTGGGTCCTTTTCTCTGTGTTGTCCACAAAGATAGCTTTGGTCTGGCTGTCATTTCGCAGAACCCGCTGTATTGGGAATCCTGCACACACGCAGAGTTGAGGGTGGTCTGGTACTGATGCAAGGCAGTGCCCTGCTCTTTTTCACTTTGCAGGCTCATCCACAAACTGATTCTCAAACTCCGGTAACTTCTTGTTTTTCTGGGTGTGTTTGTTCAACAGTGAAGGCTGGGCTTAGGGTGGGGCTCAGGATCAGGGAGTAAAAAGGTTTAAAGAGTACTTCTGAATTGATACTTTTGGGAGGTTTCTAGCATTTCCATTAGGAACTAGATGCTGAAGGTGTCAAGAACCCAGCTTGTTTCTTGCAGACTTAGAAGAAGCTCCGGTCAACAGAGGTCTAATCCCATGTTCTGTTTTCTCTAGTGGAAGGTTGACTTAATGCAATTCTAGGGTTAGATTTAGGATTAAGGTTTGGGATTGTGATGCTGAAGATGTCTCAGAAAAATGAAGTCCCTTACTCCAATGAGTGAGGCCTGAATTAATGTTTATTTTGGTTTTGGATTTTGGAAAAGTGACCCAGTTTTGGAAAATCAGAGTTCAAGATTCCAGTTTATTGCTGGATTCTGGAGAGCACATAGATATAGGAGCCAGCTGCTGTAGGTTAGTGCTAATGTCAGCATTTCCTGAATCTGGGGAACAGTTCTTTGGGTATGCCTGTGGAGGTGGCTTTTTTATGCTAGCTGACTAGGTAAAAATATTGGCTTCTTCGCATCCAATCTAAAGATTCTACCACGCTTATTCCTATCTCATCAGATGATCTTTAGCCTGAGGAAAGAGTGAGGATCCAAATGACAGCTGTGGCTTTTCAAAGTCATAAAAGAGGAAAATATGTGTGCATGTACTTATTTATTTATTTTTCTCTCCCTATTCTGTATTTTATGCTGAGGCTATGAAGCCTATTGAACTTTTTTTTTTGAGCCCTTAAGGTATATCCAATGTCACTCAGACATCAAAGCTCCAAAGCTGAAATGGAAAGAGAACAACCAAATTGCATTTAAAGGTTAATAAAATAACGCTTGTGTTTTCTGTTGTCACAGAATACTAAAAAGAAAAGCATCACCTTCATGTTTACAAAGGCAAATAGAAAATAGAGAAATGTGAAGTCAGCTGTGATTAGCTTAGCCTTTGTTCTAAAAATGATACATCCTTGTGTTATATCAGAGACACGACGGGCTCTTGAAGCTGCACTGTTTTGTTTTGCCAGATATTAAACGATCTCAATAGCCGCTGATGACTCTATTGTAGTTTATGAGAGTTTATTACATCTAATGTAAAACTAAAGGTTTAACCTAAGATGATAATTTCCTGTCTTTCTTCTTTGTGGATCTGGCTGGCTTTTGTGTGAGTAAAGCTGCGTAAATACCACCCTTACCCTTCACATATTGCCTATGCCTATAGTATGCAGAGAGAGTAAAATCAGGAGGTTATAGCCATACAACAGAACTGCGTGAGTAAAACCAGCTACTTGGACTCATACGGCTGAATTTAATTTTGTGTCACTTTGTCCTCAAAGCACAGATGCAGTTCTGTGGGTGTAACTGAGGAGGGAACAGAGCTTGCAACTTGGAAGCTATACAGCGTGTGAAAACAAGTTAAAACCCCTGAAGACTTCTTGGTCCTTTTAAAGTTTTATCCTCCTCTGATATGTAGTGAGCCTTGTACAGCAGCTAAACATTTCTTTCCTATAGCTTGTCACTCTGCAGGCCAAAAACCCCACATCGCTCAGTGTGATCAAGCTCCTCTGGGCCTTTCAGTGTTGTCACTCACATTACTCATGAAACAGAGGTCACTGAAGTCTAGGAGAGCAGAAAGCACTAGCAGAGTGATCACAGCTCATGAAGTCTGCTGTATCAGTTGGAATTCCTCCTGTGGGGAGGTCCAAGCACCAATCTGACTGATTTACTCACCAACCATATCATGGTAGCTTGGAGGCCCAGTTGAATCCAGTAAGGAGGATACAGGCAAAATTTGCAATGCATTTAATAGTAATTCTTTTTCCCAGGAGTATTATGAAGCGATCTGTTATGTGCATCTGCTTGTTCTATTTCTGTTTCTTAGCCTGAGATTCCTAACACAGGAGGCAATAACCCTGCACCGTGTTAGATCATATCATGTCACGTTGAATGTTGACCTTGGCTGACATAACGTGCCATGCTGCAGTTGAAGTAATGTAATGTGAGCCAGGGTATCACGTGCTTAATGTTAATCTCAAATTATTATCTGTGAATATAGTAAAGGTTTTGAAGAGCATATGTATGGTTCTGTCCCCTGTTCCTCAGGCAGTCTGAGCTGCATGTGTCTGAGCTAACAACCAAAAACTACAGAGAGCAAGAAGTGGGGCAAATGGTAGACAAGTGCTTGTTATGAGAGTTAGTAACAAAGATGCTAATCAGTTTAATGTGGGTCTGCAGCTCATCCACCAGAAGAGAGACTCTACCCCCCTTGACTCTACCCCTCAATAACCAGGACAGAAGAGTGAGCATGCAGTGGGAGCCCGGGGTGTCAATCACTGCACTGTTTGGAGTTTTTGGTATAGAAAGTTGTTTATATAAATGTCTGTGAAGGTTTATTGCTGAAGGTATTGCTGAATATATTTATTGATATTACTCTCATTGAAACAATTAAAGTAAGTGTTGGGCCCTGTGAAGTTAATCATTTTTTGGTAAGATTTCCTGTGTTCGTCTTCCTCCTTGATCTCTTGATCCGCTGCAAAACTGTGCCCAATACTGTGGGTGTTGATCTCTGATTTTTTATTTTCCTAAAGAGACTTAAAGAAAATTCCATTTCTGGTCTTGGAAGTTATTTTGTAAATTACATGACAGATTAAAGCATGCCTGCAAAGAAATTGCTTGAATTTATTGCTTTTTAAAAATAATATTCAGTGCTAGATTTGTCTATTGTTGTTTCTTCAGTGGGTTAGCAGTGCTCAGGGCCTGTTTATTGCTTCCCCCATCATGTGCTCCTATAACAGGATCATGTTCTTTAATGCGATCAGTGGATGGCTGACTTACTTTTGCCAGCTTCATTCTTACTGAGCTAGCTCTAACTGACAGGGAATATTGTTTCTGACTCATTGTTAGGCCAATATTTTCAGTCCTTGGTGCTTAGAAATTAGCCTTCTAAAGATGTAATTGTGCATCTGCTTTGGTGAAAGTACCAGACAACCCAGGCTGGAAACGTTTTGAAACTGAGATAACTGAGTGTACCTAGTGGTCTAATTTGATAAATGTTGGCATATAAATGTGCTGCAGATGATAACTGAACATCAGTTTTATTTCAAATAAGGGAAAAAAGGACTTGAAAAAAGGGCAGCTGAGCACAGAGGATTTTTGAGTGCTGTAAATCTTGAATGCCATAAATCAGGCTTTGGAGCATCTTAGAGCACCTAATAAGAAAAGTGGATGGAAGCTTTATCATCTTTCCTTGGAGGAAATGACTTTCCTTACTCTGAACTGCCCTTTTTATCCTAGGTCCATGCTGCATTCTTGACTGCACTGAGCCCCCTCATGCTCGCATTGAAGGTAACTAAAAATTCGCATTACCTCTGGGAGCACAGGTCTAGATCATAGCTAATGGTGTAGCAGTGTTTGTGGGTGAAACTTTCTCCTACATAATCTGCAAATACTCAAGCTTTCCTAATTAAAATTATTTAATGAAAGCTACTCTATGTCTTATGTCCACTTAGTTTCCTCTTTCTGTTAATCTTCAAAACTACAGGCCGGTGATAGAAATATTTGCAAAAGTCCACAGCAGAAAGAGCATCACAGCCGTTGCCTAATAAGATGAAGTAAAAGACAATAATTTATCCTTGTCACTGTCAATATACTAAACAATTAATTATAAAGAAAGAAAATTGTGTGTGTTTTCTCTCACTCAGGACTGGACTCAGTTGTGTTGCAGACTTTCCCCCAGCCATATTTAACTAGCAAGCAGCTGGAGGCAGGTAATGGTGCGATCTGAACGCCTCACTGTGAGGTCACATGGGGCTTTGATCAAAAACCAGAAAAGATGAAGCAGCATAGCAACAGATTTGCAAAGAAAGTAGAAGCTTATTTAGTCATATAGATTTCCAGCATTCTGTTAAGACAACATCAGGAGATGAGTAAATTTCTCTTATTTTACCAGAACTAAGGAGACTTTGAGATTGTCTATTGCCAGACTCAAGTGGGTCATCAAAACACTGAACTCAAAATCCTAATGCAAAGCCTTTAATGTATTTAATGTAACTTGAAATTGGGAAACAATGGAGGAAGCAGAGAATTCTGAACACTATTTTCCAGACAAGATCGTCATCCGAGAGCTGAATGCAGTCAGGAGTGAGGAGACATTTTCTTCAAATGTCAGACTGAGGAAACACGCTGACAGCGTTGCAAGGACAGAAATACTGCAAATGAATCTTCAGCTTTTTAGTACATAAATCAGCAGTTACATCAATTATATATATATAGGGAAAAGGACTCTAGCCTTTTCCAGCTAGCATTGCTCAGCGAAAGGGATATCAGTTGAATAAAATACTGGAGGAAAGGCCATAAAATGGCATGCAGCAGATTGTCGATGTCACCTGGAGTTGCCAAAGAAGGATAGAGAGGGTGCAAGGAAGAAATTGCATTTCTGTGTACAGTAACCTCTGACCAGCCAGATAAATCATGGCTAGTCAGAAGTTATTCCAGGGCAGCATGCAAGGCAGAGCCAATGGAGCTGCTGTGATATGTTTTCTACTTGGTGAAAGTGTACAAAAGATGAAAAGAAGCTTCCTGGGAGAAATAGGATGCTGGAGTTAAGAGAGCTGAAATAAAAATTCAGGGAGGTCAGGGAAATGTAGTTTGTGCCTTTTCTCTAACTAGTTATTCTCTCTGTGAAGTTAATAATACCGTGAGCAGTCTAAGAGCAGGAATAGAAAGTACTGAGAAAGTTCAAGAACAGTCCCTTTACAATGGCAGTGTTAAAGGTTTGAGGAAATTAATGTCTCTACAGTTGCAAATCCACTGTGGAACTGAATAACTTGCACGATTGATTTAGAAATTATTATATACAGTGACAGCAGAGCAAGTAATTCACTTACAGCCTTCATCCCAGAGCAAACTCTAATAACAGAAGACCCTCCACCCTTGCTATGTCTCACTGAAGTCAGCACGACTTTGCAGACATCTGTTATGGGACTGGGTCTAGAACAGGAATAAACCCAAATGTCTCTGGAAGAATGTTCCAGAAATAACTGACTGCATTTGGAAGAGCCTGTGGGGAGTAAGTTTCATTGCACTCCTCTCTTCTACTGCATGCTCTCTCTGCCTTCCCCTGAACGATAAAAATATCAAAAGACTCTGTAAAAACCTCTCCAAATACTTTGATGACATTCTCTTACTTCACACCACTTTAATTTCTAATATTTGTAGGTGGTAATTCAGCTGCCCAGGGGCACATGCCAGTGCAGTCTGTAGATTGCTGGGGCACCTCATGTGCTGGACCCCTGGCCCAGATTAGCTTTTTAGCTCTGGTGGGAGTCAGTAGTGTGTACTGATGAGGAGCACCGGTGAGAGGCTGTGCTTCAGAGGTGGATGGTGTCCTGTCTTACAGATAACAGACCTTTTGTGTCAGTTTTGTGTTTGTGTGTGCATATTGCCAATGATAAATATTGCCCATTTGAAAGCATCTTCAGTCCTGAAGGATCCCAAAGTCTTCATACAACAGTTAACATGCAGGAGTGCAAAAATTCAGTTATGCTGTTTTTGAGAAACTCCAAAACTGCTCTCCTAAAGCCCACATACAAACAGGTTTTCAGGTTTTCGAGTCTGACTTGAACATGAAGGTGGAATTAAAAATCTACAGGCACTGCATTGCCTTTGCAAATACAGGGAAAAAGCAGATGGAGTTGCTTGTTGTGTGTGCTTAAAAACAATGAAAACTTGTCGATATCATTTGAATTTTCATGAAGAGCTAAGAAACTCTGCTGATGCTGGAGGGGGCATGAAAATGCTGTGACTTTCACCAGCAGAGAAATATTTGAACGGTTATTGACAAAGAGCACAGCGCATGGAATGTGCTTGGGCTAAGCAGAGTGAAGAAGTTTGACGTATTGGCAATACAGCACAGGGTCAGGGGGTGACAGATTAATGTTGTGTTTCACAGTCCAAGCGAATACTCACTGCATGCCTTCATGTGCTCTTTGTTATTGCACACATTGGGAAGGACGAACCGGCTCTGGGTTAGTTAAACCTGTGTGCTGATTCCAGCATGAAAATGGCTTATTTGGGTTTAATCAATTAGGCACAAGTGTAAAGTAAATCTAAATAAGCTATTCTTAGACTGAATTGAGAGCGTCATGCAGGAGTTCGCACCATTTTAATTAAAATCAATTAAATTTCTTATCAGAATTCAGGGCAGCGGTACGTGCAGGAAGGAGGGAGTCATTCCCAGCTCAGTGGTTTGCATCAGCCAGCGGCTGTGACCGCTGTGACCTAACCAGGAGCACACAGCACAGCCACGCGTGGTGGCTCTGGGTACTCTTGGAAAGTGTAGGAAGAGAGGCAGAAGGAAGAGATTATATGGAAAAAAAAAAAAAAAAAAAAAAAAAAAACAGGAACCCCTTAAAACCCCACCTCTTGGCTTCATGTTCTCCCTGGCTGGCTGCTTCTGGCCAGCTCCCTGGAACAAGTAACAAACACTCTGCTTCCAGCAGCAGAGACCAAGAAGCCAATGGATATTTTTCAGCCCCACAGATACTGTTAAAGAATGGGAGGTAAAGGAGTGAAATGGAAAACAGATGATAGACAGAGGCTGGCGAGAACAGAAGGAATGCAGAGCAGGCAGCCCGTTTGTCTCGAGTAGCTGACATACATGCCCGTGGAAGTGGCCAAGCCTGTCGGCTGCAGTGTCCTAAAATAATGGAATAGTAATGTCTGGCTTCTGGAAGGTGCTAGGCACTTTGGATTTTTGCATTGCTGCACTGTGTAGGACTGCGTGCCTGCTAATCTGCATTTCGCATAGCTGTGCAGCCAAGGACAAGCATGGTCCAGGGCAGAAGTTTGCACTGGGGAAACCTGCAGAATGAAGAATCACAGGTTAGTGCCTGCAGTGAGATAGGTACTTGTGTGAGAAAAAGCTCTGGGTGTTCACAAGTACAGAACACAGCCAGAGAGCTTCAGCTGCTGAGATCTAATTTCCAAACCCTTCTAATATCTATCGAAGGATAGCTCTAAATGGATTTCTTCTCTGTCTTGAACCATGTGCAGAGACTTGTACATGTTCATGTGTTTTGTATCCAGAGGTGTTGTTATCAAGGCAAAGAGCCCTTACCTATGTCGCACATCTTTCATAGATGAGGAGCCAACAGTAGCAGATTTATGAAGAGAAATTTTCTTCTCCTGGCCCCAGATCATATTCCTTAACAAGCACTCACAAATACCCAATGTAAAGGCAGTGAAGAGGCAGCCCACAATGGGAATTGCCGTGGAATTCGGGTATTGGCACATTCACTGACAGGCTGGGAGAGAAGTGATGCCTTTTACAGAAACCGCAAGGATGGGTACAGGTCCCCTTTCTGAGGTGCAGACAAGTATAGATGTGAGGAAAACACAGGGAGAAGTTAATTCAAGCTCCATTCCAAACACAAAGCAAAATGAGCAGTATTTGATTACAGCCATCTGACAGCACGACATGGCTGGCTGGCTGAGCTAGGAAGGCTTTGCTTGGAAAAGGCACCACCTGGTTCCTGAGTGAGAACAGCTGGAACAGCGTAGTACAGCAACTACAGAGCTGTAAGTGTGCTAAGAGGCTTGTACCACCTTAATAACACCATGTGTCTACATGGTGATCCCACTGCTGAAGATCTCACCTGAGAAGAAGGAGCTGTTGTGATGGTTTAAGGCCATTTTTCTACCAGCATAACACTGTTCCTGTTTTTGGAGACATGGTTATGTTGCTGCTCCAGATTGCGTACCTAACTCAAATAGCTGTGTTGGCAGAGAAGCTGCCTGCAAACCTTGCAAACCCAGCATGCTGCAGTGGGTTTGCCCTGTAGCAGTGCTGAGCACCATCTCCTGGGATGGGTGCTGCTCAAGGGCTTCAGCCCTCTGTGCTCAAACATTGTGTTTGCAACCTGACTTCCGCTGGAATCGCAGGGAGTTTGCTGGTCACATCAGTGAAGGTCCTCCCTGCATCACCAACGTGGCCTCGTCTGCTCATTTCCACCCATCCCCACTCCCAGAGCCTCTTGGAGAAGGCTCAATGGTGGTTAGCAGTTGACTTCCCTTCCTGTGCTTCCTCTGCTCTGTGGTGTCTGAGCATATCACCTGTGCATTCTCACATACTATACCTTGTTCAAACACAAACAATTCAAAAAATTGTTAAAAAAAGGTAATTTTTTTTCAAAGACAAACAACAGTTTGGGGCAATAAAATTTTGATAATTTTCAAGCTTTTGAGAACTTAGTGGTAGACTATGCAATTTTTATTTTTATTTTTAAATGAAAATGGGTTTCTTCCCAGGATCTTTTATAAAGAGGCCTTGTCCAGCTCAGAATTTAGGAAATGTAGCCTATTTTCTGAGTCTTACAGTTGAGGTCAGCCTGTCTGTGATTGCGAGTATCGCTAGACTTTGGCACTGTGCTGCTTTAAGCCCTAGGGCACACATTTAAATTGTCACATGTAGTGTGTCTCATACTGACATCTTCTTCTGTAGAAGTGAAGGATAATACAGCACTTGTGCTGCAGCATAAGACAGTGCTCTCTCCTCAAGCATGAAAATTGTCTGCAAATTTCAGACTTGTTTTCCTTGATTGTGGCTGCTAATCAAGGCAAAAAACAAAGTTCATTTTACCAGGAGATGAACAATGCTTGGCAGTGTAGTGAATGTTAATGCAGTTAATTATTCCTAGCGCTGTGTCTGTCCTCTGAAGAGTTCAATATCTCTAGACAAGGCTTTAATGATCCAGAGCCACTCTGTGATTTCACCCAGGGAGTATTGCCTCTCCAGGCCAGCTTGCAATGAGCTCAGTCTGCTCTCTCCCCCTGCTTTGTGATGTGTTACATTGGGCGGGGGTTCTTGAATGCCCGTTGTTTTGTTTCAGAACTGATGGTTTTCTTGTGCTTTCTGTTGTTCCTGGTTTCTTCACAGTCTCTCTGAATAATAAAGCTTCTGACTGTGTTGAGTGGGGAACCTAAAAATAGACAAAATCACCAAACCATTACCTACAGGGAAATGGATGGTAGTGCTCCATGTCCTCATGGTGCTCAGTATCAGTGGTGCCCCTACAACATGCGGTAGCAAAATGAGCCTTAATTAACCATATACTGACAGGAATAAATTGTCTTTGGTGTCACCTGCTTGCTGAAACACTTCCATCGTAACTTAGTAATAGTGATATCTTTCTCCACACTGGGTTTTGCTAGATCAACTTAGTCTGGAACTTCATGTTGTTTGTTTGGGTGTTTGGAAATCTTCATTAAAATTGTGCATCTCTACATATAAACAACATCTCTGATACTTGAAACAAACAATTAATGAAAATTTTATTTCTGAAAAGTTGTCATGTCAGCTGCATAACTCTTTTTTTGTACTTGAAAACAATGGTTTTTTTTTCCTTTTTTTTTTTTTTTTCCCCAAGTATATCAGTTTTGGGACAGCTCTTGTAAACTGATAAGACTCGTATGTTTTACCCTGAGTATATCCTCTCTGGTATGAGGAGATTATTGACAGAACATCTTTCTTTGACTGAGACTTTACAGAAGCCTGTACTAATCCTTTGTGTCACTATTTTCAGCTGTGATTTTGTTGTTGTTGTTTTGAAACAGCCAGTGATTTTGGTTGCCTTAATTTTGCAAGCTGCCCTCTTGATGAATGTGTGGTCTGCTGATAGCTGGGTGCAGTGCTACTGTGGTCAGGAGCTCTGAGCGAGGCACCATGATGTGGGTGAACAGAGCCTCAACACAGGATAAACCGCTTTGCAGCAGAGCAGAGAGGTAGAGCTTGGGTGACTGATTCTGCATCTTGAAAATAAGCTCTTCAGTCTTCTATTCAACTCCCAAAATACCAATTAGCAAATCAGTGCTCTCTTTTGACTGTCCTGAATTGAACCAGAAACTTGTTCCTAAGCTCTTCCTGATGTTACTGGGAATCCCGGTATAGCGATGACTTGAGAAGTGAACCCTCTGGTTTGGGCCTTCCATTGAAACACACTGACCTTACTAGAACCGCATCCCACTATATTTTAAAGCATTTTTGTAGATACTCTGTTTAAAATTATGCATTTTTAAAAGAAAAATTTCTATAAAGGTCTCAGACATTCTAGAGCAGATCATCATACAGAAAAATCATCATACAGAACTTTAAAGTAAGAAATATGTTTTCTTCAGCGAGAAACCATAGTTAAAAATTAGCTTCAAGGAACAGAGAATGATTAATGAATCTCCTCTTATTTAGTGCACTATGCCTTCTTGAGATTTAAATGTCTGCTGCAGCAAATGTCCACAATTTGGACTGAATTATTTATGAAAGAAATTAGGCAATGTACGGTGTTTGTGGTTTCTGCTCAGAGTAGAAGATAAAAAGCTTCTAGATTTTAAAATTATTATTATTTTATTTCTATTTTTCTTACTGGATTCTTGACATATGTACTGTTAATTAGGTAGTAATGATTTTCTTTCATTTGCCCTGCAAATTACACCAATAAATATGCTTTTATTCAAAGAATATATTTTGTTAACTGACCTTGGGTTTAGCATAGAATACAAAATGAGAAAGAATTGTTCCACAAGAAAGAAAAGTTTCAGCTGATGCTTTGAGATTCCTGGGGAAATCCATTTCTGTTAAGTTTTGAATTTTAATTTTAGAGACACCAACAAAGATATACAACAGAAAGGTTTTGAGTAAGTATATTACTTTGACAGAAGTCACTGGGTTCTACAATTAATTCTCACCAGCAGATCAATGCACTTCACAAGCTGCAAGTCATTCTGACAAGATGAAACAAATACAGTCATTAGCGAAATCCTCAAAATTCGGAACAACGGGCTGTAAAACTAGGTCAGTTTATATCTTCTTTGAAATATTTTTCCCTCCATAGTGTTTCGTACTTGACTAATCTTGGTAATGCACTTGACATCTTTGGTGACTGATCATATGCTAATGTAAACCCACATTGAATGCATAAATTCAGAACAACATGGGAAAATGTTTCAGTGAAAGATAAATAACAACTGAATTTAAGACTGAAATATATTTCTGTTAGTATATACATTTTTCTTCTTGCCTGAATAATGTGAAGGAAGTCTAATTGTTGTTTGGAGGTAGGTATTTTAATGACTTAGAACTTTTTTACTGTCCCAGCAAAATACTATAATTGATTTTTCAGGGCAGGTAACATGGAATAAGGTCTTTATTTAGAGCTTCTTGTCCCATCCACTACTGGCAACTGCTGGGAATGCTTCTCTCAGGAGTGTCTATAGTAATTCACAGGCCCCAGTCCTGCTCCTGCTAACAGCAGTGGTAAAAATATTGTTGCTTTCAGGAAGAAAATCGTAAGTCCCAGTATCTTCATATGTTGCTACTTAGATTTTATGGTATTTCTTGGAGCATATATGCAACTTCAGGGTTTTTTTTTTTACTCAGTTTTGTAAGACCCTTGCATAAGGCAAGCTTAAAAAACTGCCACGTCTGTCTTCATATACTGCCTGTCTTCCTCTATCTTTAGCATTTCTTCACTGTAGATGGCTCCCAGATTTTCAGACGTGAAGAAAATGTTTGTAAAGCCTTATTGTGGAAGAAGATTCCTGACAGTTGCTACTATGCTGTGAACAGCTTAGGAAACTAAGGGCACTTCCCCCCACCCCAGTGAAAGAAGATAGCTGGATTTGTAACTCTCTGAGATGTCTGTTTCTCTCTTTTCTCTCATTTCTTGGCT
>VXAV01008370.1:588465-626597 GCA_013399715.1 Alectura lathami | reverse complement strand
TTTTTTTTTTTTTTTTTTTTTTTTTAAGATGTGAATTTGGTGATTATTTGTTAGTCTGGCTGCTTGTGTATAAGAATGATGAGGGAAAGTGCCTGAGATGTATATTTAATAACACATAAATAATATATAAATATAATATTTGGAGGGTTTTCAACTTCAATTCCTGTCTTATGTTTCCCTCTGTTTTGCACTAATAATGCAATTATTAATAACCACTTTTGAATAAGAGAATTATTGATACTTTTTAATTTTTGTTATGAGTCCAAAAAGTTAAACCCGTAGGACTTCAGTTAGGTTCTTAAGCTGGCTTTTTAGAGGTTCTGAGCACTGACATCTCCCTTTGCCCCAATCTGAATCTGCAGAAGTCTTGGCTGCTTGTCTAAAAACCAAACCAAACCAAACAAACCTGCATAGGGAGTAAAGTAAAATTAACAACCATGGACTAGGCATTGGACTCTCGCCTTCTTTTTGCATCTTTTTTCTTGAGGAATGCTCTTCCACATGGCATAAAAAGGCACCTAAGAGACATAATAAGGATAAATCTAGTGCAATGTAACAATATTTATTGCCTTTTTTAACACAACAGGAAGTATTGGCAGTTGTTCAGAGACAGATTTCCAGATCATGCTATTTTTGGTAGGCTTACAGTCCAGAGAGACCAGAAACAATCCAGCTCAGTAGACTGTGGCCTTTCCAGAAAGATTTCACTCTGTAGAGATTGTTTGGAGGAATATTAGCAGTTACGAATACCCTTGACAATACCTTATTGAAGACAGGGTACCATTAGTGTGTAATCTGAATTGGAAATATAGTAAATAACATACTAACTCGTAATTTTCTAGTGTTACGATACTATATTTGCACCATGTCCCCTTTTGTAGTTTGCTTACTTTCACAGCTGAATTTTTGGTGGCTTCTCTGGGGCTTTGGGTAGGTAGGAACCCTACCATCTGCATGGAAATCTGATTTTGTAACCAATTACAAGTTCAAAATAGCAATCATCTCTGACAGTGTCTCTGCTTTGGATACCAGCTTTCAAATAATAACAGATTATAACAAAACTTCCAGGAAATCAAGAGAAAAGAACATGTTTCCATTGTTGAAAGCTGTTTTGTGTGCGCATGTTTGTGTTTTGTTAAGAAAGAAAAAGAGAATTTCTTAAGCCACTGATTTTAGGACTTAAACTTTATTGAAATGTTAATACCTCTTCTCACTGCTCTAAAGCACTTAAAGATTTTCCACCTTAGCATGTTTGACCCACATAGTCATCAAGCATTTTTGTTTTAGCCAAGATACAAGTTCACTGAGTGGAGTGTGGAAGTGTTGTGAGCTATTGTTTTGCACAAACCCAGGTGCTGTGCTGTATTTGCAGATATAGGCCAGGCAATGTAAGCTAAGGAGAAAATGGAAGTCTTTGAAATGTGAATGGGTTTCTTTGGGTGCCATTGTCCCTTCTGCAGCTAAACTTCAGTGAGGCACAGATGTGTGGGGTGGGGGGGCTGCACTGTGATGACTTATCTTGAGGGTTTCTTTTGGCAGGCTTGGAAAAATTACGATGTGAACAAAGGGAACTTGTTTAGTTCAGATGAAGGCTCTATTAATGAGCTCCATTATTCCTATTTTTGGAGAGTGTTAGATTTTTAAATACATATACAATGCTGCCTTATTTTTTATTACAGCAGCATTCACTGGTCACTTTAATCTTTGTGTGTGTGAGTTTCTAATTATACATGTTAGACGAATGATCTTTACTGTAAATAGTAATGTGATTTTCTTTAACTTGCTCTGTCTGTACTGGATTCTGCTTCATTGTTCACTTTCTTCATCACAGTATCTTGCTTATTTTATCTTTCAACAGATATTTCTTGTAAACCTCTCGCCTACTTCTCCCTCCCCCTTGTAACTTTTTGAAAAGAGCTTTATCTGAGCAGGCAGTTTCATTTGTCTTTTGATCTATTTTTTGATGGATATGCATTCACTTCTGGTAGTAAGCCCAGTACTGAAATCCTTATTCAAAGCCAAAGTGTGAGGACTTGACTGTGACTTCTGGGTAAGACCCATACCTAGGATTTCCTAGAGCTACTGGGGAACTTGGGAGACCAGAGATGTTAGTTACCTAATTGTGAGGCTTTCAAAACTTTTGCAGGACTGATATTAGCAGTGTCTAAACCTCCAGATGACTCCTGTTGAGAGCTGAACAGTGGAAACGTTGGTAGCTGCCAGCCATGTCTGAAAACCTGGAGTTTTCACCCTTTAGGTGAGCACTGCGTGAGAAGAGCTTGCCTTGCTCCAGCACACACCTTGCGGCATCAGATCTCTCTCTGCCTGCGCAGCGCCAGGGTTAGTCTGCATGTGATAGCCAACGGCACTTCGTACCTTCTGATGGTCCTGCTGGGCCTCATTATTGAACTTTTTCTTCCATGTCCTTACTGAGATGTTCTTACAGAGCAGAGAACATGTGCAGACAAGGCAGAGGCCAGCCCAGAAATGTGAATTGAAAGCTTTGTAAACCCAAGGGGTACTGACACCAGCTTTGGGAGAGGGGAGAGAAACTCTGAAATCAAGAAGAGTAAACACTTTCCTACCTGGAGAATGTGACTAGGGAAAAACATCAGTGCCTCCCCGCATCTCTAAACCGAAATAAAAACAATTTCAGACATGACCACAGTGAATGGAAATTCGGGGTTTTGTTTTGTTCAGACTGTTTTTCTGTAGGTCCTCAAATGCAAAATCAAAGTAAGATCCAGTTCTCCTATACAAATGTGAGTGACTTAAGTTCAGCATTTGTATGTTAAACAACTTGTTTAATATAGTATTAGCATTCAGATAGTCACAATGAGGCTTTGAGGTTAACATCCCATTAAGATGAATGGGAGATGTTCATACCTCAGGCTGTAGATTCAACAAGACAGCAAAGCGTTGATTTACATAGTGAAGGCTATATCTTGGCAAACCAGAAGGGCTGCAGACATCATTTTTCTAAAGGGAAGCTTCGAATCCAGAGAACACATTACAGTCTGCAAAAGGCCCCAGATCAGCAGAGCCGCTGGAGCTGGATAGCCGCTGGCTGTAACTTTAAACTGAAAGACATCAAATGGGCTTTTTGCTATAAAAGTTGAGATCCCAGCAAGGTGCTGATGTGCTCTCCACTCCTGTCTCCGACTCCCTCTGCTTCCCCTCACTCACTTTCTCCCTGAACTGATTTTCTGATAGGAAATGTAGGCCAAGGGCTTGGTGACCTTTACTGACCTTAACATTATGCACATTTTTGTTGTCTTTTTTAACTAGTATGTCTTCCTATTTGAGCCTAATCTTCAGACTTCCCCTGTCTTCCATCTGTTTTATATTCTCTCTTCTGTTGACATATTATTGCATTAATTCCTTTCCTTCCTTAGCTCCACAGTTTTCCCCACAGGACCTATACCACTTGTCTGTTTTTTTGCTCGCTGTCCCTGCTGTCTGGCATGTTACCATTTCTTTTTTCTTACTCACTGTCCTCCTAAGGCACTGTTTTTGGACAGAAAGATATATGGATGTGGATTTTCTTTAGATTTCTCTCACATAAGCTGCCCATGCAGCAGACCAGGGCACTCCTGAAAATCCCAGGATGCTTCTGCCTTGGGCGTACAGAGGGACAAGGCAGCCCGGACTCTGCAGCAAGGTCAAACTGCAGGCGTTGTGCTGCGTATTATGCAGCTGAAAGCCTTGGTATTCTTTCTAGCACATGCTGGCTTGATTTGGGCACCAATCTGGAGTGCAAATGAATGTGGCTGCATTTTAGTTACAGTTGGTTACATTGCAAAACCAATGCGTTACTGTTTAGCCTGGCTGGGAATTCAACAGAGACAGGGAACAGAACAGCAGGAGCGCTAGTGCTGAGGTGTATCTGGCAGGGATGAGGCTTCCCCGGTAGCAGCCGCCTGTACTGTTCTGCAGATATTACTTCTGTCTTTTGTTACTGAAGTCACTCAACTCTTGTGAGTAATTAGAATTATCAGCTTGTAGCAAGAGAGCTCAAACTGAGGTTTCTTTTTTCTTTTTTTTTTTTTTTTTTTTTTTTTTTTTTTTTTTTTTTTTTCCTGAAGGACTTATAACTGCTTATGAATTTGCTTTGCAGTACTGTGCTCATTTTTTACTAGCCCAGCTTGTGTAATTAATTAATCAGTCATGAATGTGACACAGAACTTGAAGTCTTTCTTGAAGCCTTTTTTTTTTTTCTTTTAATCTGACAGATATTGCTACACACCTTGATTTCTTATTTTTTTCTCTTTATACTACCGCAGTGAAGCTGGACTGACGGTCACTTGCTTTATTAGTGACTCCCTGTTGCATTGCTTTCAACAGCTCAACCATCACTGTCCGTCAAACAGCCATGCATTTGAAACTCGGCATAGTTACTGTCTAATAAGCTTAATTTTCTGTACCAGTAGCTTGCGTTCCATAGTGTTATTTTCCCAAGCATGATACTAAGCAATTTTAGGAAATGCTGATACAACTGTAGCAATTTTCCTCAATTTGTTCCTGACAAAGAACTCGCTTCAAAATTGAGTTGGCTTCCTTTTTGTTCGAAACACTGGTAAACACAATTAGCCTCATTAACCCTGGTTTCTGTTTCATAACAGAAAATTAGCCTGCAATCATTGGTTTGCTGGAAAGCACTGTTGTAATTAGTCTTCAACAGTCTGATATGAAAATCCATCACATTTTTAATTTTAGTGACATGTCAGTGTATAGAGAAAACATGCCTGATTTCTCACTTAGCTTGGGGATTGAGATAAAGTTAAGGACCAAGAGCCCTGCTTGGCTTGAAAAGATTGGGCAAACATCTGTCAGAAGTGTCAGAGGTGCACTAGTTCTGCCTTGAGGAAGAGCAATAGGTGATTTCTGGAGGTCCTCTCTGCCTCTGTAATTCTATGGGGTCCCAAGCCTTGCCAAGAACATGAGACTCAAGCAAGGACTACTGAAATTCTGGCCCCACTGAACGAATACATTTCCTCATTGTTCCTTCTCCAACGCCATGTTGTTCCAGCTTTATTTCAGAGAAGAGCTCTGCCTCACTCCAGCTCTTAGCTGGTGGTAACAATTAAGCCAGTACCCTTCTACCAGCAGAGAAATGGACTGACTCAAAGGTGAGTCGGGCTGATAATGCTTAGCAGTATTTTAGTGAGAAATTATTTGTACAATTACAGCACCCTGATTATTGCATGTGGGACAGAGGACAGGTTTAGAAATGTTTCTAGGACTGCTTGCACAACAGGGAGCTGAAAAGTGAATTGTGTCTTTTGAGTGGCCACTCTGTGCGGGAAAGGGACTATCCCACAAGTCTGTTTAGTGCCTAATGAAATCTTTGCCTAGGGGACATTTTTGTCCTGTATTAAATATTTTTCTTATTTCTCAATTGTTCCCTTTAAATGCACATGGCACCCTGGGGGGATCTCCATTTGAATGATCTCAATTACCTCTGTGTCCACTTGGGCTCCAGGCTAGAGGGCTGTGAAGTGAAGCTGAGCCATTCTATCTTGATATCTAAACTGCAAATGAGGAATTCTGTAATTCAAAGGGAAAGCAGTTCAGGTCATTACATATGTATGTTATTAAGGTTTTAAATAACCAAACAGTAACCAAATAAATAATAATTTAATTCACTTGTAGCATTTATAGTCAAAATAGTAGTGAAATTAATGTTAACTTGTTCATTCCAGAAAGAAATACAAAAGCACTGACAAAAAAAAAAAAAAAAAAAAAAANACCTTCAGATGCCATCTTCATTCATGCATGAGGCACCCTGTGTGCAAAATGATAGTGTTAGGAATGTCAGCCAATCAGGCAGTCTAATTGGCCAAACTATTTAAGTGCCTCATCATATAGAAGCAGGTTTTAACAATTTCTTTGCCAGTTTAGCCCCTCTAAAGTGTGCCCAGCGTTTACCATACTTCCAGCCTATTGAGGAGTATTTTAGGTCTCTACCTGAAGACCTGCATGGTGTATTGAGCTGTGATCCAGCTCTTCATCCACCTGAGGGCTCTGGAAGAAGTTCACAGATGGGATGTGCCAATGGCTGTAATAGTTTCTCCTTTTCCAGTGTGGCATGAAGGCAGATTGTATCCAGCTGGATATCATGTATACCCACAACTTCTCTTCCTGGAAGAACGGTACTTGATCCCTGTTTGCTCCTGCACCAACACAGCTACGTTGCCAGCTGTGTGAAATACCCCCATCACAGGAGCAGTAGGTGAAATGCTCAGCTGTGTAGGTTGGCTGAATGTGCCACAAATGACAGGCAGCAAGGTGAGCGGGCAGTGCTCCCCGCTAGCGGAGGAGCATAGGCAAATTTGCTCTGAGCAGTGTTCAGGCTGAGCTCTGCTTCTGCTGGGAGACTTCTTCCTCCCCACAAGAACATGGCTGGGGAGAGTTCCCACCAAACAGTGTTAACAGTCTGCAGAGGTGAAGACCAGAGAGCAGAGATGATAGCTAGAGCCTCGTGAGTAGTGATTTGTTGTACTCCCAGCTTTTTCACTGATTTTTTGAGATGAACAGAGATAGGTCATCCAGGCCACATGAACCAATTTACTCTTCTGTAAAATGATTATACTGGTAGTTTCTGATTGCCACACTGAACTGTGTGTGACTCGTTGAGGGGAGCCTTCAGATTCTTGCATGAAAATGGCTACAGAAAGACAGAGGATTGCCATCAAGCAGCTATTTCAGAAGAGCCAAAGTGCTGGACAATGGTTTCCTGTACATGCAGACACAGAAACACTGACTCCATCTCTTAGCTTGTATTTGTCAACATATGCTTATCCTTCCTTCTTTCTCCTGTTAATTTTCTTTGGTTATTTCATACCACATACATCTTAACCTGAAAAGGAAGAGATTAGGTTAGATTATTTCAAACATCTGCAAATGCAGTAGAATGCACAAGGGGCATTTTAGGCATTAATGTTCTGTGTATTTTATTCGGGTAATTAAGCATGGAAAGGTCACCTTGTGTTCTAATAGCAAGCATGAAGACATGGCAGAGAAAAAAAAAGCTAAGTTGAGCGAAAACAATTTAAGGAGAAAGCATCAGCATTTGACAATATTTATTATTTCTTCAGTGTTCCCCTAGCTGCTACAATACATCGATTCCAACCCCATGCCCATACATTTTTTTTCAAAATCTGAATAAAGTATGAGACTGAATACAAGGTGAGGGCTAGGCAGCTCAAAGAGTGCATGCTTGTCACCAGCCATTGGGCAATGATTGTCCTTTGGGACAGGCATCCAGATGAGGTTTATTCAAAACACATCAGCCATGCTATTCCTTAACTCCCCCACTGAGAGGACACATGAGGAGGTCCTTTTCTTGTCATGTGCTTATGTGCCTTGTGAATATAATGACCTTCACTTAAAAAAAAAAAAAAATTCCTTTTTCTTAAAAGGGAATGAGATCAGGGGGTACAGTTTGCTAGTGAAGTTCCAATGGTTTTTGTCTGAACCCTTTCCCATCTCAGTGAGGCTACTGCCTCTCTTACTTTGCTCCTCAGAGCTCTGTTTGCCACTTTTCTCTGCTCATTACTCCTCTGGTGAATGCTTCCAGTGCAAGTCACTGACTGTGCTCATAGGTGTGCTTGGTCCATCATCTAATTTCCAGAAATCCGCTCCTACATTATGAACATCCTGCTGTTGGTTGTTATTCTCCTAGCAGCCCTGGGGGGGCCGATGCCGCTTGCTGAGTGCTGTAGTGTGTGCACACACAATCTGTCTTTCCCTGTAAGACGCTTGCAGCATCAGAGAGATTAAAATAGTTGAAGAATGATTTCTTGAGGATGACCTCTGTTCTCATAGAACCTAGGGTTGGGAGGTTATATAGGTTTCTGCCTCATGCAGAACAAAT
Organism: Alectura lathami; assembly: GCA_013399715.1. Lineage (NCBI taxonomy): Eukaryota > Metazoa > Chordata > Aves > Galliformes > Megapodiidae > Alectura > Alectura lathami. The sequence goes on along the minus strand of VXAV01008370.1, from coordinate 618,721 downwards.
GAGTGCAATGGATAAATGTAGTAGAAACCAATTTTTCTTCTGCTTCTGGTTCTCATAGCGTATGTTTAAAATTCAGTCTTAGAAGACCTCCCCACCTCATCTATGACTCTGTGTGGGAAACTGTCTGTACTATGCAGGGCTGTAATTTCTTTATTCTTTCTATTTGTGACCTGGAGTTCTTTGAGTATTTTTCCCCTCTCGTGGAAAAAGTAATTCTCTCTACTACCTCAGTCCTACATCCTGTCTTATGAACACTTGGTAAAGATTTCATTTCAGCTTTCTGCAATCTTTTTCTTCTGTTATGAAATAACCCTGGCACTCTCTTAGATGCCCTACTGACATTTTACTTCTTATACACTTGAAAAATTCTTATTTGTCTTTATTCTTTAAAAATCTTTTCCCACTCTTCCTTTCAGCCTTTCCTAGCCAAGTTTTATCATTTTAGCTTTGTTCCTGTACTTCCTTGCCCACCTCTTGTCTCAAATACCCTTTTTCATATTTTTCAGTTACTTTGTCATTCATTTCTCTCTTTGCATCCTTTCTCCCGGTGATTTACCTCACTGGATTGCCTTCATTCTTCTAAATGTGCTGAATCACAAAGTACTGCTGTTCTGGCTTTGGCTTTTCCAAGGCCAAGTAATAAACCTAACAGAAAGGAAATGGTGAAGGTTCATTCCAGGTGGGCAGCATTTCAGCTAGGAGTAGACCCTTAACTGTGGTTAGACAGAGCTCCCATTTGGCTTCATTTCTTTACGTGGTTTCAGTCTAAGCCTTATCTCTGTGATTTCTGGTTCAGCTTCTGCTTGGTACACAGTGTCTTGCCTGAAGTGCTGAACATCCCATTCCTCTGTGCTGGCAGATAATTAGCTTCTTCCTGGATCTGGCCTCTCTATACATATATATGCCTGCAGAGCCACCGTTTTCCTGCACCACCTTGCCCAACAAGAAAGCTTAAAATTCCTGACTTAAAATGTCCCTATGTCTTATTTTTGTGATTTTATTGTCTTGACAGTTGCCACAGTGGGCCACAAACACACTCTCCATCTTCGTAGCTGATTAAGAATCGTTTAAGAACTGAGAAGTGCTCCTGCTTACAAGGCAGACAAGGCTGAAGGAGGATGACAGTTCTTCCACAAGCCCTCTGAAAGCCATTACATGGTCTCAGGTGAGATTACCACCTCTCCTGGTTTTCAATTTAACTTTTGGTGGCAATGACTGTCCCCTTGGAAGAGGACAAGAGCAATATATGCTGAAGCAGCAGCCTGAAATTACAAGGAAGTAAAAGAAGCCTCCAGTAAGACACACTCCTGACTGTAAAATCCTTTACCTGTAAGCCTCTCACACTGCAAGTTCAGTGCGAGTGTGGGGAGCCATTGGTACAAGCTGGCAGAATTTCATTGTACATGAAGGAAAATATCCTATTGTCTTTAACCACATAATCTTCTTGCATGGTGTGTAATGTTTATAAAGAACATGGGTCACATATGGCTGGCTGTCAGCAAGAAACAGCCAGCTTGAATTAGCATTAAAAAAGCTGAGTACTTAAAAAATAATATAGCTACATGTAACAGAAGTAAATGGTTTCAGATGTGATAAGAGAACAGGCTTTCCTTCCTTCAGACTTGGCCCTATGTTGCCTTCCTGAATTTCTTCTGTCTTGTTAATTTATTTATAAAATACATCCTGGTATTGAAAGAGCAGGACCTAAAGCAGCCAGCTTCTTTACTAGCCTTGTGCTCAATGTTTAACAAATTAACTTAGATCTGTAAACGGAAAATTTTTACAGCTCTTTTTAAGTCACCACATCTGAGGATGTGTTCGGGCTGGGAGCACAGAGAGCTGTTTTGCAAACAATTCATTTTGGAACAACTTTAGAAGCCCTGTTAGTCCCTTACTAGCCTAAGCAGCCCCCATACTGCAGTAGTGTGCTATTAAGAGTGGGAACAAGAGCTGACTATAGATAACGAGGGCTGGCTTTAACTGTGTGGGATACTTGTATGTAGGAAAGAAAGAGTTAGTTCTCAAGGAAAGAAAATGAGGCCAGTAAGAACTGCAGGCTTCCCTCTTTATCTTCTGCTGCTTCCTGGGGGTTAAGGGTGTCAATGAACAATGCTGTATTTTAATACTGACTGCTGATTATTCAAGTGACTATCAAAAAAATTACACTGCTGCAAAGAATATACTGAAGATATAGTGCCCAGAAAATGCCATGCACTTCAATGGGGAGCTTTTGCCAGAGAACAAAAGGCCTGGGGCTGCAAGAAAAGACAGAAGGAAGTGTGGAGCCTGCACTTCCCTGGGGAAAAAAAAAAAATCCATTAATTTATATTGATTATATCCCCAATGTATTTTAAAAGATTTTTTTTCCCTCTTGTTCAAACCTTGCTGCTTCTGAGTCATGGCAAAAAGCGGGCAAAGTGACAAAGAGGAAGGCAATGGTAGCTTTACAAGGAACAGAGGAGAGAAAAATACAGCTTGCCGCCCCTTCTGTTCTCCATCCGCCTCACACTTATCTTGTCGCTACTTGTGGCAGTCAGACACCAGGGACATGTGTGAGTTGAGGATGACAAAGGCAGCTGGAGAGGGGAGGACAGAACGTGTGGGCAGCAGCTGAGAGGTTGCTTTCGTATGGCTGGGGCTGATCTGCCAGTGATGGCCCTAATTCCCAGCTGCCAGGTGAATCCTCTGTGTGCCTCAGGCACCGCCAAAGTGTGGTTACAGTGACTAACACTGTCTTCCCCTTCCCTGTAGTCTGGATCAGGCTGGCAAGGGCAGTGCAGCCAGGGTTCCCATCACTGAAATTCCTACACCCTCCCTGCAGGCAGGCCACAGCCAAGGGCGTGCACAGTTCTGCGAGGTTTGTGGTAGCCCCCTCTCAAGGTCTTACGAAGTGACCTCCCGAAAGGAGTACACCCTACATCTTTCAAGTTGTATCCATGCTCCCTGTTTGCAGTAGCGGCTGGATATGTAGAGGGTGGTTCTGGGCTCTTGGGGCTAGGATCTACTTGCAGAGACAGAAGGAAGAGGGTCTGAGCAATGGGGGCAAGCAGTTTGCTAGTCTCAGAGCTTGTCTTCTACACTTTATCTCACCAAAGCCTACAAAAGAGTAGAGAAGGGCTTTCTGATTTCCACTCTTTTTTTTTGTTTGTTTTTTGATCATTCATTTGTTAGATTTATTGGCTGGAATAAAGAGCCATTATAGTGGAAGTCATGAAAACAATGTTCTGTTGAGATGGCAGCTATGGCATCTAGAGAAATAAATGTAAAAAAGAAAAAAAAAAAAAAAAAAAAAAAAAAAAGAGGAGTTTGCAAGAACCCCTAGAACTAAAAGTCAGTCTGTCAACTGAAGTGAGGAGGTAGCACCACATTGATGGGAGCTGCTGAAAAAGCTGTTCCACACTACTCCCACCTTTTCACAGTTACTCATTCCCCACCCTGTGTCTATCCCCTTCTCCCTGCTGCTTGTAAGAATCTCTGAGGCTGGAACAGGAGCGTGGGTTGGATTTCTGCTGATCTGTTGGACCAAGGTGATCTGCAGAAGTCCTGAGAGAAACGTCTCTGACAGCTTACACTTTTTCTGCTGTTTTACCTCGTGGCCTTTTCTTCCTAATAGGGCAGAAAGGTGAGGAACAGGCACAGTGAGAAGAAGGATCTTGCAGCCTGCCTGGGGCGGTGAGATTGCAGCTGTCCCTTGCCATGTCAGAATGGGCAAGTAGGTGATAGGCCTGATATGCTCTGTTAGTGCTGCTTGGCAGAGGGGTATTATGTTATCTTGAGCCAGGGAATAACCATTTGTTTAATTTTAACATTTCAAAAGTGGACTTTATCTATGTTACGTGTTTGCAGGGATCTAGTGTCTGCTCATGCAGAGCCCTGCCTCCTCCAAATGTGATGATCAGGACACTTTTTTTTGTGTGTGCAGTGTGATGGTAGATGTAGCAGTTGTTACATATTTTCCAATAGAAAATGAGAAAACGTTTTTTGAGGTCATTTGAAACAGAATTCACTAGAATGTGAAATGGGCAATAGTTTAGTCCCATTTTCTATGGCAACTTCAGATGCATGCTCTGTTGAAGAAGTACAAGTTGTCTACCCAGACTCTGTACTGGCTGACCGATGTGCCTGGTCCTGGCTCTTCCCACAGACACAGCCTGTAATGGCTTTGTTATCTGTCTCACCCCCCTCCTCCCCGCCTTTGTCTCTGGTTTCCGCAGGGCCCTGGAAGCCCTCCCAAGCCAGCCGTCTGCTCTGTCCTGCTGCCTCCGCACCCGTCTCACCCGGTTGGGACCGGGGCCTTGGTGCAGGTTTTACCCCGGGGTGTGGTCTTTTCCCCATGGTACTATTTATTGCATTTTCTTTGTTTTCCAGTTCATTATTTATTCAGGCATGCAGTTCACATCCTCCCACAGTGGGGATTAGTGAAGGGTCCAGCTGGGTAAATGGGAGGGCTTTTTTACCCACTTACTTTTTATCTGTGGTGGTTCTTTCATTGGTGAAGTCACTATTTCTGGCACTGCTGTGACTTCCATGCTGCGGTCTCATTCATGCAAACTCCTTGCGCCTCTTCTCCATGTGATAGGCATTGTCCATAGCTTAATGTGTTGTTTTTCAGTCAAGTCCAGCCATGAGTTTCTTGCACTTTTCTGCACCTTTTTCTTTTTTTTCATATTTATTTATACTCTCCTGCATACAGATTCCCCTCAGTTCTGGTCTAGACTGACTGACTTCCTCTTCCTGGCAGGTTCAAATGACTTTCTCAGAAGCACCTCTTAAAACCGAGACTGGTGCCTTGCTACGAGATCTTCCAAAATCTCCCTCTGTTGCCAGAAGCCTCTTTTCTTCAAAAAATCTCTGAGATGTTTTGATCCTTTGTGGCTGTGGCTCTGCTCCTGTCTCTGTATTACTTCTCTCCACACAGCCTTCTTTACCCAGGTTAACTGAGAACTGCAAAAAATGTCAACTTCCTCAGGACTAGCCCTGGCCTAAAAAGAGTTCCCTGCTCAGACAGCTGCTCTGCCTTTGGCAGGCATGTTACTGTCTGCAGTACTTTTAAACATTTCCCAGTTGTATCACACATTCCCAGAGAAATTCCAAAATCCCAGCTCTGACAGTACTTCTCATTTCTTTGTGGCGCTTTTTTTTGTTTGTTTGTTTGTTTGATTTTTTTTTTTTTTCACTTTTTGTCCTATCTGGTTTTAATCCCAGTACTTTATGTTGTCCTAAAATCACCCTGAGCCAACGAGGGGGGCAGGGATTTGCCCCATTCAGTGTCCAAGCGCCAGCAGGCTGGCATGGTGTAATATGAGAACTGGCACAAATGGAAAATCAGTTTCAAAAAAGCTCATGCCAGGACACATAGAAATGTGCTGACTGCAGACAGTGTTGTGTGGATTGCAGAGATAAGCAAATTCTTAGCTATACCATCATTCAGTGCATTACCTGCCCTAAATGCATGTATCTGCTCCTTTACAGATGGACTAGTTCTTAGTGCAGGTCTGTTTCCTGTAATGATCTATGCGTTCACTGTCTTTTGATCTGTCTTTTCCTAGCTAAATCTGTCTCAAATATGCCATGTACCAGAGATATATATGAAAGTTGGGTGACTCTATGAGGGCTCCTCACCAATTAAAAAATATCCCCTGTAGATGAATACAGTCAAGAGCTGTGGTGTGACCTACCAACAGATACATTTCCTGCAGCACATTCACTTATTAAAGCTTCAGATGGTAAGAGACAAATGGCTTTCTGTAGAAATTACACTGCTGCTGAAGAGTCCTTTTTTGGGGGACATTCACCGTTCACCATGAGCAGCCCAAGTGATTGAGGAGGGCTGGAATTCACCTGCAGAAACTAAGAGCAGCTTCACTACAGGTGCAGTTCTGATTTAGAGACAGATATAGTGGTGTCTGTCCCCTGCTCTATGTGGATGGATAACATGGGAGTTTTGGGCCAATGGGGTTGCACAAGTGTGGAGACAGCATGGAGAAATATAGTACTGAGCATTGTCAGTATCTCTTCTTCTTGACTGTAGCTGGACAGGCTGGACCTGTTTACCTTCACACTTAGTGTTTTCTCACTCTGTCACTTCCGCAAGGCATGATGCCGGACTACTTCAGCAGTCCCCAAGCTGGTTCTGTGGAGGATTGTACCTGTACAATGCTAAGCCTCAAGCTTAGCTAGAGACAGCTGAGAGCTCACAGAGCTTGGAGTCTCTGCAGCACCCTGTCTCGCAGGGGAGATGCAAGTCTGCTGTGTCCCACACTCACTGTGCTTCACCTGGGGGGTTTAAAAACTGAGATAATGTCATTGCATGGCAGTGAGACAGTAGACGTTGGTGAACAAGATAAATTTCACCAAATCAGCAGTGATTCGTGTGATCTCCATCTGGCCCAGAGTGGTTCATGATTGGAGCGATTCTCCCCTGACAGCCCTGGAAAGAGGACTAATGCCTACTGCTGATTGCCAGTGTTTTCTGACAGCAAAGTGAATCACTTTTTAAAGACAATGACTTGTTTACTTTTCCTTGAAACTTGAATTGAAGATGTTTCATAATAGAATTTGAGCAAATTTACCAGATGTTTCATCCCACTGTTCTTTTCTGGCAGGCCTACAAGACAGAATGCTGACTAAGGATAATAAGTCAGGCTGTGTAAGAAAGGCTTGGGGAAGGAACACAATACGTATGCCTGAAGCCATAGGAATATCTTGCCCCATCGATCGCTGGGAATTCATGATGTTTCCTGTACTTTTCTTAGAGACTGATCTCAAATACAGGAGGGGAAAGAGGCTCCTGTTATGTTCTTGTAGCTTATGGTGAGGCATAACTTTGTCTAAAAGCACTCCTTGTGCTGGCATTAGACATTGTAGGAACGAAAGTGATGAATATAATTCTACAGTCAGGCAATTACCCATCTAGCAGGGAGAAAACGGGAAATAAGAGTTTAAGGTGCATTCAGAGGCTGGCTGTGACCCAAAAAAATACTGTGCTGCTCTACAAAACAATGTTCTCTTCCTCATCCATCTCCTTTTCTGCTTCTCCCTCCCACCCTTTTGCTTCATGCAGTCTTTCTTAATCTCTTTGCTTCTATGCTGCCCTATCCAGCAGAACTCTGCCAGCTCCTTAGGGATCAGGAAAGAATGCCACCTGTAGAAGACACTCTTCCTTTAGGACCTTGCATTGCGTGTGTTAACCACACAAAACTGTTTTAAAACACAGTTCCACTCCTCTTTGTGTGTCTTTTACAGTATCTGATTCTGTTTGCTAAATTGAAGAACCATCTTTTGAATGTCGGTCTTAATTTCTTGAGCATTACCTTTTTCCACTTTGACACTCTTCGTCTGGTCTACTTCATCTTCTGTTGTCTGGATATCTGCTTTCTTTCTCTATTCTTACTTATGTTTGCTTGTACTGCACTTTTACCAGCTCTCTAGATACCCCTCTCCTTTTCTTTTTCTCCCAACATATCAGGAAAGAGCATCTGAGGTTTCCAAACCACCTTCCAAGGAGAGGAAGTGATAAAGGAAATACTATCCCTGTTTGTCTGACTGCAGCAGGAAAACATGTATCACACTCTTTAGTGAAGCCCACATGAGTTCAGCAGCACTCATGCTACCAATACGCAGTCTGCTAGGGCACAAGTGGCTTTGGGTAACAGTGCAGCACCATGTCTCTCTATCCTTGCTTGGAAAAACTTAATCAATGTGCCCCTGAAATCTCTCTGCTGCTAAAGCCCACGCCTGGCACAAGGCTTGTTTTGCTGCTCCTCCTATGGGGCCATTTTTGATGGTTCTTGCTTGCACCAAGGTGGCAGCGGTACCAGCAACAAGGAGGAGCTCTGAAATCAGGACACTCAAGCTTGGGAAGGTATTTTTTAAGTAGAAGTATGGAGACGCATGGACCCACAAAGTCCAGTTTGCCTTTGAATATGGTTTGTCCATCTGAATAGCAGTGTTAGGTGAAAAGAATGTATGTTAATCACAATCACATTATCTGAGCAAGTTGTATTATTCTGTGTGATGCCTTTATCTGAAGATTGCAAATATTTGGGATTATCTGTCATTTTACCAATATACAGCTGTTTCCATCCTGATAGGTCACAGAAATTTTTCACTTGACAGAGAAGGCGACTGTCTCATTCAGCACGTTAAAAAGGAACAGGGGAGTTGCTAGCCCAGGACTTCTAGAGTAAATTGCTACACTAAGAAGAATGCTGTAAAGCCATTTCACTCCATTTTTAATGCTCTCTCTGAACAGCCTATGCTTGATGAATTGCATGGTGCTCGGGTTATCTGTCTGTACAAGATGAAGAGCTGAGCTAGCTATGCTGGAATTAAACCTGTGTTTCTTATGGCAGCGTTCCCTGGCCTGCACTTGGAACCATGAAACAATCCCTAAACCAGGACTCTGAATGTTAAACAGCATCTTGAGGGTTAAAGAGCTGGAAAAGGAAACATTGACTGCCCTCCAACTCCTCAGGTCTTAAAACCATCAATACTGGAAGCTATTGTGATGTTCAGCCTGTGTCTGCTGAGTGAGTCTGCACAGTTGGCACCACTCCAGCTGCAGCTGCTCTTTAAAGTTGAAAAAAAAAAAAAAAACCTGCTTGGAAAGTTCATTATTATTATTTTCTCAGCTTTGAGAATAGTTACCTCCCCGCCCCCCCACATCCAGTCTTCTAACGCAGTTTCAGTTTAGCTTTTGTCCCACCACTCATACTCTCACTGCAACCTTAAAGGAGCACAATCCAAACCTCAGCAATTTTCAGCAAGGCCACAGAGTGGCTGGAAAGCTTCCCACTGCCTTCTTCAGTGAGCGTTAAAAGGCAGCCTCCAGCACTTCCACTGCGGCTGTAAATAATGTCTGGAAGGGGATGGATAGAGAATGGGGGGGTGCGCATGGCCTGGCTTCAAGATTGTCTTTCATTTCCTTTGTCTCTTTTAAGAGAAATAAGGGCCTAATTTAGTATAACTTGGCACATCATCAGATTGCTGGGCCTTTAGGGGCCTCTTTGGTGCTGTTTCTCCCACCAACAGCACTTCAGGCTCCAGGTGGTTCTTGGTGGAGTCAGGGAGGCCTCTGGGGTGCCTGGAGGGGAGCGCACAAAGTGTTAAATGCAGGAAAAGCATTGGAAACAAGGGCAATTTTCTGTCTTTGATCTTTTGCTTGGCTGATTCTTGGAGAGAGGCTTGTCTGGGGCTATCTCTGCAGAAGAGTTCAGAAGCAGCTGAGCAAGGCACTGCTCAGCCTGGGGGATCAAAGTGCGTCCCTGAGCAAAGCAGCACAATGTCTCCTCTGCTTGGAGCAGGCCTGCAAAATACAAATGCAGTGCTGCTCTCAGCTGGGAAGCCAACAGAGAGGGTGTATTTTCCTCCTTTCCCTCTTTCTGCGAATTTTTCAACAGTTTAAAATGGATTTGGTTGTTAAGCATTGCAAGTTCTGATAGACAGAAATGCAGAACCTGTAGATAGAAGGAAGGCACTGTTATTAGGGTGGGGTTAGTGGCCAGGTAAAGTGGCAAATATTAAGTTATGGGAACCTTACCGCATCATTAGTTTAATTCAACAGAAGGTACCTGGGAGAAGAATTAAATATAGAAGCAAGACATGACAGAACTCAAAGAATGTGCTCTTGTTCAACACAGGCATACAGCATGCACAATTTCATGCAAATCTGACTTCATTTATGTTCTGTTTTGCTTCTTCAGTTAAATATGAAATGAATGAGAACAAGAGCTTTTTTTTTCAGCATCCCATACCTAGTAGATTCATTCTGGGAATGGGGGAAATAGAGTAAATATGATTCTGGATGATGACATCACCAGTGATCCAGAAATATTTGCACTGGTTGACCTGAATAGTCTCTTGAATATAAATGATCCACAGGGGAAAATTTCTATTAAGAGCAAATGCAATAACTAAAAGGATGATATTGCTGAATTGGAAATATGCAGAAGGATTAAAGCTTGCTGAATTTTACACAGGATTAAGTGATTTGACACATGGAGAAAATCACTTCAATAATATTTTTTAATTTTATTTTTTGTAAGTCTTTTCTGGAAATGTAGTCACTGTTTTTCAGAGAGTAATGACGGAGTTTAACTATGCATAACAAGTTACAGCTGTAATCTAGAATGATAAAATGTATTCATGTGTCAAAGCAGTGATCCAGAATTTCACCATAGACAGAAAATGAAACAAAATTCAGATGTGTGTGTTAAAGTGGGCATGGTACAGTATGCTTCTGTCTGTAGGACACCTGTAAAATGGCTGTTTGCTTGCTGGGTTATCACACAGTGCTTCCTCCTTCTCGTTGACCCTTGTTTACCAATGAAGAACTAAAACCACAGGAGGGCAGAGGGCTTTGCTAAGGCCATGCAGAAGGTACCTAAATTTCTTGGTCATCTTTTCTTTACTGGTTCTCTAGGCTATTCCTGTCTGCGATGACCCTGTTGGGAAGTGGGCTTTGGAGATGTCACTGCTCTTCTCTAGCAGGTCTGTCTTGAGTGCTCTTCTAGAAGTCAGCCAGCCTGGGCCTTCACAAGGGCTTACAAGTGTGGGTGTTTTAAAAGTTAGTAAGCTGAGCCAGGTGGATCAGCAAGGGCTCATCTGTCTGCTCACAAATTTTCAGGCTTGTCGTTTGAGCAGTGCCTCACATTTCTTATCAGGTTAAGCGTAACTTGCTGTGATTGCAATGTATTGAAGGTTACAGCAGAGATATCACTGCTAGATCTGTTTTTCAACCTCCCAGGGCACAATTTGCCACTGAAATTTTCCATGCATGGTCTCCACCAAATGCCAGGTACTTTTTCATTAGTCCCTTCCTGTTCTTCGTTGAAGACAAATGATCAAATCTTTGCTCATTTAACTCACTGGGGAGAGGAGTACATCTTCTTATCTTCCTTTGTGTTGTATTACAGTGTTTGCTTTCAGTAACAACTTGTTAATTAATGGACAGTTAGTTGTATCTTCTGAGATATAAGCTGTATGAAATAATATTTAGCACATATGCTTAATTTATATCTTTTCATGTGGCACTTGAAGTTTTGCAGCTAGCCTGTGATCTCTGGTTTTGCCGCAGCTGTGAGGTGGTAGACCCTAGCTGAACCTTCAGGTAAAGGTTTACTTCCTGCTAGCGTGAAAGGTTCCTCTGAAACACGTGACCTGCCTATTTTGCATGGATTTGAGAATTAACAATGTCATTATTTAAATTGACAGAGAGTTAAAAATGCTTCTTGACAAAACAACTGCTATTCATGTGATTAGCCAAACCGCTAATTGGGGAGTGGTGAACAGCAGCCAAACAAAAGCTCTTTGACTCCAGCCCTGCAGTTAGTGCCAAAATATTGACAGACAATCTACAACTTTTATTCATTCCATGCAGGACTGTAGCTGAATGAAGAAAGGCTCTGATCCAGCACTGCCCACTGTCTCCTGTGAGGTCACTGCAGTGGTGCAAAATAGCGTGAGCAAAGCTGCCTTTCTGCCATGCTGGTTGGGCTGCCTGGCAGGGCTGCACCTTGGGGCTCTCCTTTTGGTGACCTTGGTTGTACAGAGCTTCTTCCTCTTCAGTGGAAGGAAGTGTGCGTACTTGGTAATGCACACAGTGGTGAGTGGGGACTTGATTTGGGCTTGATTCTGTGGCCGGCTGGCTTTAATAACACCTGGGGGACTGATCCTGAAAATTGCTATAGGACAGAGGTAGTGCATGGTGCTATGGATGTTGTAGGATAAGGCAGTAGTGCTCTTCTGTGTCACTTTGTGACCCTTACATCATTAACCTCCAAGCAGGACCTGAAACTGTTACTTTTTACCAACAGTTGGTGTAATTGCGTATTACATCCCCACAGCACTTGAGCTGAGGGGGATTGTGTAGGGTTTTTATGCTGAGGAATTGTTTTGTGGTTGTTGCTGTTGTCACCTGTGCTGAGATTTGTTTTTAATGTTGGAAATATGTGTGGTAAGGATGATGGGGACTGCTTCTGGAGAAGTCTTTGCAGTCTTGCCCTGGATAGTATCCCACAAAGATGAATTTTAGCATTGTAGCAGAAGGAAAGTGGGACCCGGCTGAAAGAACATAGCTGGTGATTGCAGTTCTCACATTGCAAAGATGTTCTTGAGCAATTCTGCTGCTATGTTGAACAGCATCAGGAATGGTCAACAAATGGCCTTGACCTGTGGTCCCAATGCCTGCTGTATGCCTTGAATAATTGTAACTGAAACTAAGAGTACTTGAATTTGAGTTAGAAATGAACTATAAACCGTAGTACTGAGACTAGAGTAGGAACAGTTTACCTGGAAGGTGAACCAAACACTGGTTGCACAGCTGGACCCAAGATGAGTGCTCATAAGTTAAAGTAACCATATGGAAGATAGTTGTGCCATTTGGGGGTGTTGCAGCCCTGCAGAAGATGCCCACAGACTTTGCCCAGGATTTATACTCCAGCAGAGGGTGAAGTTTCAAACAGTGGCTTCTTTGCTGTTATTCACTGTGGTAGTTTGGAGTTTGTTCTGAAATTCTCAGCTCTTTTCTGAATTTTTGAACACTGTGTCTACATGGGCTTCTTGGGATGACACAGACACAATTTATGAATAATTTATGGAATTTCAGAAATTCTGATTTTCCTGTCTGGGGAAATGGGCTAACCATAGTTTGCTCCGTTTAAAAGCAGAAAAGTTGTGTTTATTGTAAAGCCGCAAACAGCATTTGAATACTCATGTGCTCTGCTACCTCTGATCTCCTTCTCCCTGTCAGCAAGCAAGATCATTCAGTGGTTTGCTCGGTAAGAAAGTGATTCTACATTATTTCCTGCGGAGGTTTCTGTTGAAGTGGGCTGGCTGTAAAGAAGCAGCTACTCCTTTACATTCTGTAACCATACCATTTTCTCTATCAGCATGGAACATTTGACTCATGTGCCCTAGAAAATAACTCCTCACTCTCACTATGTGCACATATACTGAGCTGAGATCTAAACCTGACCTGCACTCCTGGGATGCAAACTCATGATCAAAATCACTGGATGCAGGAGGTCAGTGTTCCAGTGTCCTGAGTCTCCGGAGTGAGAGTCCACTATTTAAGAAGTAGTGCTGTGAATTCAAAACAGGCTAATGCTTTCTAAGGCCTGGTGAAGGTACAAAAACACAGGAGGAAATAGTGTGGCTGCCTTACATAAAAGCTGATTATAGAGCTCAATCCTTTTTCTATTAAAGTCAATAAGTGGATCATGCTTCTGAATTTTGCCCAATCTGGTATGGGGTCTTTTACTGGGGGGTAAATGTTTTCTGTATGAAAAACTGAGACACCACTTTGTTTCCACTGCAAGCACAGACTGTTGCGGTAATGCAATGCAAGTATGCTCTTCAGAGCATTTATTTTGCAAACAATCCAAAAACAGTGTTTCTGTCTACAGTCTTTTCTCTCACATAGCACCTTTAATTAATACTGAGTTCTGGGCCTTAGAAAGCAGAAGGCTAACCTTGAAGGGGGTTTTACACTCCCTGCAGTCCAGGGACTGAGCTTTCATTACAGCTAACAGGAGGCAAGGTAACTAATATTTTAAACTAGATCTGGAGCTGTGAACGTATAGCAGAGTTCTGAGTGATTTAATTTTCTTAATTTGATACTCTCAGAATGTGTATAATCAAGAGGCGCTTGGTGGGAAAGCTTGGAAATAGGCTCGCCTCCTACTGTAATTATCAGAAAGACTTCTGATATGTCTGCATGCACAAACTGGATATTTGTAAGCACACATGCATCCACCAAGCACAAGCCTCTTGAGAGTTTTGGTTGCTTCTATTGGAAACTTTGTGCTTTATGATCCTTGCTCTGAATTTCTTATTTGTATTCCCTGCTACCCATACTGGAAACTGTGTTGCAGAACCGGGCTAATGAAGGAAAAGTGTTTGCTAATAGTTGTTCTTCAGTAGAAGATTGTGATGGGATTCAGAGAATGCTGCTTCTGAAGCCCATTTCTGACAGTGTTTTGCTCTCATGTAGCAGCCACAGTGAGCTCCCCTCATCCAGGCTGTCCTGGCTTGTGAATAACTCTTCTCATTCTCCTGTAGCTGTGTCTGCCCACGGATTTGCTAAGTGCTGAGAAGCATATACTGAAAGTACTCTGGAGAGTTGTTAGCCATGTGGCTGCTTCATTAATTTTCATGGTAGCCCAGTGTACCTCTGTATGGTGATGTGGAAAAAAAGTGCTCTCCCAGTTTTAAATCAGGGATCATAAAGACCTAAAGTCACTTTTCCATAAAAGAGGGAGGAACAAATGATTCCTTGGTTCATTTTGCCTGTGTTTTGCAGTGTGCAAAGGCAGGGAGGTTTATGAGTTTGTTTGTTAAGTCACTTGCTTATTGCTGCAAAACATATTTTATAGATATTTCACAATCCCTTTGGGCATTCTCAGAGACAGAAATTAATATGACAATGTGACCAAGTAAGGAAAGTGCTCATTCTGAAGTTTCTTGCCATAGGAATTAATGAAGTATTCTAAGGAATGAATTGCAAAGGTATTAATTTGCTGGTCATCTTCGCTGTTAACCAGAGAGTGACAGACAGATGTCCTGTACACTAAGCACAAATCAATGAGGAGAGTTGGAGAGCAGCTGAAGCCAAACTGGTCAGCCAGCACCTTTTTTTTATTTTCTGCTCTGTTCCCCTTGCTTGTGGAAGGATTCTCTTAGGCATCGACATATTACATGTCTGCTTCGCAATGCTTGTAAGTCCAGAGGAACTGTGTACCCATGGCTCAAGGTCCTGTGCACACGCGCACTGTAATAGCTCTGCCCTAGGTGCCGCTTAAAATGTCAAGTGTTACCTTCAGAAGATTGTTTCCCTCCCACGCAGAGTCCCAGCTTTACCAAGGTTGGATCTTCTTCAAAGAGAGCAGCCTTCATACTCCTAACAGGCTTTTGTCCATATGGTTTCTCCTTTTTGCCACCCCCCACCCTCTGTTTTAGCGTTCGCTTATGCTCCTGTCTGCTCTGCAGCTTGCTTGGATGCATTGCTGACTTGGGAGCTCAAGACCAAAGATGCTTTCAAGCCTTCTGTCCTTGCACATAGCTGAATATGTTCAAAGAACACTAAATATGACTCTCTGGCTGAGAGTGTTGCATGGGATGGGCGGAGGGCTGTACCTAAGCCACTTTCAAGTCTCTCACAGCTTCCTGTCCTCACTGGCCAAGGAAGCCCTACACCCTTTTCCTGGTGGTAAAAGAAGAGTTTAGAGACTTGCTGCTGTGATTTCCTTCCTACCATTAAACAAATCCACCTCTACAGATCAAATATAATATTCTTCTGTGGCTAGTCAGCTCTCCTGATTGTGCTCTTTGCTGGTCTGGTAGTTATTTTCTTTGCTTCGGCGGAGGTCTGCTCTCAGTACACCCAGAGCCAATGCTCCTGACAGGCAGCACAATCCTGGAGCGCCTTGGCAGGCTGCCTGCGTCTGTCCTGCGGGCCCTGGGGGAACTCTCACACGTTCTGCCGCTTACTTTCCTCTTTCCTAGAGATCTAACACAGTTTTGCAAGTAGTCACTTGGAGCCATATTTCCCTTTGCTCTGGAATATTTCTTTATTTATTTTTAGTAAACGTTTGTCAGTGTTTCTAACATTGTGCCTCCAGCAACGTGGCCTGGACTGAAGCCACGCAGCAGTCTGACAACCTGTTAGGCGAGTCTCCTATCAATTAGGCTGCAGCTGTCATTGGATCTATTCTCAGCCTCCTTGGTACGTGTTTGCAAATAACAGGGGCTGCTGTTTTGCAGCTCTCGATTTTTTTTTTTTTTCATAGCCAGTCAAGAACATTTTGTCCCTAGAATTCCTCCTGTCTCCTTTGTTTTTGCTTTCTAATAATCTCTACTTTATTCTCCTAAGAATATATGCTTATCGAGGATATTCTTTTGCTTTTCTCTAAAGTGTTTGTTCTCTCTCTTATTTAATGCACCATACCAGGAAAACCTCCCCCAAGGAGACAAAAAAAGGAACCTCTCACTTATGGTTATACCTTGATCCTTTAAATGTTTCAGGCTTTCTCCAAAGCACCCAAACTGCTTCTTACATGTAGGGACCTACAGTTTTTAAAGCCTGTCATGCATGGAAGATCTCCGTGGGGGCTGCCTTGTTTCTGCTGATGTTTGAGCTCTGAGGTGATTGTGTGTTTTATTATCAGGTTTGCTACAGCTGGAAAGAGAGTCCCTGACAATGTACAATCTATTAGAAATCCCCCTTCTACCTTCTACCATTTGCAGTTTTCTCTTCTCCTATAAAAATAATGAAAATTGCTCTATGACTTTTTTTCCCAGATGTTGCACGCTGCGTGGTGGTACTTGATGCTAATATTTCGTTCACTAATCTGTAAAGCACAGCCTGGTTTGTATTAGCCAGACTGAACAACCACTCTCAGGCATACTATTTCCTTGGTTTGCATCTATAAGAAAGGAGAAATCAGAACTGGGACATCCAAGCAAAACAGGAGCACCGATGGCATTTCTTCCTTGGATTGACACCTAGATAGATTTTGATATTGTGCTGTCATTTCTTTCATAAGCCAGGCTCAGGCTTTGCACAAAAACAGTGGAAACTGTTCCAGTTTTCTGTGAATCTGTAGGTCCTAGCAGTGGGTCTCCAGCCAGCTTGCAGCTTTGGAGGCAGAACCAGTCCATCACAGACAGATTGAAGCAGTTAACTTTAGATCAACTCATGTTGAATTGGCAGAAGTCCCTACATTTGCCTGGTGGTAGAGTAAGGACAGGGCTTTTCTTCTGTCCTCACTAAACAGCACACAATGCTGCAAGACAGTTCCCCTGCAACATCACTCAGTGTTTGCTCTGCAAGAAGCACACCTAAGCACCACAGCTCTGCTGGCAGACAGAGACATCTTGAAATTTTGCATTAAAAACTTCCCAGACTAGCTGTGTGGCCCTGCATAGCTCTGAGGCACTGTTATCTTTTACGCAGCGCTGTCTATCTACACTGTATTTTCTGAAGTATAGTAAACCCACGCCAGGAATGTGCCACTGGGACCCCGGCACTGGGAATTTTGGTGTTGCGGCACCGAGGTATGGGGCAGCTATTGCACTGAGGGGGTCTGCAGGGCTGTGAGCACCTGTTGGGCATATGAGCTAAGTTAGGGCAGCTGGCACAATGGGCAGTCCTAAGCAGGACGTTGCTGCTTTGCCTAGTGGTGCTTTAGCACCTTGGAAAGACCTGGGTGCTGCTATGGACCTCTTGCTAGGTGTCTCTCACCATCTTTCCTTGCCAAGGAAAAGGTGGCTCTAAATCCCTTAGGATGCTGCCACTCAGAGTAGCCTGTTAGCTCTGATGGCATTTCAGGTGTTTGTGAAATACTTGTTGGAGCTACATTCGGTCGAGCTGTGCTGCAGATCTTTGAGCAGTCTCAGGCTGAGACATTCAAAGTTTTTTTCATGTACTTAATGAAAAACATATTTCACATGTATATAGCATCCTAAACTGATCCTGCTCAGCCACTGAGCTTTCAACTCTTTGAAAGTATAGACATGGAACAAAATGCCGTCCTGTAGACAAAGCTTAGCTGGCAAGAAGATGTAGTTTATGCAGTATTTATGTTCCCCCAGTAAACAAAGACAAGTAAAATGCTTTACTTGTTAACATCAGTTCAAAAGAAAAGCAAATGACAGCATTTGCTGTAATCATGGTCGATGTTCTGAAGGTGTCTGTGTGTTTCACCTTTATTTTAAGCTCTTGCTTATAATTTCCTTCTATGCTTAATAGCGTGTTACTGTTTCTGAGAATGTGGGATGCGACTTTGTTTCAAGACTGTATTTAAACAAAAAAATTCTCTCTGGATTTTATAGAGGTAACATGAAGTGCAGCAGCGGGATGGATAAATAGGCAGGAGGGCCCTGAGCTGACCGGTTTGGTGTTCATTCCCTCGTCAGCTGCCGTTGGAACAGCGTTCAGATTTATGTGATTACTCTTTGCAGTGGCTGCAAGTTCATAGACCAACTGTGCACTTGTATCAAAGCCACCAGAATGATTTTAGTCCAGGGTTCCTAACAGAATTATTCCCATAAAATGCATTTGAAATTCTATATTGTCCATTTCTATTTCAGGAAGCTTTGGAAACAGCCAGGATCTTCAACTGCACCCTCTCCAAAAGATACAAGATCCTTTTAACATTTAATGATGGCTGTGTAGGTGCTTAAAAATAACTCAGAAGCACAAAGCACATTAGTGTGTTCCCTGCTGGTCAAAGGACTGTGCTAACAGTTAAATTTTGGATTCTATTTGCATTTTTGGTCATTTCTTGATTCAAGACCTGAGACGAATTGCCCAGTTCTCCATGACAAATGAGCTTAATACTCTTCTGTTGTCCATATTTACGTTATTTCATTTAGGAGGTGATTGATTGAATCGGAATTCTTCTCTGAGGAAAGAACCCTAAAACTTTGTGCTGGTCAGGCAGTATAAAATACATACTTTTATATTAGTGCACATAGTGTTACCCACTGTATCATTTACTGGGTATCAAGTCCATTTCAGATGCTAAAGGTTCCTATCTAATGATGATACATATTCTTTCAGGAGGGATTATGCTTATGTATATATTTGTACAATATTCAACATAATAACAAGCTAATTTTGACTGTGTCATTTGTACTTTGCTACAATTTATACAATACAGGTAATCAATTAGTTTGATTCTTCTGCATGCTGCTAAATGGCACATGAACAGCTCCTAATGGGCAGCAGTAAACAGACATTTGTATGTACACAGGTACCCTGTGCAGTGAAAGAGGTATGCAGGAGGCAAGGCACTGAACAGAACAGCCCTGCATAAAACCAGGCACTCATTTAAAGGAAGAAAAATGTCACTGAAAGCTGCACGATTATAAGCATTACTATGCATGAGGGGTAGTCAAGGAAGATGTTACAAGAGGAAGGGAGACATTATTCAAGTGTCTGAGAAGACAGACCATCAGCAGCAGTGGAGATAGAAAAGGCTTCCAAAGGAACAGCACAGCATTTAAACATTAAATTATAAGGGCACTGAAGCTTTAAAAGGTATATTGGAGTTTCTGAATTATTTATTATTTGAGACTGCCTTTCCTCCAAATATTGGACTTTTTTTCCATTCATACAGAACAGAAAAGTCCTTCCCATGCTTCTCCACTTTCCAAGGCTTTCTGGGACACTGAGCCAGCTCTAAATTTTGAGATATGATTTACTCTAAACAGACACTGATTACCTGCAATGCTGCAGAGGGCTGAAGCTGTGCTTGTTAGAAAGGTTGGAGAAGTGAGAAGAGTTTGGCTGTCATTCTTCTGGGGCTTGGAAAAGTTGGGCTCAGAATTTGTTATTATTATGTATTTGTATTGCATCCATACCTACGAGCTCCATGCCCTAACAGGATTTCACAGTGCTAGGTGCTGTCCTTTCTCCAACACAATTTAAGGCCTTGTGGACATTTTTTTCCACCCTAGTTATTCAGGCAAGGCTGCACTGACAGTGCAGTCACTCTGCAGAAGCTTACACTAGGAAAAAACCTGCAAAAATATAGCTTGTATCAGTTGCCTGAGCAAAAGAAGCTGTATTGGCAAAAAGAAACTTTTTTTTCCCTTTTGCTCATATTACAGCTGTGTCTACATTAGGGCTTTTGCTGGCATAGCTGAAAAAAAAATCACACTCCTAGCTGACAGGGATATGCTGTCAATTTTTGAAATAGATGAGTCTGAGGTATTTCCACATGATGGATCCGCGTGTGTTTGTTTGTGTGGGGAAGGAGGAGGGGGGAATATGTTTTAAAATAAAAGTTTCTGAAATTGGTTTGCAGAGATACCCTTAAAATGGCAAGCACTGCCCTGACAATAGCTTCCTGCCTTCTGGCTCTCCTGCCTCTCACAAGGCTCCTAGACCCCAGCTCTGTATGCCCCTTGCCTCCCTCTCTGTCTGCCCCAGGTCCCGGCATGTCCAGCTTGGGATTCTTGCTCGTCTTCTCTTCTCCTGCCTGGGTTCTGCCCTGGCAGCATCCCACCTCTGTGTGTGCCTCTGCCTCCTCTCCAAACTCCTGCACTGCAGCTCCTGGTCCATCCCCTCTGTCACCAAGGGCTGGCTCCCCTCACTGCAGTGTGGGTTTCTTTCCCTCCCCTTCAACTGCTGACCCTGAGGCCTCTGCTGAGAGCGAGGGCTCAAGGTCTGCATGCAAACAGCAGTTCTTCATAAGCTCTGTGCCACTGCAAAATATTTTATTTCCTGTGGCCAAGCTGCATGTCAAGTCAGAGAGCAGAGGGATTTCTGTTTCAAACAGGGAGCCAGAGCCTTTCCAGAACATCTGGAAAATGTTTGTAGTAGGAGACAGAGCTGTGATAAGATCACAGGACTAGACATGAAGGGTCGCTTCTGCTGCTGCCTGTTCTGACAAGAGAGTTACTGATGTTCACCTCGTTCCCTCCGCTCAGGTTGGCTGTGGAGCCCAAACACCATGGAAAGACATCTCACATGCACTAGCTGCTGCAGAAGACACTGATTCCAGAGCTACTGAGAGCCTTCCGAGTTGCCTTTGGGCAGGGCAGGGCCCGCGCTGCTTTGGTGCCTCAGATTCTTCAGCTACAAAATGAAACTTCTCCATCATGAGGCACAAACTTTAATTTGATCAAACTGGAAAGAAGGTGAGGTCCTGTGGTGACTGGGTCTACTGCAGTGCAAGGAGTAGGGACAAGCTGGTCCTGGGATGACTCACACTCCTCTAGAAGTACAGCTGCATGGAATTTGGCTGCTAAATAACCTGCATACAGTGTGAGGCAGCGAGGTGTCAGAGGCAGGCAGGCTCCTGAGCAGGCAGGAGAACGTTTCCTTGAATCACCCTTGTGTCTGTGTACAGCCAGCACCTGAGCCCTTACTGATGGTTGTTGTATGTAACCCAGAGGTTATACATCTGGTAATGAGGATCTATAGCAATTTTGGAAAAGTACAGAGGACTTTTTTTTATTTTTTTATTTTTCTGAATATGACAGGTTAAGCATTTAAATAGCACTTAACCAAGTAACCCACAACACATTGGTATCAATTATTTGTTCAGAGTTTCAACTGACATTTAGTAAGTATGTTAATTGATACTGCACTAACTTACTGTAGGTATCTTCCTAAGTGCCAATTATCTGCCTCAACATTCCCCACAATTGAAGTTTGTTAGTAAGAAGCTAATTACACTAGTTTATTGCTGATGGAATTACATGAAGAGCAGAATTCGCTCTTACATACTTATTAGACCTCAATATGTGATCCTTAGCAGTCTGTTGCTATTCAATTAACAAGTAATAACTTCCTTAATGAATGTAATTGAAATGCTTATTTCAGTCAGGCACCTAATATAAAGCGCTTTACTTTGAGCACTTTTCTGCATGCTAGTCTTGTTTACTTAACAGGAACAAAATGGGGCCACTGAGGAAGCTCTGAGGCTGTGATGAGAACCCAGCCGCTGATGGTAAATCCCTGCCTAACAGGGACGGACGTTGTTTGCCAGGTGACTTCAGTTCTGCAGAAATGTCATGGGAATAAACTCCTCTCTGAGGATTTAAATCCATGGAGGGGGTTTGCAGCATGAAATTCTTCTCGAGCGTTGGCTCTGCCTGCTGCGACGGCTGTAAAACCACTTGCTGCTCCACCGGGAGCACGCAGCTGAGCTGCTGTGTGTGCTCCATCAGTAAGTGCTTGTTACAGTTCAGCTCTTAAAAACTCGCTCCTCTTCGCTGTGAGTCTGTACGTTTGGCTTTAGAGATTGGTGGAAATATGGTGATGGCTATGTGTAATGATCTAAAGCTATCAGTATAACTACGGCAAAAAAAGAAAAGAAGCTAGAACTGTTTTATACTGTTCCAGATAAGTCTGTGAGACTGGCACTGAATCACTTTAAATTTCGTCTTTGCTCACAAGCACAACCTGCCCCGAGTGACCTCTCCGGGGCCAACAAGCTCTGTGGAGACACCTTCCTGGTGAGAGTGGCCAAGGGCTGTGGGCTGTGTGTGGGCTGTGCTTGCTGCAGCTGGTGAGCTGTAAGCCTGGGAGTCTGCTCAGTGAGGCAGAGGCAGATTCTGAACTGGGATTTTATAGGCTAGGAAATGATAACCTGCTTTGTCCATTTATGGGATGGGAAGACCCAGCAATGATTGATTTCTGCAGCTATTTTTGGTTTCAGGATTAAAACTCTGGTTTCTTCTGTAATGAGGATTAAACAGACATGACTTATATTTATGGCGAAACGCCAGGAAATCTTCTCAAGCAACACTAACAGGTTATTCCATTTGGCAACATCAGTGTATGGGCAGTAACCTTTCCTCAAGAATTTTTAGCAGATAGATTTAGTGTCAAAAAAAAACCCAAACAAAACCAACAACCACAAAAAAAAAAAAAAAACACACAAAAAAACAACATAAAATGATGTAATAGCTTCTCCAGTCGATCATGTTTGTTACCAACTTTTTAATGTATGCCTTCTACTCCCTGAATTGAAAGACCTTATTGATCTCTTTGCAGCTGAACTGATTATTGGGTTAAGATAGAGACTTCCTGAAAGAAGCCAAGAGAAATCATTCATTTAACATATTCTGATTTTTGTAAACTTCCATTTAACCTCCAGGGTTAATTAAAAAAATATATATTGCTGGTTGGCTTGCATAAATTTATTAAATCAGACAGAAACCGAGTTCAGGCTGGTGCATTTAATGTCAACTTTTGTAATATTCTTGTGGAAAAAATCCACATAGACTTACTAATATTCCAGCATTGCTTTATTTTTAAACAACAGCCATAACAGCAAAGCAATCCAAATAGGAAAATAAACCCCCAAATGAAAACACATTCTGCAAATTTGGGTAGTTCACAAATGCTTACGTTAGCTATCGTGGACCTCACAGGTCTGTGGCTATTGGTTGAAGTCCTGCCTTCGTCACAAGGTTTTAGCTCTTTGGTGTCTGCAGCTTCTTCAGGGTGGAATTAGGGGCATGCCTTCCAGAGGTGCCACAGTTCTTCCCTGTGCCTACACATCGTAACTGGTGTCTTTGTTAACGTCTGAACAGGATTAAACACACCTAACAGCTGAGGGGATTTTCAAAGGCATGAGTGGTATTCAGACATGCATCTCGTCTGGTTTCTACTAGTTTTCCAGACTTGCTTTCGTATTCCTGGTTCAGTGTGGGTCTTTCTCCCCAATGCTCTGCCTGACCCTATTATGGCTGAGCTGGTTATGGGTGTTTGATGGGTGTCTGGGGGAAAGTTCAGTTACAAATGTGATGAGATGAAGGAGCCAATGCTAGATAGGAAAGAGCTTGTAGACTTCCCTGGGGACGGTACTAGTTTGTCATTCATGAGGTGACACAAGGAAGATGTGGGGTGACTGCCTGGAGCAGGACTCCTCTGGCCCTGGCTTGACCTTGGAAGTGAAGCAGAGGAGTGGGACTGGAATATCCCAGGAAGCAGCAGAGAGAGGAGAAGGCTTCATTGGCAGGAGTTTATGAAAAACAAATGAGCAGTAAAACACCAAAGTGAGGTTTCAAGAGAGGTTAGTTATGATCCTGGGCAGGACAAGTGAAACTGTTTTAGAGAGCACAAGGTGGACTATAAAAATTGCTGTACTGGATTTAGATAGAAACTGCTGACATTGTTAACTGTGTGGCATTTGTGCAAGATTTTGTCAGAAGCCAACATCATAAAGCTGTCCATTCTGCCAACCGGTTTCAGGGCAGATATTTACTTCCCCCTCATCAAACTGAGATGACAGATTTCTAAGCAGTTTTATTCAGAAATGTGACCAAAAGTATATTTTTGGCAATTGTTCTTGCTTTGTGTCCTATGTGATACTTTGTGTCTCCTGGCCTGGAATACCTTATGCAGTTAGAGTCTTTTGTGGGACATCCCCTCCCTGGGAGTATGGGGAGAAATTCCAGCTGCAGTGTTGTTCCTGTGGAGGAGAATATCCAGTCTTTTACCAAGCTGTGCAGTTTAACTGAAGCAGCAGGAACTAGCAGGGAATGCTTGTAATGTGGAATGCATCATGTATAGTAAAATGTCATTTTCAAGTGCTTTCTGAACTACCCACCCTAGTAATGAAGCAGCTCTGAAACACCATGTGACTTTCTCACAGCATGTTGCAGTCCCCATCACCTTGCCTTTGATGGTGATGTCACTTCAGACGAAAGACTCGCGTGGAGAGCGGTACACCGTGCATTAGGATCAGCCGATATCCTCCAGGATCTGAACAATGAAGGGCTGCTTGAGATGTGCGCTCTATGCATGTCAAAGAGATGTGAGTGCTGCAATAAAAATAGTAGCTGGCTATGCAAACTCATCTTAGTCTAGGGAGAAGGAAGACTTTACCTAAGGTGAAGTGTGAGAAGACCTGCTTAACCTGAAAGCTCTCCTAGGAAGGATTTGAAGGATGAGTAATCATTTTTACTGTCTTTTAGAAAGTTCTCAGTTCAGCTCAGTGATTTCCTGAATGCTTTGTAGGTTTTGGTATTTCAATACTCCTTACCTGGGCTGCCACCAGTGGAAGTGAAAATCCCACAAAATGCCCTCTTGTGCCTCCATGATCATGAGCTGCTCCCCAAGGCTGGTGTCAGTGTGCTCAGGGGGTGCTCTTCTGTGGCTTGCCTCCTGTGCTGGGGAGCTTGGTGTCCAGAGCCTGCCATCATGGTTCAGTGTAATGTGTGATGGACTTTCCAAGCAAACCTAGAGCCAGGCAAACTTCCAGCCACACACTGTGGCCAAGGATGGCGAGAGGACTCTGCACGCAAAAAGTCAGCTGGCCTAAGCCAGCCTGCTCAGCTCTCATTGAAGGACGTGCTTGAACCCCCTCTGAAAAGCAGGAAAAGCAGGCTGTTCCCACTCGGGCATTTTTCTTACTCTAAAGCCAGCGCACAAGGCCAGAGGTGATTATGGGGCTCTGTCATAGAATCACAGAATCGTAGGGATTGGAAGGGACCTCGAGAGATCATCTAGTCCAACCCCCCTGCTAAAGAGGGTCCTGTCCTGTTACAGAAAATGCCTTCCTGCATATGTGCATCCAATTTTGCCATGGCCTTGCTCACAGCTTAGCATTTGCTTCCTAGGAACGTCTAAGTGATTGAGGGTGAGGGCCTGGCCCCATGCAGCTCTGCCATCACATTCAATGGAGTCAGTATTTCACCCCTGCTAACAGTGACAGAGACTGACTGTCCGAGTTGCACGCACAGGCTTTCACAGAAATCAATTCTCACACACGGCATTGATATTGGAAGTGCTTCTCGCTCACCTAATCGCTGGCCAGGCACAATAACCTGTGACTAATAGCCATTCATGGCTATATAGCACAGCCTGATTATAAAAATTTGTCATTAGTCCATAACAAAAAAAAATCTCAAGCTGTTAATTGACCAGTATGTATTCCAGAGGAAATCAGAGTAATCACATGGATATTCATGGCACAGAAAGGGAAGGTATGGCTAGCATGTGCATTGCTTTTATGATTCATCTGCTCTGGTCTACTTTTGATTATTTTTTTCCTCATGTGGGACCAGTATTGTAAATCAAAGATTTGAGAAATAAGGCTGTGCTTAAAGTGACCCTCATTAAAAGCCAATTGCCACCTTTCATCTCTTACCAGGCAGCCGTCCATTTTTCTGCAGGAATAGACACATGCTAGCGGCTGTCATACAGCTACAGAAGCAAGCCAGCTAGCTCATGGTCTGCCTTTGCCAATGGCAAGGTCAGCTACTGGAAAAAGTTACAAAACAGCTTTTACAGCCAGGTATGATCCTACAGGCAAGCCTTTATTGAGAACTGGCATTCTTTGCTCATTTTCTTTCAAGTCAGTGAGACTCTTTCCCTGGAAAAAGAGCTTGTGACTCGCAAAACAAGGAGAGCAAGATGTGCACGGGTTGGATTTTTTTTTTGTTGGATTTTTTTTTTTTTCTGCTATTCAAGTTTTCCTGTAGTAAGTTTTTTTTTGTTTTGTTTTGTTTTTTTTTCCTTGATAGATGGGACTGTTCATGACAATGGCCAGGACAGCTTGTCCACATGGTGGAATTCCTTCTAATTTAATTCCCATGAAGTATTACAGCAGCTCAAGCCACGCAGGAGCTATCATCGGCTGAGTGAAGGACAGAGGCACCTGTCTGGCAGAGAGATCTCAGCATCCCTGCTGGAGCCCAAGGAATTCTCAAACATTACCTAAGTAAGTGTGAGCACCCTCTGGCACCTCTACCCTGGTCAGATATTCGCTGTAGGATACACGCTTGGATTTAGTTACGATTTCAACAAGCGGAGGTCAGCATAGTTGTTGGTGACTGTAGGAAGAAAACAAGAAAGCAGAGCATAAATCAGGTCATTGGATGAATTCAGAATGCACTAATAAAATCAGAGCTTCCAATAAATTCCATTTCAGGCAGAGCAGAAACGTTTTCTTTGTTGAGAGTTCAGGATAGATGATAATTTCAGATGTGTGTCTGGCCAGTGCAACGCGTCTACAAAACATTTGCAGGCAAACAGCAGTGGCTGGTACAGTCAGGCCCTCACTCCAGCTGCATTTTAGAATGATGGAATAAAAATATGAGCTTCTCTACTTCTCTGAGCAGAACCTAATTAAACTTTTTTTTTTTTTTTCTTTTTTTTCTTCTCTCCCAAATCCTTTGGTTTCTTGCTCTTTCAGTCTGTGCTACAATGACATTTGAACAACAAATGCAGCCTTGGTAGTTGGGTCTCTTGGTACTACTTTTTATATGAAAAGCCTGCACTTCCCAGCTCAAGCCCAGATGCTGCATTTATGAGGGTATTTTGTCCTGATCAATTTTTAAAAAAGATTTTTCCACCCCATGAAATTAATAGGTACCTGGGGAGGTACCAGCTCCTCCTTGCTTCTGCAAATACTAACCTTTCTCAGATGGGAAGAGCCTTCTCCCTCCCTTTGTTTACCTGCAAGATGCCCTTGCTTGTGCTCAGAAACACAAAGGAAGAAGGAAAAATAGGAAAACCTTTGTAAGTGGAAAGCGTTACCAACAGAACACTGCGCATACTCCAGCTAAGAGCACTGCCTTCTGAGGCTCCATTATACTGACTGAGCCCTGCATAATCTTCCTAGGGTCACAGAGTGAGCCATTAGCAAGACAGCACTAAGACAGAGGCATCCTGAATTTTGTAACTGCTCTGATTACTTTAAGACCCCAATTTAAAAGGCCATAGGTTTGTGCTGGCAGCACAGTCGTACAGATAACTACTTACAGCTTTACAAATTGGTTTTCTTGCAATCATCTTGTGACTATGTGCCTTTTTTTTTTTTTTTTTTGGTGTCTTTTTCACTGGTTTGTGTGCTGCTCAAAATTATTTATGTTTTGATTGGCTACAACAAAACAAACGAAGCCCAAGCAGAGCGGTCGCTTTGCCTGTGCCCTAGTGCACCCAGAGCAGGTCCCGCGCCTCCCTCAGCCCCGGGTGCTGGGGCTGTGCCTCGCTGGGGTCTGCACCCACCCTTGTGGGCCTGCTCCTGTGTCACTGGGCTCCCTTTGGTGCTGCTGCCAGGGATTGCTCTTCACGAGAGGCTTTAGGCTGCTTATAACCAACTGAGCGATCCAGGAGAGTGCTTGAGAAGGAGAAAATGACATGGCTTTCGTTCCTCTTCTTGCCAAGTGTTTCTTGGTTATTGCAGTGCCCTTTCAGACAGGGAGTCTGTTGACATCTGCTTTGGCATTATCATTAAAGATAAAGAAGTACTTTAAAAGGTACTGGTGTGGCTGGTTAGCCTTTGGCTTGTACATTCCCTCTCTCTCAGAAATGTTTTCTCATATGCGCCTTTGGTGAGTGCACCCATCGATTGGGTGTGCTGGGCTGCCTACCCCCAGCCAGCCACCACATCCCGCTGGTTAAGCGAAGGCTGGTTCAATGGACACCAAAACAGACTGGAAAAAGCTAGCTTACTCTATAAGTAGATGGATCAAATACAAATACTTTCTTTGAAATCAAACCATTCTTTGTGTCCTAGACTATCCACTCTTTATGTGTCTGTTTATGTGTCTATTTGTATTTCTCATACCCCACCCCTTAAGGACTGAGAGTGCAGCACAAGGTAGTGCCCCTTCACAGAGAGAACACCTTCAGCCACACTGGCTGACATGTTCATGTCAATGGTGTAGTTAATTTTAAGGTGGAAAAGCAGCACAGGCTTGCAGCAAAAGATGGCTAGATATGTCTGACTGCGTCTAGCATAATGCATAGCGACATTCAACAAAAAACACATCAATAAAAAGAAATTAAATTTGTTTCTGTACTAGAAAAATGCACACTGAGGCATTATATGTTTGGGATTTTTTTTTTAGTACTGTGTTTCCTTTCCCTTTAAAAGTTTTTTTTTTCTTTCCCCCAGTAAGATGCAACCAGGTGCCATTGTATTGTCCTAACATGCACAGTAATTTCAAATGATTAATACTATGTTACCATAATCTCATAAAAAATCTTTTTTATTCATTATCTAAAATCAGCTTTTAATTAAAAGAATATTTCATATTTGTTTTGTGATACTAAACTACCCTGATTATTTTAGAATTATGTGTGATATGGGCACACACTAAATATACAGCACGAATCTTTCTGTTGGGCTTTATTGTCTGTCTGAATCGTGAATTTCAATTATTAAGCATTAGTAACTATTTAGGAATGTTCTGCTATGTGTAGGTCTGTAATTAATTTTGCCAGGAATGATCCCTATCTTTCCGTAGCCTATGTTTTAGAAGGAAAAGACTAGCCTGTTTCAAAACTGTTCTGCATTTGACTGAAGTTGGTCTATTTCTAACTCCAGTGAAGGAGGGCGGTAGGTTAGAGCCCTACTGCAACCTGGATCCAGCTCCAGCAAAGGCTTCATATAGACGTACTTTCTGTATTTTTCAAATTGACTGCATCTGGTTGATGTGTCATATTGGCTACTCTGACTGTACTGTAGTCTCTCAACATGTGCCAGTTACTCTGTGTTTTGTGTTTAACTCAGGATGCTGACAGTCTTCTACAGACACTCAGCCTCAAGAACATGCACGTCGACATGCAGCTGCAGTGCCAGTGGAAGTACACCTGGTGTGTCACCAGGACCTGCTGCGAGCTGTTTGATCCCTGTAACACTGCTGGGGGATGACTCCGTGCCTTCTCCACTGAGCTATGAAAGGCAAGCAGAGTATTTTTTTCTATTAAAATCACAACAGTGCACCTAAAACTAGCATCAATAACAATGTTAGACATTCGGTACATTGGAATATTTTATTTTCACTTTACATGCGGTGTTAAAAACCCAAAGAACGTATTATTTACACATCCACAATACAAGTTTACAAGATATCTATACATGTTAAAGTACTCTATAGTATAGAGCAGCTTCATTTAAGGGTTACTTTTTTATGCCGTACCATTAAAAAAGATACAATCTGCGTTTACCTTTGCACAAATGGATAAAGCATCTTTATTATTAAATTAAGAGAATAAAGACTAGGTTGAATGTTAGAGATTTCAACATAAATACTGAGAGAACTCACATTACCATCTACAAGGCAGCACAATGTTACAGGAGGTTATCAGGGTTCACATACATTTATCTTTCGATTTCACACAAGTCTTTATTAATTAATATTTGTAGAGTGAATTCAGATCAGTTTTTGTCTTTTGACAACCGAGTACGTTTTTATGTTATTAATCTGTAGTGTTTTAGTTGCAAGACAGAAGTGTTTAAAGAGAGATCATTGATTTTTGGATCCAGAGGTCTCAGGAAATAAATGTCCCTTACAGCCTTACAAGAAAAAATGACTACTTCTGTCCTTTATTCTTTGTTCTGTAACAGGGATCCAGTTTTCAGTGACTAACCTTTTCTCCCCTTTGAACACATAATATAAATCTCCATCATCTCTGAAACCCATTGCAGTTATTTGTCCCACTAATTCATGAATATTCCTCTGCCATGGTTATTTCTATAGTTATGTTCAATAAACAATGTGGTAGTGTGTAGTTTGCAAGCTAAAATAGCCATCTGTGTTGAACATCAGCTGCAAGTGGATACTGTAAAACCTACTAAATAGCTTACACAACTTTAGCAGGTGTTCCATTACCCTAGAAACCTCATTTGATTTCACATTATAACTGTTTGATCCTTCGGAGAGCTGGAGTGGAATGTTTATCATGGCAAGGTGATTTAATGCTGCTGTCTTCTTGGATTGTAGGCTGCCTTTAGTCACCATTAATTATCCTTGCTTATTATCTTTTATTCTTTTTTTTTTT